>JAABKJ010007545.1:291211460-291745508 GCA_011634705.1 Andricus grossulariae
GTACCTAATTCAGCAACAAGAAACAGGACTTCATATTGCCGAAAAGTACATTTTCGTATGTTGGTGTATCATTAACCGCTTGTTGGAATATTGCGAGGCAAAGCTGATGACATGGAGAAAGTTTGCCCTGGATAAACGTCTAGAAAGCTTGAACAGTAATATTCATATAAATGAATGATTGCTATTTTTATGAACAAATACTCAAACGGCAGTAGATTAGTTCAACGTCAGATGTTGAGAATGAAATTCCGGCTTGGGTTGGCATGAGCTCAAGGCCATTAAACCCTACTTTCAATTGAATTTGTGTACTGAGAGGAAAAATGTATCTTCGAACGTTAAATGGCATGTGTGGATTCGTGTAGGGAATAAGCTAGATATGCTGAAATCCACTAGTAGTACGAATCTTGACAGGAGGAGACCGAGATCTGGCAGGAAGAGAAATGCACCTGGCAGGAGCAGATCACTCTTAAACTATTGTCTGCAAGGAAAAATGTTTCACAGAATAAATATCATTCGGTTGAATTAATGTCAGTGAGCTTTTTTTAAACAATGCGGTAACCAATTTTCCTACGTCGTTTATCATGAGCGTATATACGGATTCCAGACTTATTTAATTAATTATAAGCAAACTAAGCATCCGATAATAAAATACCTTTGAAATCGTCTCCGGCATATCAAGGTGCGCCTTTAAAAAAAATATTTTTCAAACATTTTTCAATGTTTAAATCCATATATGGGGACACGCAAATGTACGCTTATGTTGTATGACGTAAAAAAATTGTTTATATTGTTAAAAAAAAGTCCACTTAGATATTTCCAAAACAAATCCAAAGGTTTTCCTGGTTTCTCGACCGGATGCTTAGTTTGTTTATAATTAATTACAAAAGTGTAAAATCCATAGATGTAGGAAACTCTAGAGTCGTGATTTTACACCGACTAAACTTCCCGATAAGTAAACATGAACCACATTATTCAGACCAGCAATTCTTTTCGTCCAGCAATCTTCGCACAACCAGCAATTTTCTCGCTTCCTTTCCACTTCCTGCAGCTTGAGGCACTTGCAGAAATGCTAACTTGCTAAAAACTCTTTTGTTTTCGTTTCAAAATAGATGTTCTCCATTCATACAATCTTCATGTTAGCAAATATTTTCGTTCGCATTTTATTTTCACGGCGTGAAATTTTTTTGTTTTAGCGATTTCACTATTTTGCCACTATTTAAAAAGGGCTACTGGTGCCACTAGTCCGAAAAGGTAATACGTACGAAATAATTTTTGATATTTTGATTTGAAAAAAAAAGATTTTTGAAGACTGTACTATGCTAATTTGTAACACTTATTGGTTCTAAATTTTAAAGTCAAAAACATTTGAAATGGAATGATTTAAATTCGAGTAATTAAACGCGAGCACATTCATATTTCAATCAAACTGTTTCAAAATTACCTTTCTAAATGAAAGCCATAATTGTCGATATATTTTTTTTAGTAGAAATTTACCTTTTTTTCTAAAAAAAATCGTCTTGGCATAAAATGAAAATTCATCTTTTGGTATAAAAGTAACCTTTTTTGGTTTGAAGTTAATTCTTTTTATTTGAAAAGTCTGCTTTTATATTTCTGTATCATAATTAATTTTATTGGGTTAAAAATTCAACTGTTTTGTTGAGCATTCGTCTTTTTGGATAGAAAATTTGTCCTTTTGATTGATATTTTTTATATTGATATTTTTTTATACATTTATATATATTTATATTTATTTTTTTAATTATATTTTTAATTAATATTTTTATAAAAAAGTAATATCTTTGGTTAAAAGTTCATCCTTTTTAATTGAAGTCTACTACTATATTTTAAATTTCAGAATTCATCATATCTTATTTGGTTAAACAATAAACATTCTACTATTGTGTTGGAAATTCAACTATTTTGTAAAAAAGTCATCTTTTTCGGTTGAAAATTCAACTTTTTTGTTGAGGATTCGCCTTTTTGGATAGACAATTCGTCCTTTTGGATTAAAAAATCATGTTTTGGTAGAAAGTTAACTTTTGGTTAAAAATTCAACTATTTGGTTGAAAACGTAATATATTTCGACCTCAAATCTTAGAAATATGGTATATCTACATTCATTTTATTTCAAAGATATTATTCTCATATTTTTGTTAAACTTAACCTAATTCCTCTTTTTTGAAATGATTTTGGGCTATGAAGTCTGAAATACCCAATAAAAATAGAAAAAAATTACTTTAAAGCGATTCGAACGGAATTATTGAAATAAATTGATAAACATTGAAAACTGAAGAATTTGTGTTTGAAAGCAAAAATAAAAGGAATAATTTAAAAGTTACTACCCTGAGATTATTGGCTCAAAATATCAGAAAAATTCCAATACGCAATACGAGAAAAAGATTTTTTCATCATGTATGTAATTTTTCGAAAACGGTTTTTGACCGCTTTTGCAACACTTTGGAACTTTTTGCAATTTTTTTGCAACTCAATAACTACACTATTTTGCTTTTGCTTCTTGTAATTAAAAATTAGGTTGTTCAGAACATAATAACATTTCCGTGGCAAAACTTTCTCTCATCGAAGCCCTTGTGGAAGCTAGAAACGAACTTTTGAAATTTTAGAAAAAAAAGACTGTGCTCAATTTTTCTAGATTAGTGCTGATTTGTGATGCCAGTTTTTTTCAAAATTCAAAAATTTGGATTGAAAATTGCAAAACCGCTTGTTTAGTAAGAACCGCAATTCATTGTTTTTTTTGTTGTTTTTTTTTATCGTAGGTTTGTGCTAGGTAGCAGTAAGTGTGCATGCATTTTTGTAGCAAACTGTTGGGATTTTCAATTCGTATTTTGCAGCACAACTTCATACACGCTTAGAGCTACCCAGCACAATCTTATGATTTTCAGCGTTAGTGAGTTGTAGTTCTGGTTATAAATTTAAATCTTTTTTTGGGCATTACCAAAAAGTAGAAAATTAGACTTGACAAAAGTACAGACTTAGCCTTTTTTGAAATATTTGTTTAATATATTGAGGATATATCTCAACTAGCCCCATGTTTAAGTGACTTGAAAAGAACAAAGTCTCGTTCTGTTTTTCGATATTTGACTCCCTTATTCCTCTGTATGTGAGAAATAAATGGCAAGTCATATATGAATGTTACACATAGGACTAAAAGTAAAAGCATTTTTCTGTGCTTTTTCCAGAGGTCCGTGGTTCAGGCTGGTGCCCAAATGGTGGCTCTGAGGGGTCCTATGAAAGCATGAGGGAACGAACGCCCTCTGCTGACAACACCCCGAAGAGGGCCCCACCAGCGCCACCGAGAGGTGAGTGTCATTGAATTTTTTGAAACGTAAAGAAAAAAGTTCCTGACCTTTTCACCTTTTATGTGACAATTGTAAGCTGCTGACTTTAAGTTATGAGAAATCTTCAATGAATCTGCAGGTGCATTGAAAATTTACGAAAGATTTTCCCCAATAATTTTATTATCTTTGGCGCATTCCGCTTGTTCCAGTCTTATTCTTATCTCAAGTAAAGACGGAATTGTAAACCGCTGAAAGTCTGATAAGATTCATTTTGCTGCCATATCATTTCTTTACGTCAACAGGTATAGTGTAACTTTAACAGAACATGATATTTATAACTTACAAAATTATACAATCTAAATTGGTTTTCTAACACTTTCAATTTCAAAACTGGATTGCAATTTTAACAGTTCTAATTGAAATAAATTAAAATTTTCAATTACCCCAATTTGAACTGACTTGAAATTTTGCTGTTTAATATTCATAATTGGATTTCTCAGTGAGAAGAGTCACTTTGAAAAAACATTCAAGTTCGAATTGGAAAAAAATTTTAAAGCATTACAATTGTTAAGATTTACATTTGAGAAGGTATTGGGACATAAAGGCTCCAAATTGGAAAGCACCTGTATCTAATAATTAAAAAATTCAGAAATCTATCAATTTAACTTTGATACGGGATCTATGTGCATTATTATACAATATGTGCCGATACACCTAACATATCGATAATCCATGAAACTAATCAAAAACAGCCTTATACGATCGTTACCAAGGTCTCCTCATATACTGCTTGTAACGCTTCCATACGTATAAATACCACACTTTCAAGTCGTCACTTGGTAGCAAATTTATCGCATCTGAATAGGACGAAGGTCTGCATGTTTAATGCTTAAGAAACAGGTCATTTTTGACAGGGACAATTTCACACTAAATCCTAAAGTAGTATTTTTTTAATCCAAATATTGGATCAAATCGTTGCACAATGAAAAAATAATTGACATCTACATAGAAAGATGTGTAGTTGTAATTTTTGAAAATTGTTTTATTAAGTTGTCCAACAATCTCGGATGAAAAATGGATACTTTAGGATTTAATGTGCACACTGAAACGCTACTGGAGCGATTATTTTATATTACATAACAAAGCAAAGATTTATATGAACTTGATATATGAAAGTGATATTTGAAGACCTTCAAATTCAAGAATAATCCCATAAACATAAATACCACGTACGAAATATTGCGGGGAAGTCTCATCCACCTTCTCATATCGTGAGTAACTCAACTCATTTTGGCATTTTTGATAAATAAAATTTTTCATTCTTGAAAGATGAATACATGTAAAAACAATTGCGTAATTTTAAATCTATAACGTTTAAATAAGGATATCTGAACTCTGATTTAAATTAAAATGATTCTTGAAAGATAAATTTAAGGGTGAACCTCAAAAAAGTGGTCAATATTTTTTTTTTCAAAATTCGTTTGCTCCATCTGCTGATTTCATTCCAAGGGCCATACAAATTATGCGTTCCAAATTCCAGTCAAATCGTTAAAGTTTTCTATAGGAAAATTAAAAATATACATTACTTGTACAGTTTTTGTTAAAATGTTTTATCCACCGTGAACCGCCACACAGAATAAAAAGTTATGAATTAAGAAATTTTTCAAGACCAAGATGTTTTACGTAATGTAAATCCCATTGAAAACTTAACTATTCAAATTTGTCATTTGAATATCAGAAAGTAAAGTTACTTGAAAATGATACAAAATTGATGAAATATTGATGCGAAATGTTTTTCCTTGCACTTAAAAAAAATATGCGTTAAGAAAATCAAAACACCCAGTAGATAGACACCGTGGACTGTGCGTTGCATAATATACCAGTGCAGTGCACGCGCACGTTAAAGGTCGTGTGTGCACATACTTTTGAGCTCACGCGCGCAGTCACACTGAAATGCATTCCTACATCTTTACTCGTTTTAGTACGTAAATATTCACATCATTACCTAAAATCAGTAAAATATAAAACAATGAAAGTTATCTGCACAAAATAGATTTATACATATCACTACGCGAGAGTATATACATATATTCTATAATTGTAAGAAAAAATAACAACTATACCTAAATCAAAAATTTGTATTATATCTTTTTCTGAAATTAATTCATCTTCAAATAATTTTTGAACTTTAAACATTTCAATTAAAAGTCTGATATTAACTGAAGTAGTTTAGCAAACAAATATTAAGTATAGGATTACAAACTTAGTGAATCGCACTAAGTGTTCGTAAAGTTCTACTGAACATTGTAGAATTGATTCTGTATTAAACTCCGCAACTTAACTGAATCTTTATTGAATTTTATCTGCGCAATTAGTTTAATTAGTCAATATCATTTTTTGCAAAATCAATTTAGAAAAATTTCAAGGTAAATTCAGTAAAAACTGTTGAACAAACATAATTATGTGTAAAAAAGTAGTGATCGAATCTATATTATCACTGTACGTGTCAAAAATAATTTAAGTAAATCGATTTTGACTAGTAAACCAAAATTTAAATCGGAGACCATATTTACCAATATGCGACAGTTTGTTTTTACCAATATTGTAAAACATACGCACAAGTATGATTTTTTTTATTGGCACATATGCTCTCTAAATACACGGAAAAAAATTAGCACTGAATCAAGAAAATATTGGTACGTATACGGACGGCGGTTCAATATTTTCATGTTCCAGGGAAATTTGTTTTGTTTCAAGAAAATATACTTGAATGAAAAAAAATCTAGTTTCTTCAATCTAGTTAATTTTCTTAAGACAGGAAATATTTTCTTGGTCCAAGAAAATATTGTATCGTCCGTATTCGTAACAATATTTTTTGGATTCAATATTAATTATTTTTCTGTGTACGCGGAAAAAATTTGTAGTTCAAACAGAAAAATACTGAAAAATCAAATCAATAAAACTAAAATATATTTGAATGAAATAATTTTTGTTTTTAAAACAGCCAACTGTAACCTTAATTCAAGGATTTTCATATATTTGATCTTTGAATTAGCTATATGTGACATCATGAGTTTCAGATGTCATACAAAATGGAAACTTCAAGTACAAATTTTTGGTTAGTAATAAATACAGAGAAATTAAGTAAGTTTTAAGTTAAGTTAAAAAAAAATCACTAACTTTCAAAAACTAGTTCTGCTATTAATTCCACTTATTTTCATTTCAAATAGGCCCTTATAATCTGCTTAATTGTAACATAAACTGTTAAGTCAATTATAAATTTAAAACCTGTCAAAATCAATCCTATTTCATTAGCGCCATAGTTATAGTTCAAATATTCCTAATTCAACTGTATAATATATTCGTTTTAGCGTATTATATATATGTGATTCATTAATAATAATAATACAATAATATAATGTGATAATAAATAAAGCAGTTGGTTAGGCGCCCGGACTTCACGTTAGAGGTCCGGGGTTCGATCCCTGAGCCGGTACCTCCGGAAGTTTTTCTATGTACCTTTACCGAGTTGCTGGTGGTTTGGATCCCACCTTAAGCTATCGGTCCCCCCATCGTGCACTTGGCTGCAACCAAGTCCGTGAATGATGGGGTAATAACCAGGCTTTGCCCAATATGTTAAGTTAAGCACACTGCTCTCATCAGATGACTTGATTGCATTACAAAAATGCGTCCGTGACTGATGATATGTACCGGGACAGCCCCGTGCAGACTATTCAAAAAATAAAAAATAAAATAAATCCAATTCTAACAAAAAATGCCCACGACATAGTGGGCACCCAGACGGAAAAATTATATATAGTTTATACATATTGTGAAGTATTATGTATCATTTGTTTTATACATTTTTTGTATAAAACAAATGAATACTGTATATAATACTTCACGCTATATATAAACTATATATAATTTGCTTAAGATGCATCTTGAGCCTGATACATTAATTATAAAATAAGAAAAAAATAATAATACTTACAATAAATTCTGTTGCAAATCCCGTCTTGAAACATGGTAATGTTCGTTTCTAATAATATTTGTAGTTAGATCAAGGATAAATATCGCTGGTTTAGCTATAGATTTTTTCCGTGTTACAATCAACAGTATACTTGTCGCTGATTCAGATTTACAGAGTATATAATTCTATAATCAAATATCAGTATCAAAATGTGAGCAGAATTTGCCATGGGAACATTCCAATTTTTTAAATATAAATAATGTATTCACACCAGAGTAAGGCAAACATGTGCATATCAACACATCTTTGTTCTCGTGAATGCGTACAACCAGGCTAGAAACATGACAAGCGGACAACGCGACGCCTCATTTCATAAAAGTTAAAGATGGCAACTATACTGTACAGTTCACTGTACGTTTATCGAATAGCAGTAGCAGCTTTTTGAAATTGACGTTCTTTTCAACAAACAATTCAAAAGTGGAATTTCGATTTTAATAAGAAATATAATTTAATTTTAATTTAAGTTTTCTTTTCAATTTCTTTGCTTGTTTTAACTGCTGAACTCTAAAGTTCGCAAATTAAATGCTTATAAAAATTATAATTTTAAGTAAAAATCTGGATAATTATTCAGCTTGAGACAATACTGCATACAATATACTGATCTCGAATAGATGGGCACAATTAACTTGAAAGCATTCGACGATAAGCATTTTAACATTCTCATGCGCCGTACACGGAAAAATGAATTGTTTGTTTAAATTAACTCATTTGACATCTTAATGACTGCAGTTACACTCAATAGACAAAAATATTTAGTTCAAGATTCAACTTAATTGTCATAAATTATTCATATATAAATAAATACTTATTTGCAATGATCAGTCATAGAAAATGAATAAATATTGAGAATCGCTGCATGTTTGTAAACATTTTTATAAATAATTAATGAAATTGTGCATATTTGACAGTCCTGTAGGTGTTCATTGTCTCGTCAAATCTATTTATAATTGGTTTCAAAGTGACTGAGAATCACGAAATATAATAACAATAAAATATTTATCCTCGTTAGGAACAAATATTACAAATAAATTTGAAAATTTGAAAAATATAGTTAAATATATATTTAAAAATATATTTTTTGCAACATTATTTCATAGACAAAATTTTGTTTTCCAAGAAACAGTACCATTTTTTTAAATTGTTTAATAATTTTCGTTAGTAAACAATAACAATTGAGAGTTTCGAAAACATTTTCCTAGAGAAATATGACTATTTACGTGTCTACCACTTGCTTTAGCAGAAAAAAATATTTCTTTCCGTGAGAAAATATTTACTGTTTTAATTTTTTTTTTAATATTTGTTGGGAAATAAGAAAAGCCAAACTTATGAAAAATAATTGACTACTCATCTCGAATCTGGGGGTTATGAGACACGTCATTATAAAAACAGTTGAGCACTGCGCAAACAAGTGTTGCTATATAATTATGTATATAATTTATTTATAATAGATATATTGACTCTTAAACTAAATATTTGTATTTTTTTAGTTAAATTGCATTGATTATGATGCCCAATGAGTTTGTAAGGCCTTTTTTAATAAAGAAATAAAAAATAATATTGTCGAAATCGCCGCTTCTGATATTGTATTCGTTTAAATAATAAATTACACAGAATGAAATTTAAATATCTAGCCTTAAGTTCTTCTCAAATGTGTAACGGTGAATATTTCTAAAAAACAGTAAACGTTTATATTGAACTCTTCAGAAATAGTTTCAAATATTTAACAGCACAAGAAGTTAAAAAAAAGTCATTATTCAAATAATTATTTCGTATTCAAAAAGATTTTGGACCTTAAAGTATTGGACGAGAGCTAATGCTGCTAGCTCAATCATGTAGAGCGTTAGGCGTTTGATAAATAAACTCGGTGCGTAAGTGCGTGCGAAATCAGGTTCAATCCTTGGTACTTGCGGATTTTTCAATGTACTATGCGTGAACGATATGATTCGAATATTATGAACAATATATATCTATTAAATAATTAAGAATATACGTGATATTTATATTACAGATATTATTATTTTATTTTGCTGATAAATAAGAAGTGGTTATTTTTTATTCGTCCATATTGGTGTGCAATTATAGAGAACCTGCTTTGATGCTACAAGTCCTACATGTAATACTTGAAGACTCAAAAGAGGGTCTAATGTGCTTTAAAAACAAACCCTACTTTAACGCTAAACGCGGAAAAATCGGCCGATTTCGGAAATTTTTAGTGTCAAAATAGGGCCTAAATTTAATTGAAATTGTTGCTTATTTAGAACCTACTTGACTGCTCCCAGCGCCTACAGAGTTACCGCTTCAAAGTAGGGCCTAAATTTCAACTCGACTTACTAAACTCATTTTTTCAGCATTATCTCAAAACCAGTTTTTTTCGTTTTTCTTTTTAATAATAGATTTATATGTCTCAAGTTTTCGAACGAAAAATTGTTCGCATGAATTTTATTTATCCCTGTAGCTTGAAACGAATTGCTTCGCCCATATTTGTCAAGAAATGAAAAAGACCCACTATCTGCAGCGACCCTGTGATGGCTACTCTACCCTTCATTTCAATATAATTTTATTGTGACATTTTTGTTTTATTTCTTTTAAATACTCGTATAATTTCGATGAAAGTTCTTTGACAGTTTCGTATTCGACAAAATGAATATTTTTTTGAGTATATTATATCGTTTTATCCTTGAATTTATTTCAAATGAAATAATGATGTCTCAATCCCATGATATCATTGAGTCAATATAATTTTTTTAAATCGGTAAAAGAAAAGTAGTTAATGGCGAATTAGAGCAGTAAAGATATCTTGGTGGAGTTTCGAGGCTAGAAGGTGAGAATGGTGTACAGTATACACTATACAAGTATACATATACAATATACATAGATGGCTATGATACCAAGCATATACCAGTTTTTTACACGTTTCTCAAGACAGCTTCTCCTATTTGTAGAAACGAGAAGTCTCGCCTCAGCGACGAATCTTGCATCTCTTTTTCCTTTTTTTCACTTCTGCTACTTAAGTCCCTCTATCAACCCTCTCCCACACCTCATACCCTATCTCTTTCTCCGCTGGTGTTCATTTCTCCCTGTGAAGCATTTGTCTGTCAGCCATTAAAGAGGATTGTGGAAGTAATGTAGTATCAGTGTACAGAGAAAATTTGTGTTGTCAAATTTTTCACATGTTTTAAATAAGTGCTCCAGGGAGGCCGCAGGTCAGAGAAAACCTGGAAATCAAATCAAATCACTTTTTATTGACTTTTTAAAGATAAAGTCACTATCACTTTTCTTGGATGCAATGAATGATGAAACCATTGAATTCAAATCAATGGGTAGCAGATTTCAATATTTCGAACGATTTTATGATTTTAGGATATTTTTAAAAATTCCAAGAAATTTTCAACGGCTTTAAAAAATTTCATGGGGTTTTAAAGAATTCCTTAGAATTTCGGAAGATGCGGAGCGATTTTAAAAGACCTATAAGGTTTTAGAATATTTTTAAATATTCCAAGGGATTTTATTAGATTTAAGAAGATTGCAGTGATTTTAAGGGGGTTTAAAAGCGCTCAAGGTACTTTCATAAAATTTTCAAGATTCTAAGAAATGTCAGGTTTAATGTAATTTCAGGGAATTTTACAATATTTTAATTAATGGATTTCAAAGATTGTAAATATTTCAAGGTATTTCCAAAGATTTTAAAGAATTTGAAAGATTTTAAGATATTTTAGAAGATTTCAAAGAATTTTTCAATGGAGCTTGAAGGGTAATCAAAGAAATTTACAGTTTTTAGGTTATTTTTGAAAATTCCAAGTAATTATCAAGAATTTAAAAAAAATTCAAGGAATTTCAAAAGATTTTTAGTGATTTGAAATATCTAAGGGTATTTTAAAAGACTCAATGGGATTTCAAAGCATCTAAAATATTTGTAATTAATATAAATAATTTAAATGGATTTTTAAGGCATTTAAAAATTTTCAAGGGATTTCCGAAGATTTTCATGGTTTTGAGGGATTCCAATAAATTTGCATGCGGTTGTAAAGAATTTCATAGAATTTAAAAATATATTAACCGATTTCACGGGACATAAGAATTTTAAATATTTTCAATGATTGCAAGGGATTTTATCAGATTTCCAAGGATTTCAACGATTTTAAGGTGTTTTAAATAAAACTCTCAAGGTATTTTAATGAATTTTTCAGGTCTTCAGGAAATATCATCAGATTTCATAGAATTTCACGAGATCAATAAAATCAATAAAAATTTTTGAATTAAATTTTTTTTCGGATTTATTTGAATTTTATTTAATTTTATTTGAATTGTTTTGAAGTATTATGAATTTATCCCGAATTCGTTAAAATTCACTTTTAGTCACATTTTGGGTTAGAAATTATTCATTTTTGGCCGCACTTTTTCGGTTTATATAGGTCACTTTTTCTCTTTTTTCAAGTTAATTATGCTGCGGCAGCCTTGAGAATAATAAATTAAACATTGTTTTATTCCATTTATAAAAGATTCTATATTAAATACGTTCCAAGATTAGAATTTCGGTTTTTGAATATTAATGGTCAAGGTAAATTAAAAATTAGTCAGGGAAAAGTCAGGGAATTGGGAAAATGAAGTTTTGCGGCCACCCTGGTGCTCCAATGTTATTAATTACTTTTTAAAGTAAAATAGGGGTCATGTTTGGAAGATAGGTAATAGAAAAACCACCTCTCTCTCTGTAATGTTGGCATTTTAAAACTTCATACTCATTTAAAGTGATTTCTAACTCTGCCGAATTCACTGGAATTTCCGCAAATGATCCTGAATTCTTCGAAATTTACGGAAATTTACTTGCATTCGTTTGAATGCTCTGGAAACTACTTGAATTTACATGAATTCAATTAAAATGGATTAATTGTCGTTGCCAAAAAGTTGTAATATTTAAGTCCCGGACGGTATACCCCTTTCCACGATTTAATAGGTCTTATATAATACTACTAGGATAATGTACTCATATCAAAGTCATTTTTAGCAGATTTTTAGAATTTTGGTTGCTTCTGTTTAGAAATGGAAAATTAAAATGTAGCTTACATTTCGATTCGGTGACATGTTCCCAAATACAAATTCGCACACAAAAAAATGAGAAATTAATGACAAAAGAATTTTCTGAATAATATATGCTTGTACGAATCATTTGTATTCAGATGAGAGGAATCTGAATAGAGATAAATATTTTAGTTCTAAAAGTGCTTAATTATGCTTCAAAGTATGCCCCAAAGTTTCGTTTCCTAGTAGATTACACTCGTATTTTAGGATAGAATGCGAAGGAAAAAAAAACACTGTAAAAAATCTAAAAAAAAATAAAATAAAAAATAATTCATTGTATTTCTGTGTAAATGTTCACATAAGAATATAAATGGTGATTTTTCGTGAAACAAAATTGATCTTAGATCGGATTATTTATTGAAAATATCAATAATCATCTCCTTAAAATGTGCTTTTGAAGGTAACTTTGTTTTTTTCTTTTTTTAAAGGTAAATGCTCAACTTTAAATAAAGAAAGACGAAATTTAAGTTTCAAATGTTTAACCAAAACGCTTTGAATGACGATAATTTATTATATAATCACAGCATAGGAGCTCTAGTGCTTTTATATAATATTGGCATATTGGCACCCCCTCTAAATTTCGTTAATTTTTGAGAAAATGCTAACATTTATTTATTATACTGATATTATTTTAATTCTACTATCATTTTTACTTTAATTTTTAGGGTGCCAAGAATTTATTGGGTTTTCTAAATAAAATCCTTATCTGACGGCATTTTTTTATTTTATCATAGCAACGTTGTAAACATGTAAATCTGTTTCGGTTTTGGTGGATATTTTAAAGAAATATTTAAAATTCAATAAAAATAAGAATTAAGCCTGGTTAATATTGTATCTATTAATTGCGTATTATTATTAGGTAGATGTAAAAGTACATATCAAATATTTAGCTTAAGACAGATGACAGAAAAAAGCTTGAGCGTAGGGAAGAAAGTTTTCTGTGCATTTGTTGACCTGGAAAAAGCATTTGACAAGGTAAATTGAAATAAACTTTGGGAAGTTCTTAAAGAGTACGGAGTACATGGTTGGCTCCTACAAGCAATACAAACAATATATGCAGGCAGTAAAGCGAGTGTAAGGCATCAAAATCCTTCGGAAATGTTTGGTCTGCTTTCTGGCTTTTGACTTTTGTCAAATTTTGTCGGCCTGTGTAATTCAACTGTTTTTGTTTGACGTTTAATTTTTTTTTTTTAAATTCGACCACTTGGTTAAAAATTTATTTTTTCACGTTGAAAATTGGTCGCTTTTGCTTCAAAGTTAATTTATATGGTTGACATTTCTTTTTTTTTTAATTTATCTTTATTGGCTGAAGATTTGTCTTCATTGGTGGAAAATTAAATCTTTTGTTGAAAATTCACCTTTTTGTGCTTAAATGTCCACTATTTTATCAAACATTCGACTTTTTAGCTTGAAAACTCAACTCTTTTGATGAAATTTTTTTACCTTTGATTAAAAATCTTTGTTTGTTGACAATTTAAATATTTCTATGAAAATTCAATATATTTTGACTTGAAATCTTAAGAATTTTAAGCGTTTTATATTGAGTTCAATATGTTATCTACATTGATTTTATTTCAAAGAATTTATGCCCCTATTATTCCCTTATTATAGTAAAAAAAATACCCTATTCTCCATATTTTGAGAGAATTTTATGCTATAGAGTCGGTCATTAGAAAATCATTTAAACGTTGTGATTTCGAGAAATAATGATTTAAATCAAAATTCAGTTAGATATTTCAGCTACTGTCACTTTTTTACTCAAAATAACACAAATACCATCCTACACAGCTGTTCTTTTAAGTTCAATTTCATTACAAACAAGTTGGTTTTCCTGTGGTATATTCTTTTTCTCCATCTTATAAAGTAAACTTCACAGTCCCTTACTTTACAAAACGCAGGAAATTCGCAAGATCTAAATGTACCCTTTTTACGTTTTTGTAAACACTAAAGCTCATTTTTTCTTTGTAGCTTCGTATTCGCGAAAACATAAATTGAACATGCAAGAAAGATATAGTTTCGAAACATGAATATCTGAAATAATTCAATTTTGCAAACATATATTTGGAACTATACAAAAAAATCATTGGATTTGCCTTTAAACCCGTCAGATCTTATTTAGAGACGATAATGTAATTCTCAATAGTTATTTTATAATGAAAGATAAACCATGAAGATGAAAAGAGTAATTCAGAGACTCCCGCTCACCATGCAGTCGTTAAAAACTTGCTTCCCCAAAGCGAGGTTCGAAACAAACTACTGACCTCGATTTCCGAAGTCGAGTTGAGTAAACAAATCTTCGTCAAGACGCAGTGATGTACAGCAAAAAAATTCAAATAAAACTCATCCATGGAGAAGAAACGGCAGACAAAAATAAATAAAAACTTTCCATTCATTTATATGCCAGATACGGCTCTGCATCGTCAATATATGTACCCCCCAAAAATATTATTCTAGGAATAAAAACACCTTTAGATAATCAAAAGCTACTGAGGAAGGATATGATGTTCCTTGATAATACAGGGTGGCCACTCAAACTGAAAAAAAAATTCTTGGCTATTTCCCAGTTCTCCCTGTCAAAAATTATATTTTTCTCTGTTGACCTACATGCGGTTATAATAATAATTATGCAATACTAATTGCTTTATTATATAAATTTAAATAATAATTAGACATTTTAGAAATCCAAGGTAAAATATATATAACGTAAATTATTGTAAAAGTGATTTAAGATTTCACAGCCTAAAAGGAAAATAAAGATTTTTCAAGGAAATAGGTTAATAATAGGGGAACTAATTATTTTTAATGACATTAATGTAGGTAGGGTAAAAGACCCAATTGTCGAGGACATAAGCAACATCAAAATAATTAGCTATCCTCTTTCTTACATATGAAAACTCCAACAACTTTGAAACTTATTTGTGTGGACAGTCAATTTATCATAATTTCATTTCTATATGTATTTTCTTTCAGAAATTTGGAATATGAAGCAAAAATTGTGATAAAAATTGAATGTGTCAAAAGCACCGTTTCTCGAGGTGAATTATTTACCAATCGTTCAAGTGCTAGACCCATTTGTCGAATCTTTTGAATTTTTCTTTTTTCAAAATAAACACGTTGAACATCAAGCAAGTCATTAAATATCATTAATATAACATGTCTAGCCTAATATTTATACATTATCGACGAATGGGACATGAACGAGAAAATCGATATCACCATTTCTCGAGGTGGGTCATCGAAATATGGGGCTTTGCTAAAAAGTGTCCCAAAGATTTATTTAAAAAAATACTGGATGCAATTTTTTCAAATAATATAATTACTTTTAAAAAAGTTCACTTGATCCTAATTACTACAGTAGCATTTAAATATAAAAAATAAATACAAAAGTAACGAAATTTCTGATCCACTCAACCTAAAATATTAAGCAAACAACGAGTTTCCGTCAATTTCATGAGACACTCTATTGCAGGTATTAAATTCGGAATGACTTTCTCTTCTAAAAACGTGTTGTTTTTTTACAGTTTATTTTATTTAATTTTTATTTAATTCACTGTTTATCATAAATAACATAGTCGATCCTCGGCAATTGGTGCACCCTCGGTAATTGGTTCCTTTACCCTACTATATTTCTAAGATTTTAAGTCGAAATATACTGCACTTTCAACAAAATAGTGGAACTTTCAAACAAATTTTCAACCCAAAAAGACGAATTTTCAACAAACGGGTTGAGTTTTCTAGCTAAAACGTGGAATTTTTTAAAAACGATTTAACAATCAAACTTGAAAAGATGAATTTTCAAGAAAAAAGTTAATTTCCAACCAAGAAAGATGAATTTCCAACCAAGTAGTTGAATTTATAATCCAAAGAATTAATTTTTAACAAGCATTTGCATTCAAAACGATAATATATCAATTCTGAACCAAAAATATAACAGTAGACTGTTCCAGTAAAAAGAATTAACTTTAACATCAAAAATTTGTCTTAACAAAAATAGTGTAATTTTGAAGAAAATAATTAAATATTTAACCAAATAGTAGAATTTATAAGAAAAAGAGATGAATCCTGGTCAAAAAATATGATATTAGACTTTTTAATTTTAAAAAAATTAACTTTCAACGCTATAAAATTAATTTTTAATAAAAAAAACTTTTCTACCAAAAGATGAATTTTCAATCCAAAAGGACGAATTTTCTATCCAAAAAGACGAATGTTCAACAAAAAAGTTGAATTTTCGACCAAACAAGATTACTTTTTAACAAAATAGTCGAATTTTCAACCAAAAAAGATTACTTTTTAGCAAAATAGTTGAATTTGTCAAAAATAATTGAATTTTCAACTAAATGAATATAATTTTTTTAAACAAACGAGATGAATTCTGGACTTAAAATATAATAGTACACTTTTCAAGAAAAAATTATTAACACCCTGTCCTAATTTAACGTGAATTCTCATCTTGTATATACAAGAAATATGAACCGTTAATAGTTATCATGAAGAAGAAGTTTCTAATTGAACATTTTGTTTCAAATTTGTTGTGAGAAGTAGATAAACGGAGAGGGCAATGGATGAGAATACTGTATACATGGCCTACTTTTTTCAAATGTTCTAAAATACTGGAATCGCAAATAAGTAAAGGGAGAATCGCATCTTGAGGAATATTAAGGAAACCCAAGACGTGACCTTCGACCAGGATCATATTGATCCTTCTCTCATTCTATCCTTGCAGAAACTATTATTGCCTGTATCTTCAATCCTTTTGTTTCTTATATCCGACTTAAATTCTCATTTATGAAAGTGCTTCTGTTATCGACACAACACTATTAATGGTCCATCAACTTCAGTAAGGACATACAATTAAGAGTATACGAGTAGACCGGGATTTCACTTAAGAGTTTTGCGGTTAAGTGTTTTTCGATAAAATAATATTGCTCATGATAACCCTTTATGGCTCGATAAACTTACATGAAATTATTTTTTTTTATTTAACGATAAAACGGGGCTTTATCAAATCATATTCACATTCGTCCCATTATTGAACATTAGTGCGTATCGAAAAAAAGTTCTTCATTCTTATTTCGAGTAAGTAGGAAAACTTTCTTTTGTGAGTAAAAAATACTCCCATGAAGTTTAATTACAAAAAAATCTACAGTCTCCGCATCGTAGATATAATCAAAAGGCACTAAAAGAACTAACAGCGACACACTTCTAATCTGAAGACTAACACATTTTTTTATGAGATCTTAATTACCAGACAATGGTTCGAAGCAAGTGAATTTATACCTATATAGCAAGAATGCCATTAAAATACACTCCATTGAGTACGAAGACCTCCGTAAAAGTATAAACTAGAAAGGCGCTACTTAACTTCGGAGATCAAACAAGAACCCTGAAAAAATACTATACACGTATATCCAAGTGGACGATACGATACGATACAGAAATTAACGTCAACACTTTTTAAAAATGTTCGACTATGTACATTTTGAGTTACAATTTTAGAAAATTAAACCTGGTAAAATATTTCCTACTTATGGAAGAAAGCTATAATAGTGTAATAATTTTAACCTGCAATCAGTTTCGTCCAACAGCAAACGATTATACGAGATTCCGAAGATGATAAATTGTTGTTAGTACCAAAAATGAAACCTTAGTCATAATGTTGTAACAGATTCCCTGCAACTTTCGCTAATAATGTTTATCATTTCTCCTATTTTTTTCTCATTTGGCTATATAATACACATCTACTATTTTTCCCCCAATCAAAAACAATTTGGGTAAATTTCTTAGACGGAGAGGATTTTAGAGAAAGTAGGACAGCTTTGGTCAAGTCATTAAAAAGTGTGAAAGTTGAGCTTACAGAAAAATCCTGGTATTCTTTAAATAAACTTGCATATTTCTGAAAATCAGGAACTGAGTAGAGATTGTCAAACAACCTTAAAACAAAAAGTAGAGGAATGTGAAGATAAATTACAAATCGTATGAGTCAACGCTTAAATATAGAAAATTTGAGAAAATTATTATACAAGAAAGGTACATAGTCCGTTACAACACCTAATCATAATTTTCGCAAATCGAATATGTATGTCATATTTTTGACTATAGTAAAAAGATATATAACTGTTTAAAATAACAAAAATTAAAGGAATCATTAATAGGAATTTAAGGAGAAACTGAAAATAATCAGAACTTTCGTCTTATTTTTTAATAAAAACAGAAAATGAGTCATATAAGTAAAAATAATGTGCATAGTGTTATCTGCATTGTAGCTTCAGTCTTGGAAACCCCCATAGGTCAATGAATCGAGTTAATGTCGAGTTAGTAAAAGAACATGACGACCGCATCGTATATGTAACAACATATGTCAACATGCGAGATCTAAAATTAGTAAGACACGTAAGTGGGTAGCTCTGTATTGACTAGAGTCTAAAGATTCTCTTCTATTTTTTCATTGTTCGTACCTACAAGTCGCTTGAGCGTCACTGGGCGTAAATGACTACATACCGTGAAGGGTAGGCGTGAAAAGCCTCTAGAAAATTTCATTCAAAAAACCAAACGTTGTTGATAAAATTTTCCACTCACTTAATCCAGATTAGTTAAATTTAACTAATTCACAGAGAATCCCCAAGCTTTTTTTATCATAAAATTGAGTGAAAACGCTGCAGACATATGACAACTATATTAAGAGGTGTAAATGAGGTAAATGAGGTTCTAATTCCCCTCGTTTTCCATTTCTTTAACTAATTCCTCTTTTTCCCCCTAAGCAAATAAGAACTGAATTAATAAAACCCAGCAAGAAAATCCAAGTATTTTTCGTTGAAAGTTATTTCTTTTTAATTGGCAAGTCTACTATACTGTTGGTTCAGAATTAATTACTTTTGGATAGAAATTCTAGTACTTGGTTGAAGATTCAAGTATTTTGTTGAAAATTAGTGTTTTTTAAGCCCAAAATTAATTTACTTACGTAAAAATTTAACTGTTCCATTTTTGGCTGAAAATTGATAGCTTCAAGTTTAAAATTCAACTATTACATTTTTCAATGAGAATTCATTTTGTTGTTGTTGAAAAATCAACTACTTGGTTGAAACTTTATCTGCTTTGTTAAAAAAATTTGTTTTATTGATTTAAAATTTTCTATTTTCTTGATAATTCTATTTTTTGTTTCAAAACTAATTTTTCTTACTAAAAATCTAGCTATTCCATTTTTGTCGAAAATTGATCATTTTTTGTTGAAAATTCAACTGTTAAATGTTTCGTTAAGGATTTATCTTTTTGGGTTGAAAATTCAACTACTTGGCTGAAAGTTGAACCACTTTGTTAAACATTTATTTTATTGGCTGAAGATTGAGCTATTTTGTTGGAGAATATTTTCTTTTTGGTTCGAAAATTAATTTTTTTAAATGAAAATTTAACTTATACAGGTTCGGATAAAAATTGATCGTTTTTAGTTGAAAATTCAACTCTTTGGTTTTAAATTACCTTTTTCGTTGAAAATTCATACCTTAGGTATCAGAATTTAAGAATTTGTTTGAAATTTTATTTCATTCCTGACTGAAAAATTGAACTATGACATTTTTCGTTGAGAATTAAACTTTTTTGTTTGAAATCTCAATTTTACATATTTGAAAGTTCAAGTACTTTGCTAAACATTTAATTTTTAAAAGAAGATTCAACATTTTAGTTAAAAATTCATCTTTGTGGTTGCTAATTTAACCAATTTTGTTGACAATTCGTGTTTTTGGTTCAAATATTTTTTTTGAACTGAAAATTTAAATAAATTGCATTTTGCTTGCAAATTTATGTATTTTGTTGAAAATTCTTTTTCTCTACAGAAAATTAGTTTCGATTGAAAATTCATCTATTTGGTTGATAATTTAATTATTTACTTAAAAATGCATCTATTTTGTTGAAAATGCAACATTTTTTCTTGAAATATTTAGAATTTAAAGTGTTTCAAATTTAATTTAACATAGAACCCTCATTAAATTTATTTGAAATAACTTATTTGCCTTTTTTTAATCTTCTTATTTCGTGTGTCTTTATAGCACTTTGCCCTGTGAAAACTGTTATCGATACAGTTGAAAAAACTTTCTTCTTGTTGTTCTTCTTCTAAGTCCAAACTTTGAAATATTTCAAGCCCTCAATTGAAAAATACATCGTTCATCACGATTTTGAGTTTAAGTGAGACTGTTACAATGTAGTTTACTATTTCAATCAACGAAGTTTTAAAACAAAACTTACTTCAATTTTTACAATTTAGATTTAGAGGGTAGATGTTCTACAAAATATTTGTTACGCACATTTTGACCCTATTATTAATTTTATTTGATTATCGACATTATTTCTCCGAAGCAAGTGAACTGAAAGCCTGTTCATTTGGAAAATTTGAAGAACCTGATTGTACACCCATGCTCATTCCATGGAGACAATATTCTTTATCTCATCGCTCAGGACGTAGAGGTTTGACCATTGATTTCTGTTACATTAATTATTTCGCGAGAAGAATCATTTGAGAGAGTGTTTTTACGATCTTCTTTAATGGGAGCAGAATTTAATGTCCATTATGAGTGACTTGTATTAGTTTAGATTTTCTAGGATCTCGGCTCGGATCTCGGCTTGGATCTCGGTTATCATATTCAGTTAGATCTACTTCAAGTGTCGAGACTGGTAATCTGCATGTGAAATTAAGTTTATTTAATTTCAAGATATAATTGTGACATTATTTTAAATTATTAAAAGAAAGATCCCTGTCATATCAGGAAGTTAAAATATTTCATTTCAAATACTTAATTACTGCCAGTCATAAACTTTTTTTAGTTTTGTCGATAATTTTGTTCATGATAATTATAATTAATTTATTATTAAAGTTTTATTTTTCAAGCCACTAGTGTAAAGCGTACCTTGTATGGTTAGACAAACATTGCACATTTGCAGTGGAAATGGTAGTTTACATTCAGACATCACATTTCCTTGCGATTTGTGTTTTTTGTATTCTTATTAATATTTTGGGTTTTATGCATACTAGGAGAAATAATCATTCATCAGTATGACATTGTAAGCTTATTGACTTCAGATTATTTTCTTTGGAACTTTCAATGAATCACTTTCATTGACTACAACAGTAAAACTTCTTTCGAAAATGGTTTTTCTTTATCTAATCGGTATAAGAAAATATTATAGAACAAAAGTGACTCAGGAAATGAACATACACCTTAAATTCTGTTAATTAAATAAACTTTGAATCTTAATGAAATTATAGTTTTGGAAAAGTAAATCTCTTAATAACACGTATTCAGTCTGATAAAGGTACAATTTTATCATTTCTTCAGGGCTCAAAATGTTGCATAATCCGAAAAACTTTGTCTAGTCCGGAGTTAAAAGTGTGTAGTCTGAAAATAAAAAGTTTGAGGTGTAAAATTAACTTTATTTTCCAAGCAAAATATTCAGTTTTCTGACATAATATTTTTAAAGTATTAAAAATGAATTTCAATATTTATTTAAAAATTATTCTTTAGTCCATGAATGATCGAAATTCCTATTTATATATCTCCGCCTTCACAGCTTTTTCCCCTAATCACCTGTTTAGCCCTTTTTTTCATTCTTCCACTTAAATGAAAAATGAATTAATAGATCCCAACAAAAAAATTCAACTATTTTGATTGAAATTTCATTATTTTTGATTGATGAGTGTAATATTATATTTTTGGTTGAGGATGCATCTTTTTGCTGTTAAAAAGTCGTCCTTTTTAGTTGAAGATTCAACTGTTTTGTTGAAAATTTGTCTTTTTTGCTTGAAAATGCAACGTTTTGGATTATTTCTTTTGATTAAGACTGCAAAGAAGCTCAAACAGTATCCTGTATACACAATTTACAATTTACAATTCACATGAATTATCAGAAATTCTCTATGAAATTAGAATTTTAAGTAAATTCTAGCTAATCTAAAATAAGATACTGTGATTGTAAATCAAGTCATCAGGAATAGTCCTATTTTTGGATTTAAAATTAATTCAATAAAAATTTTCTTTTTAAATTAAAATCCTTTTTGTTTAAAATATCAACTATTACATTTGACGCTGAAAGTTTATCGGTTTTTATTCAAAATTCAAATACTTCATTGAAAGTTGAACTACTTTGTTAAAAACTAATTTGCTTGGTTGAAGATTCATGTCTTTAGCACGAAATTTAACTGTTTTGTTCATTTCATTTGTCTTTGAAAATTAATCGTTTATACTAAACATTTGACTATTTGGTTGAAAATTCATGCATTTTGTTTAAAACTCTTCTTTTTTGGCAGAAAATTAATCTTCTTGGAAGTAAATTCATCTTTTTTTTATTTAAAATTATCACCAGTTTTTGTTGAAATAAGGTAGATGCACTGGTAATCGTCACTGCATTAGTTATCATCAGATGACTCTATATTTTTTGTATAACAAGAATCGCCCTTGCCGCGTGTGATAAAAAATGTGATTTTAGGCAAGCTTAAATATCCCTTCATCAAATTAGATTACCTTTCTCGTGTTAATACTTGGTTGCGTGCCTGACGATAACTAACGCATTTGCATAATTTGAATTTTAATCGTGAATAAAAATTGACTCTGATCAAATATCATGTAAAGTGATCAAAATTGAGTTTTTCTATATCTGCTTTAATCCGTTAAGCCCTTTTTGAAAATAATAATTGTGTTTTAAATACAATTATAAGCATTTTTAATTCCCTATTTGGCTTGAGGTGACGATTACTAGTTCATTTACCTATTCCCGAATGAAAAATATTATTTTATATTTTAAATTCATAATAAACAGTCGGGATTTTAGAGATCAAATTCTGCATCAAATAAACCTCAGCACCATATGTTTGGTCATTTTTGTAAGAAGATATTGCAAAAAAAGTGTTAATTTCAATACTCAATAGCGCACTAAATCCCAAGTCGTTAAATTTTAATCCGTAAGTGGATCAATTTGCTGCAGTGGGGAAAACAGTTGGCAACATAACTTCTACTCCGAAAATTACAACTACATTCATATGGGGTCAAGAGGGGCAGGGCCGACCGGTGGGGCAAGGGCGACTTTGCTTATAACATCGCTTTTATTTAACAATTTTAATTCTACTTTGCATTAAATAAGTCTATTTTATTAAAGAGATAGTTTTAATTACTGAAAGTTTAAAAATTGAAGTATATTAAATATCGTAAATAATTGAGGCCTCAACAGGGGGCAAGCCCGACGAAAATAATTGTTTAAAAGTGCTTAGGTTATGATAAGTGATCGGTAATGTAGAACAGCCACACGGTAGAAACCTTCGCCCGTAGTCCGTCCCTAGTAAATGTCAATGAATAAGAGGTTATATCAGAGATATCTCTATTTGTATTAAAAATAACTTATTCTTCTTGCTGGATATTTTTAAATGTAATTTTTCCAGTACATGAAATACCACAGATGCGAACCATCATGTTTTCCCGTCTTCAAACGTTTTGATTTTTATAAAAAGCTGCGGTCGGCTTTGCCCACCGGTGTGGGCCAAAGCCGACGAAATACAGCTTGTTAGAAATAATTAAATTATTGAATCGTTATTTTATTCATGTAATTAATATTTACAGAAATATGATATACAATAATGTAGGACTCGAAATGAAAAAAATGAATCAATTCTACATCTTATTAACTTTAAAAAAATCATTGATTGTTAACAGGTCGGCGCTGCCCCTCCTTACCTCGTAGATGTCAATTGTTTTTCCCACCTCAACGAATTTATCTGATTTTGGATTAAAAATTTGACAAATTGGGATTTGATGTGAAGCAATTTTATGTAGTGTTGTTTTAATACAGCGTGTGGTAGAACTGTCGAATAGTATACTGAAAAAATAGTGTATGTTGAAAAGTTAACCGTCTCTAAAATCTTTTGGAATAGCGGAAAAACCATTTACTTTGAAGATCTTTGCGCAATGCACATGATTGTTTAAAATACTGTACAAAAAGCATACATAGGTACACTGTTAGAAATTTCTATAGCGATTTTACTATAAAGGTAATGGAAGCAATATGCATATATGTGTACTATAGGGGAGAGTGGGGCTAAGCCTACACTTTTTTCAAGTCGTTTTTTAATATAAAAGAAATCTGTTTGGAAATGTATTAGGTATTGCTGGATCGAGAATTTAGTTGACAACAAAATGTTGTTTTTGGTGTTGAAGTTCGATGCTTTGTTTATCAATTATTATAAAAAAAGTGAAGTGATGGAAAATCTGTTGAGCGAAAAATCGTGGGGCTAAGCCGACACCCACCTGATACTAAGTCGAGGGCTAAGTCGACACTTGACTATAATGTTTGAAGAAAGAAAAGCAAACATTTTTTTAATTTTTATTATTGTAGTCAACTAAATCTTCGATCCAGCAATACCTAACATGTTTACAAACAAATTTTTTTTCGTCAAATCGTCACGTTTTGAGACCCCCTGAGTCAGAAAAATTTTTTTTTATAAAAGTGTCTGCCTCTCTCTATGTATCTCTGTATATCTGTCTGTATCCTGTAGATGGCGTACTCGGTGTCGACTTAGCCCCACGCGTCAATTTTGTATATTGGTATGAGCCATCCATGAATTACGTAACACTTTTAGGATGGGAGGGGGGGCTAGCTGAGCGTTACATAATGGCGAGAAACTACAGGGAAAAGTAGGAAAAAGCGTTTAATAGGAAGCGGGGGTCAAAATGGTCGGAAAATTGTGTTACGTAATTTATGGATGACCCCTATCCGAAAAACATTGAAAATCTGCGAAAAATCAAAATTTAACAACATTTTCATGTCCAGCACCTTTTTTTACATAAGATGAGTGGACAATGATATACAAAAGAAAAACACAATTTTTCACAACCGTCGGAAAAAACTTCTGATATTTTTCTATAAAAACGCAAATATATATATATATGTGTGTGTGTGTGTATATATATATATATATATATATATATTGATTCTTCGGTTCGGTTTTGATTCCTCAGGAATCGAGCCGAAGGGCCAATGACAAAGCCACCGAACGCGTCCTCGGGTTGCGGATAGAGGGTCCCTGTACCAAGGGTTTCTGCTCAATATGGTTAAAATTCATCTTTTTGGTTGAAAAATTATTTATTTTTATGAAAATTCGTTTTTGTTTGGTTAAAAATATATTTTTTTCGTCTGAAAATTTAATTATTCCATTTTTGGTTGACAATTTATCCTTTTTAAGTTGAAAATTCAACTATTTGGTAGCCAATTCATGTATTTTGTTGATAAATCATCTTTTTGATTGGAAAAAAAATTAATTAAAATTTATTTTATTTATTTATTATTATTATTTATTTATTTTATTATAAAATTTATTTATTTAAATTAATTAAAATTAAAATAAATTAATTTTAAACCAAAAAGATCTTTTTGGGTGACAATTCAACTATTTGGTTGAAATTCATCTTTTTCACTTTAAAAGTCAAATGTTTTTTAAAAAATTCAACTTTTTAGTTTGAAAACTTAACTCTTTTGTTGAAAATTCATCTATTCAGGCAGAAAATTCTTCTTCTTTGTGGAAAATTCATCTATTTGTTTGCGGATTCAACTATTTTGTTAAAAATTCATCTATTTTCGTTGAATTAAACTGGTTCAAAATTCCTTTTTATTTTTATTGAAAAGTATTTTTTTAAACTGAAAATTGAACTGTTCCATTTTTTATTGAAAACTTATTTTCTTTAGTTGAAAATTCATGTATTTTGTTGTAAGTTCGTCTTATGGTAGAAAATTAATTTTTGGTTCAAAATTCAGCTATTTCATTAAAAATTCAACTATTCTGTTGAAGATTTCATTATTTTCTTGAAAATTCAACTCTTTGTTTAAGTCATGTTCTTTGGTCGAAAATTCCACAGTTTTCTCGAAAATTCGTTATTTTGTGTTGAAAATTCGTCTTTTTTGGTTGAAAATGAACTTTTTCCAACTCTTTAGAAACGCCTAAATACGCAGGATAAACGTAAAGTCCGTGTTTAGCTAACGTCTATGTTACTTTCTGGGGAAGGGGGTAAAAATAGCCCAAAATTGGTAACGTAGTTTGTAGATGGCCCCTAATAGTTAATGTAATTATGCAAAATTTTATTTTATATTTAGAAAAACTGCCCCCTGGACAAGTCAGGGTAACGATATCATGCAAACTTTAAGCAGGTATTATAGTAATACCTTTAGTGATCAGGAAAAGCAACACACGATTAACTTGTTTTTAGGTATTTATTGTGTATAATTATGTATGTACTATGTGTAATGAATATCTATAACTGAATTAGCGTATTAAAGTACCTAACCGTCACTGTTGCGTTTGTTAATATTTTTCAGGATTATTCGTCCCAGTAGAAGGGAAACCTCCAATATGGGAACTGGTAACAGATTATTATCTCCACCATAAAACTGCTTGTAAATATACACGAAAAACAAGATTACTAACACAGTGGTGGGACAGCAACGTTTTGAAATGTCTGCCTTATGCTCTTCAAGAGATGACGAAAACTTGTTCTGAAATAATTCAAGTTCAGCATTCCCAGGAAGAGATGATCGATATTTACTATGATTATTATCGGTAAGAATAATATCAATAGAAAGTATGTAATTCAATCACTCAGGGTGTCTACTCACCTGGAAAACCTGGAATTTTTTTAAAAGTCGGGCAATTTTTCCGAGCATGCTTAAAATTGTTTTAACGTGTAATATAAAATTGAATAACAGTGTTTTTTTATTTGTGAAAGTGGTAAGATGCAAATTTTTTTGAAGTATTATTCAAATATTTCAAATTATTCGATGGTGATAATATATTTTAGAGTATCCTGTAATCATTTAACAAAGCTTCTTAAATTAATCATATTAAGTAAATTCCTAAAAACTTGTACCATTAAGAAATCACTTGTCCTTTTATGAAGTTACTTTCACAAATTAAAAAACGATTAGTTAATTTGTATTTAATTTTTACCCATTTAGATATTCACAAGGACTAAAAAAAACATTAATTTATAATAAATGCGCGAAATTGTATATAATAAATGTGGGTTATTCAAGTATTATGTACACTATTAGAAAAATCTGACTGAATTTGACTGCACATATAATGAAAATTTTTGTAAAAGTGAATTGAAATTACTAGTTTAACATATAAAAATAATTTTTATAAATGAATTTTCAGCTACAAGTTCAAGAAGATCACTTTCAGTTACCAGTACCTGAAGTTTTTTTTTAAGATTTGAGAAGACACTCTGTCACTAGCGAATCAAAAAGCAAATATCTTTCTAAATAGAGACTTCACAGTCCAAAATGCTTTCAAAACAGGGGAAACAGAGTGATTTTTCACGAAAATAGGGGAATAATAGAGGAACAAATTCTTTTTAATACAGTTAATGTAGGTACTATAATTCTAAAATTTCAAGTCGAAATACATTTAATTTTTAACAAAATAGTTCAATTTTCAACCAAAAAAGGATTAATTTTCTACCAAATTGAATTAATTTTAACAAAAAAGTTATCCTTTAAACAAAATGAATTTTCAAGCAAATAGTTGAATTTTCAACAAAACCAAAAAATAATTTTCATGAAAACAGGTGCATTTACAACCAAATAGTTGAATTTTCAACCGCTAAAATTAAATCTTCAACTAAATGATCGAATTTTCAAACAAAAAAGATTAAACTTCAACCAAAAGCAGTTGCATTTTTAATACTAATTTTTTAGAAGGCAGTTGGATTTTCAACCGAGAAAGATTTTTCAGTCAAGAAAGCAAAAAAAATTAACCAAATTGCTGAATTTCAACCAAAAAGATGACTTTTCTACAAAACAGTTGAATTTTCAAACCGGAAAATATGATTTGTCAACACAAAAGTTCATATTTAACCAAACAGTTGAATTTGTAACCAAAAAGATGAATTTTCAATCAATCAGTTGAATTTTTAACCCGAAAATGTGAATTTCCGACAAAAAAGTTCATTTTCACCCAAATAGTTTAATACTCAACCAAAACCGATTAATTCTCAACCAAACAGTTGACTTTTGAACCAAGAAAGATATAATTTCTACTAAAAGAGATGAATTTCAAGCCAAGAATACGAATTTTCTACAAACATTGGAGTTGTCAATCCGAAAATATGAATTTTCAACCAAATAGTTGAATTTTCTACCAAAATATTTGCATTTGTAACCCAAAAACATAATTTTTTAATCAAGAAAAAACTAAACTAAATTGAATCTTTCAAAGTCAAAGCTTCCGAAATTCTAGAATTTTAAATTGTTATTAGATCAAAAATATAGCTTAACATTAAAACTGATTAGACAAATTTTTCTGAAATCAAAACTTAAATTGAATTATTCTAAAAGAACGTTCAAATTAAGTAGTAATTTAAAATGGGAAACATTAAAAATTAAAAAAATTTGACTTAGGCACGTTGAAACCTAAATGAATCCAAACATACTTTAAAACTTGAACAAATGTTAGTCACAAAAAATGGTGATATTATAACTTGTTTTTATACTAAAAACCCTCAAACTTTTAATTATTTTACGTAAATTTAAATCACTTACAAATTAATAACCAAAAATTTTTTAATTATACTTTTCTAAATTCAACCAATTCAATTTTAATTGTAAAATTAAAACTTATAAAATGAAAAAATTGAAAATTTAGCCCAACATGAAAATTCAGAACTCTAAAATTGTAACCATTCAAAATTAAAGAAACTATTATTATAATATTAAAATATAAATTTTATGTAGTTTAATTTTTATCTATTTTGATTTTAAACAACGCATTTAATAAAAAATCTAAAAGTTTAATTTTTAACACTTCCTTTTTAATTATTATTCATTCTTGAAAGTTTCCAATCCAATATTTTTCAATTTAAAATGATTTATTTGTTTAAATCTTCAACTAAAAATCGGACAATTTAAAAATATTTAATTGAACATTAAAATTATTATGAAATATAAGACTAACTACCGAGGATTTTAATATGAAATTTTGAACGATTGAATAGCAAAATTGTCCTAACATTTCTCATATTTGAAATTGAAACTAAAATGTACATTCAAAAATATAATTTTAAATTGAATTTATAGAAATTTTAAAGATGATTAATATATTTTTAGTAAGTATCATATCATGTAGTATCAAGTGACATTCAAAGTGATTGGATATATTTTTTTCTAAAAAGTGAGATTTCTGTCAAAAAAATCAGTCATTTTCACCGTTCAAAACTGCAGAATTTTAAATATTGCGAGAAATATTGTGAACTTTTCTAATTGGAAAATTTCAAAATTAATGAATTCAAACTTGAAACGTTTAAAATTAAACAATTCCAAACTTCTTTTAAAAATTGAATAATTCTTAAATTAAAGGATGGTAGTACAAAACTAGATAACCAACAAAATATGCATTTTTCAGGAGAGCAATAAAAACATTCTGTAGAATCGCGATTAACATTTAAAGATAACACAGAAGTCCATTTCTGAGATGACGTGTTGATGATTACAAAAAAAAATTTATTAGAAACAGTTATCCATTATGGAGGAAACAGATGTGCTAGCTGACAATCTCAAAGTGACACTGACCACAAATTGAAACAGGCTAGGCTGCGGATTGCGATAAAAAGTTTAATCTTCAGTTTAAATTAAAAATAAAAACTTGCGAATTTTCTAAAAAACAGTTGAATGTTCAATCCGGAAATATGAATTAAAAAAAGTCGATATTCAATAAAATAGTTAAATTTTCAATCAAAGTTGTGAATCTTAAAAAAAAATAATAATTTTGTATAAACTAGTTCAACTTTTAACCAAGTAGTTGAAATTAAAAAAAAAGCTTCAACAAAATAGTTAAATTTTCAACCAAAAACGATTAAATTTGAACCCAAAAAGACAAATTTTCTACAAAACAGTTCAATTTTAAATGAAAAAAAAAGAAATTTCAACAAAATAATAACGTTTTTAACCAAAAGGATAAATTCTCAACCAAAAATATAATAGTAGACATTGCAATAAAAAAGAATTAACTTTGAACGAAAAATAGTTGTATTTTCTTATTCGGTTCTATTCAGTTCGAATATAGGCGTAAAAACGTGTAAAAGGGAAATTTTCTTGAAAACAGGGGAAAATAGAAGAATTCTTTAAAAAAGCGAAAACGGGGAGAATAGGGGAAAGAGTGTGAAGTCTGTGAATATGACCCGATCGTTCAAAAGTATCATTTTGAAAGATTTATCCCAAATGTGTTAATTTTGATTCCAGGCCGTATGAGTTGTCACAGCTTTTAGAAGTGTATGCGTACAAAGTGAGTCATTCCGTCAGAGAATTCATGCCTCACTTTACAATGAATTTCAGTCCTTTTGCAGTTCGTGTACGTCCTGGCAGGAGAAGAGAAGAAACTGCTAATAAAAATGTTAACATGAAAAATCCATCTTTGACAGGTCAAAGTAGTACTAGCAGCACTGCTTCTAGCGCAAGGTACGTTTCACTTACAAAAAAGTTTATTATTATTTTTTAAAATTTTAAAGTTACTTGAAAAAAATGTTGCTATTATTGTTATTACAGTTCAAGCATTGATACAAGTTCAGACGAAGACGAAAGTCATCAGTTATTTAGCGATTCGTTGACTGGATCAAAAAATAGCACAGATTTGACTTCATTCGAGACATTATTTCCATCAATGAAAGAAGTTTACGGTACACAACCAGAGTACCCAAAAAGAAACGATATTATACTGTACAAAAGGTCAGTAACTCATTAATAACACTTAATAATTTCCTGTATGTTTTAATATACACGAATGGATAAAAAAATATTGAAATGGACATATTGTTCATAGTACGGAGCCATTCAAATATTTCGTATTTTTTTTAAAGTTTATTCAAAATAATATTTGATCAGTTTCTCGGGATTAAATAAATATGAATTCGAATATTAATTTGAATAATTTAAACAAATTTTTATTTTATTTTCTTATGCTTAAAATTCATTGCACATTTAAGTAAAATTAATGTGGGTACATACTATTTTAAATTCAATTTAAATCGTTTGAAATTCCTAACTTTTCAAGTAAAAATATAGAATTTTCAACAAAGTAGATGAATTTTTAACGAAATAGCTGAATTTTCCACGAAAAAGATTAATTTTCCAGCAAAAAATACGATTTTCCAACGAAATACATGAATTCTCAATAAAATAGATGAATTTTCAACTGAAAAAATCAGTTTTCAACCAAATACATAGTTGAATTTTGATCTAAAAAATATCAGTTTTCAAACAAAAAATGAACTAAATTTTTAGTTGAAAAAATTAATTTTCCACAAAAAAAGCAACAAATTTTCAACCAAAGTTTTCAAACTAAAATGATGAATCTTCGACTGGAATAGATTAATTTTAAAACAGAAAGTTAAATTTTTAACAAGAGTTAAACTTTCAACCAATTAGTTTTATTGTCAACCAAACAGATGCATTTTTAACTAAAATTATGTGTATTTAACTGGAGTACTTGCATTTTAAACCAAAAAGATGATTTTTCAAATAAGAAGATTAATTTTAAACAAAAAAGACAAATTTTCAACTAAAATTGTGTATCTTCAACTGGAATAAAATTAATTTTAAACCAAAAAGACGATTTTTTAACAAAATACATAAATTTTCAACTAAAAGACAAATTTTCAACCAAATAGTTGAATTTTGATCTGAAAAACATCAATTTTCAACAAAGAATGGAATAGTTACATTTTCAGTTTACAAAATAAATTTTCTACCAAACTGATGAAATCGTAACTAAAATGATGAATTTTTTATGAAATAGTTGAATGTTCAACCAAAAAGATCAACTTTGCAGCAAGGAAGGCGATTCTTCAACAAAATACATGAATTCTCAATAAAACAGTTGAATTTTCGACTGAAAAAGATCCATTTTCAACCACATAGTTGAATTTTAAACTAAAGAAGATCAGTTTTCAACAAAAAATTGATTAGCTAAATTTTTCGTTAAAAAAATTAATTTTCAACCAAAGTGATGAGTTTTCAAATAAAATCATGCATATTCAACTAGAATAATTGAATTTTTAAACAAAAATATGAATTTTCAAATAAAATGATGAATCTTTAACTAGAATAATTGATCCTTCAACCAAGAAGATTAATTCCTACCAAAGAAGAATTTTGAACTAAAAAAGATAATTTTTTCAATCAAAAATTGAATAGTTAAATTTGTAGTTAAAAAAATTAATGTTGAACCAAAGAGATGATTTTTTAACTACAATGATGGAGTATTCATCTGGAATAATTATATTTTCAGTTAAAAAAAATACAATCCAAAAAAATAACTTTCAACAAAATAATTAAAGTTTCAACTAGAATAGTTAAATTTTCAGTAAAAAAATTAATTTTCAGCCAAAGAAAAAACGAATTTTCAACAAAATAGCTCGTTTTTCAACCAAAGAAATAAATTTTCAATTGAAATGATGAATCTTCAACCAAAAAATTAATTTTTAACAAAAGAGTTTACCTTCCAACCAAGTTAGTAAATTTGCATTCCAAAGAAGATGAATTCTGAACGAAAAATGTAATAGTTGATATTCCAACAAAAAAATTTAATTTTAAATAAAAAAATAGCTGAATTCAATAAAAAAGAGCGAATTTTCACATGAATTTTCAACTAAAAAGATAAATTTGTATCTAAAAATAGAATAGTTTGATTTGCAATTAAAAAAATTAATTTCAAACAAAAACTTGTATTCACAAAATAGTATAATACTGTAATACAGTCAATTTAAAAATATGTTGTCTAATTTTGAATCTAGAAAGATTACAACGTTAAATATCATTATTTTAAAATAGAATCATGCCTTCGATTGTCAGCAAATAAATGGATAGGTCCTGAGTTATTGACCTATTGATCTAAAAAGTACATTAATTAACATAAATGAGATCGAAGAAAGGAACGAAAGCGATTTCCATGCAAAATTGAAAATTTCCATTACGAACAGATATTATAGAAAAATCAGTATAGGCCTATAATGAAGTACCTATAATTTTTTTGCAATTATAGGAAATTCATGATAGAAAACGATTACAGGATGATCAGCATTGGAATGAATAATACAAAAAGTTTGAAGGAATTAATGTAAAAATTAGATAAATTACAAAGGAACGATTTATTTTAGAACAATCTCAGATAGAAATATTTTTAAATCTTTGAAATCTGTTAAAACTCGTAGAAATCCATTGAAATCTTTTAACCCCTTTTAAAGTCATTTGAAATCCTTGGAATAGTTAGAAATCATTTTAAATCCCTTGTACATCAAAAAAATTTAATTTTTTCCCAAAAATTCTTTAGAAATCCCTTGAAATTTGTGAATCTTTGAAATACATGGAGGTCTTACCAAATCCCTTAAACGTTGACAAATTCCTCAAATTCTTTGGAAACCTAAAAAATTCTTTGAAATCATTTAACATTTTTTAAGTCTCTTGAAATTCTTTGGAATTTTCTGAAATAATTTAAAATCATTTGAAAGTTTTTAAATTCTCTTATATACCCTGAAATTGTTGAAATACGTAGATATATCTTGAAATTCATTTTATTCCCTAAAGTTTTCTAGAAATTTGTTGAAATCCCTTAAATTCCATTGAATATAAATTAAATTTATTCATTAAAGTTCTATAAAAAAAATTCCGTTCTAATCCCTAGTAATTTTGGAATCCTTGGAGATTCAATAAGTTCCCTTGAAGTTTTCGAAATATTTTGAATTTCTTTAGAATTTGTTAAAATAGTTCAAAATCTTTTTAAATCCTGTAAATCTTTTAAAATAATTGAAGGTACTAGAAATTCCATAAAATCTTGTGAAATATTTGGAAATTCTACAAAATTCTTTGACATTCCTTGAAATTCTTAGGAATCTTTTAAAATATATAAATATGTAATCGTAAAAATAAATTTAAATAAGTAGAAATCCTTTGAAGTCCCTTGAATATTCAGTAAAGTTCTCTTTAAAAAACCTTCAAATCCCTCGAAATCATTTTAATCACTGGAGGTTCAATAAAGTCCTTTAAATCTGGTTAAATTCTTTGAAATACCTTAAAATTTAATTTATTTTCCAAACTGCTCTAGGAATCCCTTAAAATCAATGGAAATCCTAAAAAAATCTTTGAAATCCCTTGCTTAAAGTCTTTTAAAATTTCGTAAATCCTTAGAATCAATTGGAGGTCCAATATAATCCCTTAAATTTTTTCGGAATTCTACCAAATTCTTTGCCATTACTTGAAATTCTTTGGAATCTTTTAAAGTAACTTAAAATCTTTAAAAGCCTTTGAAATTTCGTAAGACCCTTCACAGCCCTTGAAATCCTACATTAAGTAAATAAATAAATAATTTTTTTGCAGTTTCTCTATTTTTTGCATCACTCGTTTCAATATTTTAACATTAGTTATTTCTATTCTGAATTTCTTACAATGATTTTCTATAATGACATTTCTATAATTGCAAAGATATTATAAGAAATCAATTATAGGAAAATCATTATAGACCCATACTAAATTTCCTATAACATTTTTTCATAAGGGTGTAACGACCATAAAAGTGTGTTACGAACACCTTGAACAGTTTTCAAATTCTGTAAAAACTGTTGAACTCAAGAAATGTAAAAAAAAGTAATTTCTTCTAAAAAATAAGTGGCGGCTTGGGTGTATGAATTCAACTTCAAAGCATTAAATAAAAGATAATTTTAGAAATTTTATCTTCTTTTAGAGATTATGGGCTAAATTATTTACTAAATTCAATTATTAATTAAATTAAATTATTATTTTAAAAGATTAAAACTAAATTTAGTAATGACAAATTATTTTTCCATAATTTAGATACGTCGTAATTGGAAGGAATGCGACTCGCACTATGGATCATTCGATAATTCGTTCGAAATTGATGCAACAGGCCTCTTTTCCCGATCACATTCCTGTTAAAACCGAATTGCCAAAAGTTACTGACACGAGCATATGTATTTATGAACAATACGTCAAAAGAGCTAAGGTAAATAATTGGTACCTTTTACAGGGCGGCCATAAAACTTGATTGAAAAAATGCCCTGACTCATTTTTCATTTCCTCTGGCCGTTAATATTTAAAGCGAACTGTCTACCCTTTCCAGCTCCTTCAGGACTTGCGTTACGGAAAATTTCATAATACTAGTCAGTGCCTATTCAAAGACCAAAATTGTAATCTTGTCACACTTTTAACATAGAATCTTTTGTAAATAGAATAAATCAAAATTAAAATTTTATTATTCTCAGAGATCTTTTATAAATAGAATGAATAAAAATAAAAAATTTTAATTTATTATTCTCAGGGCTACCACAGCCTGATTGAAAAAAGTGACATACTTAAACCAAAAAGTTATTAATATGCAATAATAATGTGGCTAATGCTCTTTTGTATTTAAAAGAATTCTAGGTGAATTTGAACGAATTCAGGATAAATTCATAAGACTCAAGACAATTGAATTAAAAAAAAATATCAAAATTTCTATTAAATTTTGTAAAATTTGAGTGAATTTAGAGGAAGTTAAGGTGAATTAAAAAAATACACATGATTGAAAACTGTTGAAAAATATAAAAAAATTCATTGAATTCAGTAAGTTTTAAATGAGTTTAGAAAAATTCAAACTTATTCAAATTCTTTTAAGTTCAAATGATGAAATGTCTAAAAATCCAAGGTGAGGAAACATTTTTTTAATTCGCTAAACAGAATGAATTGCGAATTAAAATAATTTAAAAGAATTAGGGATAAATTAACACGAATTTAGCGTGAATTGCAAAAAATCTTTTCAAATCTTTGAAACCCTACGAAATCCCCTCACTTCTTATGAATATCTTTGAAATCCATTTAAATATCTGAAATCCAGGAAAATTAATTAAAATAACTTGAAAGCTCTTAAAATCGCTTGTAATCTTGGGAAATATGATAAAATGTCTTGCCATATTTTTAAATATATTAAAACCATATAATTCCTGTAAAATTGTCCCGTAACATCCGAAATTCTTTGCAAGTGCATGCAAATTTTTTATATCCTTGGAAATCCCTTACAATTTTTCAAATCTCTCGAAAATGGCTTAGAATCTTTTTAAATATTCTGAAAGCCTTCAAATTATTTAAAGCTCTTTAAAATGCGTTGGAATCTTTTAAAATACCCTAAAATATTTGAAATCCCATTAAATTACTGAAATCAATAAAAAAAATTTTTGGAAACTTTTGCAATTCCCTACAATTTTTCAAATTCTTTAAAAAATTGTAGGGAATTTTGAAATCTTTTACAATTTCCTAAAAAACTTCAAATATCTCAAAACTTTTTAAAGCTCTTAAAAATGAGTGGGAATCTTTTAAAATACCCTGAAGTACTACCAATCTTTCAAAATATCATTAAATTACTGAAATAATTGAAAATTCCTTGGAATCATTTAAAATACCTCAACATATTTCAAAACCTTTACAATGTTTTTGAAAACTCTTAAATTATCGAAATCAATCAAATATTCCTCGTAATCTTTTAAAGTTCCATAAAATACTTCAATTACTTTGGAACTTTCTACAGCTCTTGAAATGATTGAAATCGATTAAAAATATCTTGAATCTTTTGAATTACCCTAAAATATTTCCAAAGAATTAAAAAAAAATTAGAAAAACCTGGATTCCATAGGGGTTAACCCATGGGTTAGTTTACTGAAAGGAAAGTGACCTTTCATTTAAAAAAAGTGAAAATCGATTCGAGAAAGAAAAGTGACTGTCCTGATTATTCTGGAAGTCAGTCAAAGTATTTCTTACAGAAATGCCCTTACTTTCACAATTTTTTTTTCAAAATCTCCGATTTCTCCCTGAACAACAAAATCCCCTGATCTCCAGGTTTACCCTGACCGGCAGCCACCCTGACCTTTCCAGGGTGGTCACTATTTTTAAAATTTTTGTCTCCCGGTTTAGAAAAAATATATACTCGATAAGCATCAGCAAACTTTTTTGCAAGAAATTTCTTGACTTTGAATCATATAAACAATTTAAATATCTTTATTAAACCAATTTTTCAATATTATGTTTTAAACATTTTTTAGAGGAAAATAATAAAATTAGTTTTTTGGACATAGAAGTAGTTAAAGATCAGGATGGTAATATTATTACCAATCTTTATAGGAAAAGTTAAGGAAGATTTTTAATTTCTTCGCAGCTCATCCTTTTCAAAATGAAATTGCAGTAATCGGAAACATAGTTAAGAGAGCTTTAGGTTCGTCCCACATTTTATTTCACAAAGAGAATTTTAATATTGTTAGGAATATCCTTTTTCTTAATCATTTCCTACAAAAAATAATTGAGCAAGATATCAAAATTAGAATTCAACAAATCAAAAACAAAGTATCATTTTATCTACAGATAATCAGAAGGAATTAAGAAAATACAGTTCTTTCAATACTTCTTTTCTTTATTTTTTTGGTCAAATTTCGAAAAATATTGAATTTACGTTGAAGTAATTCAATATTCATACTATTTTCCGTATACCATTTAAAATGGATTCGAAAATACTTTTTGTAAAGATCCTTCAGATAAATTTGAAAAAGGTGGTGTTTACAAGATCACTTGCAAGATTTGTAAGATGACTCATTTGGGACAGACTTCTTAATATTAGGATGGAGGAACACAAAAGTGATGTTCATTTGGGATGTTGTTATAAGAGTGTTCTTGCTAGACATACAAGAGGGTTTGTTGATGTTCACCATGAGTTTGACTGGGATAATGTTGAAATTTTACATAGTGAAAGCAATGAGAGAAAGAGAGAAAGAGAGAGTTCATGGCAATGCTTTATATTAAAAAACAAAATAAGTTGTCTATTAATTTGAAAACTCATTTGGCTATATTACACAAAATTTATTCTAGTATGATTAACTACATTTAGCAATAGGTTGTCATGAATCTTGAATTTCTCTTATTTCTTGTTTGTTCCCACCTGTTCTGATTTTTTTCCACCTTGATGAGGGTGCTGTATGAGCGCCGGAAGGTTGGTGAATACTATAAATTCGATTATATTGTGATTTGATAAAAATAAACATAAAAAAGAGAAAGAAATAAAAAAGAGAAGACAGAGTATTTGGTTTCCTTCTCATTTTTCTTTCCTCTTTTTTATTTTTGTCCGACGAAACAAATTCGTTTGTTTTTAGGAATTGCAATGGGAGCATTTTTTAGTAGTTGTCCAAATTTAAACGTTTGATTCTGGTTTTATTTTCAGGAATTCTATACATTGACTTGAGTGTCTGACGTTAAATGGGATTGTGAATTTGATTTTAATTTAAGTTAAAATTCTTAAATTTGGATGAAATTCATCATTCGTTAAGGAAAATTGACATTCGCCAGCACCGAAAAATTGTCTGGATCCACCCTTGCTCTCACATTCTCTCTCTCTCTCTCTCTCTCTCTCTCTGCTGCAAAACTCTCCTCCGAGTCAGCTCTATCTTCCTCTTGTCGCGGTGCGAGGCGAGCCACCCCCGCGAGCAGAAGGAGATTTTCAGTAGTCCGCGCACCCTCTAACGGAGAGGGTGGCTGAGCTAAAATCGCTCGCCTGATTCAGTACGTTGACTCTCGCGAATTTGCTAACTCGACTTCTCCTCTCGACAACTTCCGATATGTATGTATCTTCAAAAACTTCTCTCATTTATCAGTGTTTTCGCTTTGCTCGAAAAAAGCCTCATCTCGAGCCATTAACTGATTTTAGCTGAATCGGCTGATTCTATACCGGAGGAACTCCATGCCGCACAGTGGGTCAGAAAATGTTTTTCTGGACAAATTAGCCTAGAGCTTACAATTTTGGATTTGATCTAAGCATTTTCATTTTTAAAGTGAAAATTAATTAAAGCATGTTTCTCCAAGTACCAAAAAGAATGTATTCAATTGCACCGACATTCCAGTAGAAATAGACCCTTTTTTAGCTCTATTTGTACCGGAAAAATCCGCTTATTTGTACCGATTTACAAAGAGATTTGTGTTAGCCGATTTTTTGAATTTATTATATAATTATATAATTTGAACAACAAAGTTGTCATTTTTTTCCAAATGATATTTTTCTGCTACTACTTGTATTTATGTGAACCATCATGATATCAGTAGATACAATCCTTACAAATAATGTCCAGAAGATTAAATAATTTAAACATATTGTTCTATATTTATATTAACTAATTAATCAGTAAAAGTGCAACTTCAAAATCAAGAAAACTTGGCTAGTTTTTCATTTCAAAAATCCAAAGTCATTGGTAATTTTTAAACAAATTAAAAACTTGACTACTTGTCAAACTGATGTTGTTTCTTGTTACGAAATCGACTGCCAGATACTCAGATAGGACCTATTTATAAGAAGAATTTGTCAAGCGACAAAATTTGTTCCTTATATAAATTAATTTTATAAACAAATAGAGATTTTTGTCAATTTTCAGCCGAATCAATTTGAAATTGCTTGGAAAAATGCTTCTCCTATGAAACTTCATTAGAGAATAATGATTGTTTATTTCACAAAACAATTCTGGTACTATACTTGTTATATTTTTTGTTGAGAATTCTTCTTTTATGGTTCAAATTTCAATTATTTATTTGAAAAATCTACTATAATCTATTTCAAGATTCAACAGTTTTGTCGAAAATTTATGTATTTTGTTGAGAATTCGTCTTTTTTGTTAGAAAATTAATCTTCTTGGTAGAAAATTCATACTTTTGGTCGAAAATCTAACAGTTTTGTTAACAACTCTTCTTTTATGATCAAAAATTCAACTTGTTTGTTAAAAATTCATCTTTTTTATCCGAAAATTCAACTATTTTGGTAAAAAATTTGGCTATTTGGTTTAAAATTAACTTTCTTCAAAATTTTAGTTTTTCGTAGAAAATTCGTATATTTGGCTCAGATATTCAACAATTTGGTTGATATTTGTGTTAGCCGATTCTTATAACTTATTTTCAATAATTTTTTATTTAAAAGCAAAGTTGACAATTTTCTTCTAAACGATCTCATTTTTCTGCTACTACTTATATTTAGGTAAACCATCATGATATCAATAAAGACAATCCTAAAAAATAATATCTAGAAGATTACGACATTTAACAAAATAGGTTCGTTTTTATATTCACAAATTAGTTATTGAAAGTGATACTTTCAAATTTAAAAAAATTGTTTGTTTTTAATTTAAAAAGTCGAAAGTGATTATTAATTTTTAAACAAATTAAAAACTTGACTAATTCTCAACAAACGAATTTTTTTGCTGGGCGACAATATTCGTACTTTATTTAAATAAATTTGATGAAAAATACAGATATTCGTAAATTTTCGATCAGCAGATTTTGTTTTGTCATCTGAATCAATTTGAATTGAATTCGAAAAATCGTTTGCTCAATAATTCTTTATTTCATTTAATAAACAAATTTAAGTACTTCTACTATTATTTTTTTCTATAAGAATTCTTATTTTATGGTTAAAAATGTTATTAATTGTTTTTATATTCAACATTTTTTAAATAGGTCATCCTTTTTGGGTGAAAATTCTACTGTTTTGTTTATTATTCTTCTTTTTTGGATGAAAATTCAACTATTTGGTTAGAAGTAAACTTTCCAATTAAAAATTCACCTATTTTGTTGAAAAATCATCTTTTTGGTTTGAAAATGACTCTCTTTTGCTGGAAATTTTAACTATTTTGCTGAAAATTTTACCGTTTTTACAAAGAATTCGTATCTTTGACTTGAAAATTCAACAATGTGGTTAAAAAATTATCCTTTTTGGTTGAAAATTTAACAATATGGTTCATAATTTATTTATTTTTTTTAAATTGTCTTTTGCGGTAGAATATTAATCGTGTGGGTTAAAAATTCGTCTTTTTTTTTAATTCAACTTTTTTTGCAGATAATTCGTCTTTTTGGTTTTCGTGTTTCTTTTTTCAAATGAACTCCTAGTTTGTTCATCGCAATTGCAGAACATTAAAAAGTAATATCATTGCTTTAAAAATTGTCAAAAAAAGGAGCACCTACATATTTGGGTTATGCAAATTACGCTTATAACAAAATGATTTAATTGTTTGAAAAGTTGTTTTGAAAAAAGGCACATCTATATATTTGAAAGAAGAAATTAATTTTTCGTTGTTCATCGAATGTTTCGTTTGTTCATAATTAACTACAAAAGTTTCGAATCCATATCTGTGGAAAAGTTTAGGGTCCTAACATTTTAAGTCCCAAACTTTTTGAATATAAAAAAAAAAGGTGAAAACGATGGAATTTTTGAATAACTGTATTTTTGTACCGTTTAGATATTTTCAAAAAAGTAAAATATAGAGGAAACCTTCCTGCAGTGGATAATGCAACCTACAGCGGATTAACATAAATTAAATGCACAAATAAAAGAAAAATGATAATTTTAACCTAAATTTATTAACATGCATAGTGTCTTAACTATTAATTTAATTAAATTCATTATTTCACATACATTATTATTTTTAATTAATGATTATCCACTGTAGCGAGTTTCCCCACACACTATGCAGTATTATTAAAAGTCACGTAAATGGGGTACATATGTAGGTGTGCAATGCAGGTCGCATGTTTAACGACGTTTCAAATGTTACGATCTGGTATTCTCATATTTTCCATATTTTCCTCTCGGAGAATTCGTTGAACTTTGGTACATATTCACGTAAAACTGCAGAGGTTTTTTTTTCATGATTTTTTGGCAAAATTATAAAAAAATATGTAGGGGTCCCTCATGCTGGTTTTTGAAAATAAAATTCTAAGGGGTTATCTCCCGCTTTCCACAGAACCTCACTAATATTTGGTAAAATTAGGAGACTTCAATGTTTATTTAAAATATTATTTTTCATTTTATTAATTAACAAAATTACTAATTATTTTTCGCAGGCTTCACAGTCTTCCCTTATTTCCCTATTTCACCAATTTTCTTGTTTTTAGGTTTCGTAGCCTTTGTAGATGAGAGTGGAAGTAGTTTACGTGAGGGGGAATTATGATTGGAGGATCAGGGGAAGAGAGGGGCGAAAAACTTGGGGAAGAGTGGGGCTGGTGAAGTGAGGAGGGGGGATGTGAATCAAGAAAAATTTAGGGAAATGTGGGGAAGCAAATGTTAATGTGCAGGGGAGTGGTAGTTGGGAGGAGAGTGAAACTAGTGAATGTGAGGGGAAATTATGGTTGGGTAAGTCGGGGGAAAGAGCAGCTAGAAGCTAGGGGAAGAGTGAGGGTCGAAAATTGAGGAGAGAGGGAAGTACATCAAGACAAATTTAGGGAAATGTGGGGAAGCATACTTTGATGTACAGGGAAGTGGTAGTTGGGAGGAGAGTGAAACTAGTGAATGTGAGGGGAAATTATACTTGGGTAAGTCGGGGAAGAGAGCAGCTAGAAGCTAGGGGAAGAGTGGGGTCGAAAATTGAGGAGAGAGGGAAGTACATCAAGACAAATTTAGGGAAATGTGGGGAAGCAAACTTTGATGTACAGGGAAGTGGTAGTTGGGAGGAGAGTGGAACTAGTGAAAGTGAGGGGAAATTACGGTTGGGTAATCAGGGAAAGAGAAGGGAGATATACTTGGGGAAGAGTGGGGCTGGAGAAGTGAGGAGGGGGGAAGTACATCAAGAAAAATTTAGGGAAATGTGGGGAAGCAAGCGTTGTAGTGCAGGGGAGTGGTAGTTGGAGGATAGTGAAAGTAGTCGGATGTAGCGAAAGTGAGGAGAAGTGAGGGGAGGGAAAATTTGAGAAGAGAGAGGATGGGGAAAGTGAGGGGAATTTTGGAGAAATATGAGGAAAGTAGGATAAGTGAGGAGAGGGGGGATTATATAAGAAAATATTTGGGGGAAGGAGGGGAAGCGAAGGATGAAGTGTGTGGTGGGAAGGTACGGGAGTAGAGTAGGGGAAGGGAGATCTGGGAGCAGTAGGGAAGGGGAAGTTTTAACGACTTAATTGACATCTTAATAGACTACGAAACCCCTTTTTTTAGGCGCATCACACGTACTTTGACTACTTTTTTTCTTCTGAAAGTTAACTTTTTTTCGTTGATATGTCTGCTGTTATATTTTTGGTTTAAAATTAAACTTTTGTGGGTAAAAATTTTATTACTTTGTTGCAAATTTTTTGTTGTTGAAAATTTAACCATTTTTCAGAATGTCATCCTTTTTGTTTTGAAATCTGATTGTTTTGTTGAAAAATCGTCTTTTTGGATCAAAAATACAACTGTATTGATGTTGCAACTATTTGGATAAAAATGTACTTTTTTCTTGAAAAATCATATTTTTTGGTTAAAAAATAATTTGTTTCTAGAAAATTTGCTTGTTTTTTTTTTGCATGAAAATAAAACATTTTAGTTAAAATTTTGCTTTTTTCAGTAGAAATTTAATATTTTTTGTGTAAAAAATTTAACTGGCTATAACTTAATCTGGCTTTTTAGGATTCACTTATTTAGTTGGAAATTTGTGTTTTCTGTTCACTTCAACTGTTTTTGACTTAAAATTAAATTTTTTTTTTTTGCAAAAATATCAACTTTTACATTTTTTGTTCAGAATCAATTTTTTGTTGTTGAAAATTGATATTTTTTAGTAGAAAGTCTAACTATCTTAGGGTAAATGCAACTATTTGGTTACATATCAACTTTTTTTTTGAAAAATTGTATTTTTGGGTTAAAAATTCAATTTTTTTTTTTTGAAAATATGTCTTTTTGGCTTTAAAATACAACATTTTAGAGAAAATTTTGTTTTCTTTTTGATTGAAAATACTTTCTTGAATAGAAATGAAACTTTTCTTGAAAATTTGTACTTTCATAAAAATTTATTTGTTTAGTTGAAGATTCGTAATTTTAGTTGAAAATTCATTTCTTTGTGTGCGGATTAAAATTTGTTTTTGAAAATTCCGTTTTTTATCAGGTTGAAAATTAATTTTTTTAACCGATAATTTAACTATTCTTTTTTTTTTCATTCAAAAATTATCATATAAAAAAACTTATTTGTTTAGTTGAGAAATAAAATATTTTTCTCGAAATTCGTCTTTTTGTAGAAAATTAACTTTTTAAACTTAAAAAGTAATTATCACATTTTTCGTTAAGAGTTGATACTTTCTAGTTGGAAAATCAACTATTTGTTTGAAAATTGATGTATTTTGATGAAAGATCATCTTTTTTGGTAAAAAATGCAATACTGTTACTTAAAAAATCGAATTTCTGCTAAAGTTTCCTCTAAATTGTAATAAATTTGAATTTATTTTTATTTTGTAGTAAAAACTTTTCTCATCTGACCCCTTAATTTCTTTGAAAAATCTTCCAAAAATCCGGATCATGTATTTGACAAAAAGGACCTCAAAATACTGCTTTTGGATTCTGTGAGAACTCTGAGTAATGTATTTCACTGCAAAGATTATATTTTTTGCATGTAGAATTAAAAATACATAAATAGCGATTACTTTGTTAAAATTAAAATTTCATTCACAAAAATCGACTTGGGGGGCACATAAATAATTTTTTTTTAATTCTACCCAAAACCAGGGGTCACTTTGACACGAAAAGAAACACTTGTTAGGGGTACCTTTTGAAAAAAGCCTTTTTGTAACTCTCAACTATTTATACTCATCTTTTTTTATAAATAAATGAAAATGATTTACGAGAACACTTTTAGTAACGTCAATCAGTCTATCTTTTCTCAACCCTCCCTATCCATCAAGTTTACGGCCTCCTATGCTTCTTTGTAGCATTATTCTAGTGGTACTCTAGATAAAAGAAATTTCCATTATGTGCGAGTACTTTCCTGAAAATAAAAAATTATTTTTTTCTCTAAATACGCGAGATAAGAAAAAAGTTTATGCATTAAAGTTGTTCCGCTTTAGAAGATCTGAAAAAACTTTTCTTACAACTTTTTAATATTTCAGAGAAATTGCCGCAATTTGATATTCTAGCTTTTTTCAAAAGAGCGTGAAATTTTTACTAGTTTTAGGAAAGGAAAGAATTTTTAATTGAAAAAGAATAATTTTCAACCGAAAACGGACTAGTTGAATTTTCAGTTTGAAAAATTATTTTAAATTACAAAGAGTTGCATTCAACCGACAACATATGTTTTCAACCAAAAAGATTATTTTTCTGCACATAGAGAAATATTATCAACTGAATTCCGGAAATTAGAACCAAATAGTTAAATTTACAACTAAAACAAGAAAATTTTCAACGAAAAATAAAACAGTTAAATTTTGGTAGAAAAATATATTTTTTTAAACAAAAAACTACAAATATATAAAAAGTAAGCAGAAGAAATTTCCATTACTTGCGAGTATTCTTCAAAAATATGGGCGAGGTATGAAAAACGTTTACACATCGATGTTGTTCCTCTTTCGAAGATCTACAAAAACACTTTTTTAACAACTTTTCGACATTTCGCAAACATTTTTCTTCTCTTCATTAAAAGAAAAAACAATATTTTTTTTTCAATTTTGCAGAAAATAAATGATGCAACATTTAAATTTCTGTTGTTAATGATATACGTATTATTACAAACAAATCCTAGAAAATTAAGTTACACGTATTTGGAGAGACAGAAAGCCAAAATAGTAATTTTTTGAAAAAATGCATATATTTCGAAAAAAGTGAAGAATTATGGGAAAATATGACAGTTTCGGTCGGGTGTTTAGTCCTTGTCGCACTTTTTTCCAAGAAAAAGAAGTGAGAGAAATGAGGGGTTGATGAGGAAAGGGTAAATGAGGGAAATTAGGGCAGGGGCAGAGACGGGAAATTAGGGAAGAGGAGTTAGAGAGAATTAAAAGAAATTAATGGAGGGGAAGTAGGGAAAATTGGAGTTGGGGAAATAAGAAGAGTAAAGGAAAATGAGAGGAGCGGAGGTAGGGGGAGTTAGCCGAAATAAATAGGGAAGTTGGGAGAGTAAGAGAGAATTGGAAGAGGGAAAGTAGGGGGAGTAATAGGGAATTTTTGGAAGTAAGTGGGAAATAGGATATAAGGGGTGGAGAAGTAGGGGACGCAAGGGGATATGAGGGGCTGGTAAGTAGGAGAAGTAAGCTGAAATGTAGGGGGAATTAGAAGAAGTGAGGAAGGTGGGAAGTGGATGCGGAAGAAGTTGTGGAAGGAAAGGAGAAGGAAGTGAATGTTGAATTGAGGTTCTGGTAAGTAGAGGGAGTAATGGATAATTGCGGGCAGTAAGTGGGAAATAGGAAATTAGGGATGTAGAAGTAGGGGACGCGAGGAGATATGAGGAATTGATGAGTAAGGGAAGTAAGCCGAAATGTAGAGGGAAGTAGAGGACGTGAGGAGAGTGGGAATTAAGTGCGGAAGAAGTTGTGGAAGGAAGGAAAAGGAAGTGAATGTTGAATTGAGGTTCTGGGAAGTAGAGGGAGTAATCGACAATTAAGGGGTAGTAAGTGGGAGATAGGAAATTAGGGATGTAGAAGTAGGGGACGCGAGAAGATATAAGGCACTGATAAGTAAGGGAAGTTACCCGAAATGTAGAGGGAAGTAGAGGACGTGAGGAGAGTGGTGAGTAGATGCGAAAGAAGTTGTGTGAAGAAAGGATAAGAAATTAGAGGTGGAGAAGTAGGGGACGCAAAGATATATAATGGAGTGGCAAGTAGAGGAAGTAAGCCGAAATGTATAAGGAAGTAGAGGAAGTGAGGAGAGTGGGAAGTGGATGTGGAAGAAGTTGTGGAAGGGAAGGAAAAGGAAGTGAATGTTGAATGGAGGTTCTGGGAAGTAGGGGGAGTAATGGACAATTGGGGGTAGTGAGTGAAAAATAGAAAATTAAGGTTGGAAAAGTAGGGGACGCGAAGAGATATAAGAGATTGATAAGTGAGGGAAGTAAGCCGAAATGTAGGGGGAAGTAGAGGACGTGAGGAGAGTGGGAATTAAGTGCGGAAGAAGTTGTGAGAGGAAAGAAAAAGGAAGTGAATGTTGAATTGAGGTTCTGGGAAGGAAAGGGAGTGATAGTCAATTGGAGGAAGTGAATGGGAAATGTTAAATTAGGGATGCAGAAGTAGGGGACGCGAGGAGATATGAGGGATTGATAAGTGAGGGAAGTAGACCGAAATGTAGGGGGAAGTAGAGGACGTGAGGAGAGTAGGAATTAAGTGCGGAAGAAGTTGTGAGAGGGAAGAAAAAGGAAGTCCATGTGGAATTGAGGTTTTGGGAAGTATTGGAAGTGATGAGCAATTCTGGGAAGTAAGTGAAAAATAGGAAATTTGGGATGGAGAAGTAGGGGACGCGAACAGATATGAGGGATTGATAAGTAAGGGAAGTAAACTGAAATGTAGGGGAAATTAGAGAAAGTGAGGAGAGTGGGAAGTGGATGCGGAAGAAGTTGTGAAAGGAAAGGAAAATGAAGTGAATGTTTAGGTTTGGGGAGGGCAGAAGGGGAGTCGGAGGGAAAAGGATGGGAGAGTGAGTTTTGAGCGACTTAGCCTGAGAGCCGGAAATTTCTCACTAGGTGTAAAAAAGGAAAGTTACATTTCTCAATTAGTTGAAAATGTGGAGGATTTTAAATGAAAATTGGGTTAGAGGATAACAATGCAAATATTAATTATGCAGATGAGTGTGCAAAAGGCGATAACTTTCCAGTAATTCGATTTAATGTATCCGATCAATCCCGGTGAGAAATATTTTAGATGGAGCGGCAGCGGCATGTCATGGATTCTGATGTGTTGACAAGAAAACCCAAAGTAGATTATGCAGGTCGCTTTTCTAATGTGATTTTCCCTTGTCATCTACATGTTTCTTAATATTGACAAGTTGAAAGGGATGAAATAAAAGAAAGAAGAACCGTAGTGACGGGTTTCTGAAAAGAAATTAATAGAGGTGGAAAGAGTATTTTAGTATAAAAAATTAAGTTATGATCGTAAAAAAATCGAAAATCTTCATTTTAAAAGGATATTTTCGGATATTGTAGGATACTTCGAATTCAATTGCCTTAATTTTCTAATTTCATCAAATTTTTCTGAATTTTCTGAATTTCTCATAATATCCAGGAATTCCAAATAATGCATGCAATGCAAGGAGCTTACGAGAATTCGCAGGATTCAAGGGCTTCACATAATTCAAGTTATTCGAAAAATTGAATGAATTCCAAGAATTTATGGAGTCAAGGAATTCATATAATTCAAGTATTTCCCCAGGACTTGAAAATAATGCATGAAATTCAAGAAGCTCACAAGAATTCAGAGAATTCAAAGAATTCAAGAAATTCTGCAAAATTCAAGGAATTAGCAAAATTTAAGGAATTAGCAGAATTCCAGGGAATACAAGAATTTAAATGACTCGAAGAACTCAAGGAATCAAAGAAATTCAAGAAATTTTCGGAATTCAAGAAATTTGCAGAATTCAAAAAATTCTCAGATCTAATTAATTCGCCGAATTCAAGGAATTTCAGGAATTATATAAATTTGAGGAATTAAATAAATTTAAGGAATTCAAAGAAATTCAATTGATTTGAGGAATCCAATTAAATCCAGGAATTCAAGAAATTCAGGAAATTCAGCAAAATTCATATTTGGCAGAATTAGCAGAATTTCAGGGATTCTAAGAATTTAAATGACTTGAAGAACTCGAGGAATCAAAGAAATTCCAGAAATTCAAAAAATTTTCAGAATTCAAGAAATTTGCAGAAATAACAAAATTCTGAGATCTAGTTAATTCGCCGAATTCAAGGAATTCAATGAATTATAGGAATTAAATGAATCTAAGGAAGTCAAGTAATTCAATTGATTTAAGAAATTCAATTAAATCCAGAAATGCAAGGAATTCAGGAAATTCAAGAAAATTCAAGGAATTAGCAACATTTGAGTAATTAGCAAAATTTAAGTAATTAGCAGAATTTCAGAGATTCTAAGAATTTAAATGACTCGAAGAACTCAAGGAATCAAAGAAATTCAAGGAATTCAAGAAATTTGCAGAATTCAAAAAATTCTCAGATCTAATTAATTCGCCGAATTCAAGGAACTTAATGAATTCCAGAAATTCATTAAATTTAAGGAATTCAATTGATTTATGGAATACAATTTAATCCAGAAATTCAAGGAATTCAGGAAATTCAGAAAAATTCATACTTCAAGGAATTAGCAAAATTTCTACCCTTCACCTATATACCCATCCACACATCACTACTTTCCAACCGAGCAATTAACGCCTACCCCGAAAGGGAAACGGCTTAATGATATAATAATAATAATATTACAAGAGAAGCTTATAATGCATTAAATTAAATAATTAAAAATTAAGGCTATAAATTTAATAATTTTAAATTAACGGATTTCAACCAATTTTATACAGTATTTAAAATATCATATGGTATTTTTTATTGATTTCAATAATTTGAAGTGGCACCAAAGGATTTGAAAGATTTCAGTGTAATTTTTTTAATTCCAAATAATTTTCAAAAGCTTTTAAAAAATTGAAGGGGCCGTTCAAAAATTGCGCCACACTGTGAGAAGGGTTGGGGGTAACCAATTTTTGAGACGATTTATGACTATAAAAATTTTCTAAAATGCTTGAAAAAATAAAAATTAAGGATTTTATTTCACAAGTAAAGCATCTAAATACACACTTTACACGATTTCCCCTATTCCGCACTTTTCAAAATTTAAGTATTATATTTTCATTGAAAATTCATCCTTTTTCGTTGAAAATTCAATTATTTGATTAAAATCTGAACTAATTTGTGAAAAATTGATTTGATAGGTTTAAGATTGAACTATTTTGTTGAAAATTCGTTTTTTGTTGTTATTGAAAAACCAAATATTTTGTTGAAAAATCTTTTTGGCTTGAAAATTAAACAATTTGGTCGACATATTTTTTTCTTTAACTGGAAATTTTTGTTGTTGAAAAAGCAAATATTTTGATGAAAATTTGCATTTTTTGATGAAATTAACTATTTTTTATTTCAAATTAAAATCGTTTTTAGATGGAATATCAACTATTACATTTTTTTGTTAAGAATCCATCTTTTTTGGTTTGATTCGAATATTTTTTATTCAAAATTAAATTTTTCGTTTGAAATATCAACTATTATATTTTTTGTTAAGAAATAATCCTTTTTTATTGAAAATTCAACTGCTTGCTGAAAGTTAAACTTTTTTGTTACAAATTCAACTATTTTGTTGAATGGGCATATTTTTATGTCGAAAATTTAACTGTTTTGTTTAACGTTCGTCTTTTTAGGTAGAAAGTTCTTCTTTTCGGTTTGAAAATTCAATTGTCTTCTAAAAAATTCGTCTTCTTGTCCTGAAAGTCTAATCTTTCTTGTTTAAGAATTTGACCATTTGGTTGAAAAATTATATTTGTAGGTTGAAAATTCATATTTGTAGGTTGAAAATTAAACGATTTTGTTAAAAAGGATGATCTTTTTCGAAAATTTATCCTTTTTAGTAGAAAAGTCAACTTTCTTGGTTGCTTCTAAAAAATTCGTCTTTTGGCTTGAAGATTCAACTATTTCTTTAAAAATATAACTAATTGTGGTTGACATTTAATATTTTTTGTTTGGAAATTCGAACCTTTGATTGAAAATTCATCTTTCTTAGTTGAAAATTCATATTCTCGGGTTTAAAAGTCAACTGTTCTCCAAAATATTTGACTTTTTAGCTTGTAAACTTAACTCTTTCAGTGAAAATTCATCTCTTGTGGTAGAAAATTAATCTTTTTTGGTTGAAAATGCAATATATTTCGAAATGAAATCTTAAGCGTTTTTATATTTAATTCAATATGAACATTAATTTTATTCAAAAGAATGTATTTCCCTATTTTCGTGACGTAGTTTTTGAATAGCCAAAGGGATTTTAAAACATTGTAAAGGATTTGAAATATTTTGTAGGGTATTTCATTTCCCTGAAATTATTCTCAATTCAGTCCAATTATTCTGAAATCTATAGGATTTTATAGATTAGTCACTTTTTTCGGTTTCAGGTAGGTCACTTTTTTCAAGTATATTAGGCTGTGGCAGCCTTGAGAATAACAAATTAAAAATTCTGTATGGAAAATGTTACAAGATTTTCAATTTCTGTCTTCGAATATTAATAGTTATGGAAAATGGAAAATTAACCAGTTAAAAGTCATGGAATTTTGAAAATGAATTTTTGCGGCCATCTTGAATTAAGCTTTGGAAAATTGAGCAATTTAATATTGAAACACCTTAAAACTGACGAAGTGTATTAAATATTCTTGAAGCCATATAGATTTGAACAATTTAAAACAGGTGAAAAATGAGAAATTCCAAGTTGAAAGCGTTCATTGAATAACTGCAGATTAACTTATTCAAAAGTGGACAATTTTCACTTCAATTTTTAAAAATTGAATGACGTGAAAAATGGTTTAATTTTATATTGATTCGTTCATAATTGTAAAATTCGACAATTTCAAATTTAAAATGCTTAAAATGGCACAATGTTTTGAAATACCTAATCTTCAAATTGAGTAGTTTATAATTCAACAAATATATTTGAAATTATAGTCGGATGCCGTTTTTCACTATTTGAAATGTATTTGTAACATAATTATTCGTTTCAGAATTTCGAATTACCTAATCACTTATCACACCTAGCAAATCGATTTCCGCCTGATTCATTAGGTTTCCTAGGAAAATTTAATTCTCAGAAAATAGAAAGGAAATAAAAGGAAAATCGCTTCCGAATTCCGTTAGCAAACAAGTTTAAGTTGCTTTGGTTGCACTCGACCACAATGTTATCATAGCGTGACACGCCTAATTTGAAAAGCAAACATTTAACTGTGTCCTTCCGTTTGGTTTCGCTGGCATTAAATTACAACTGGAATCTCCTTCATTACGATTGATAAGCCCTACCGATCGCGGAAACATAACATTTCATGACTTTCCGAGAAACTATGTTGCCTGTTACACACATTCGAATTCGCTGAATAACCCGCCAAGTTTGAATTTGAACCGCTTGGCGCGCTGGTAGTTTTCCGATGCAGAGATTCGAATTGGCGTAGTCGAATGCCGGTCGCGGAGGCGCGTGGACGTCCTTGGTGCGTGTGTGTTTTTTAAAATAAAATAAAATAAAAAACAAAACCAACACCAGGCGCCATTTTTTAAAAATATCTTTAAAATAACAACTGTCATATTAATAAAACAAAAAATCAGAAACGTCAGAAGTTTTCGCGAGCGGCACTTTCTGCTTTTGTACTAATTACACCCTGCATATCGCGATATGAACTAATTAATATTTAGTTTTATTAAACAATGACTCAACGCACAGTGTCAAAAGTGACAAATTCTCTCGACGGATCCGAGAGAAGTGTCTCGTATCTAGTGTGATAAGAAATCACGTGTTTAGAAAAGATGACTGATTGAAATGGAAATCAAGATTGAATATTTGTATAAGAATTAGAAACAATTTTTCTTTCTACTCTCTTTTTTATACCTAATCATTTTTAGTCTTGAGATCTTCTTAATTCGAGAGAGTCAATGACTTAGTGAAGGAAGTTGAATTTTTTTCGGTTCTCGAAGAATGCAGGTGTTTCTGGGATGAAAGCGAGTATTATGCTTAGAGTGAGAACTGTGTTCTTAGTGTAAAGGTGCGTCTAGCTTCGGTGGTTTATCAGTGATAAAAATTGAGAGACGGAAGATTTTGAACAAAGTTGAGGGTTGCAGTTCAGAGTGGCTCCGGGGATGATTTTCACCGGGAGGTCAGTGGACGCTCTTGACGATGTTCGGGCTACCCAAGATGATCGTCGGGAAGTCAGTGCCATTGCTATCGCATCTGGGTGGTTTTCCAGTTTACGGAGAACGGGGAAAAAATATAAAAAAGGATATCAGAAGCAGGCGAAGAGTGCTTGGGATCTCAGCACCCTGAGCACAGTTAGAAACACGGTAAATTTGCTACCTTAAAAAAAAAAAAAAAAAAAAAAAAACGGTTTTAGGGGAGGGTATGCCAAATTTTTGTTTGCTATATATTAACTTTACGTACCCTAGTGTTATGAAATTCTCCGTTTGGGGCAAATCTTAGGGGCCATGCATGAATTATGTCAAGCTTTTTTTCTGAAATTTTTAACTAAGTACCCCCCTTCTTAGGATCCGTAAGCCCCCCCCCCCACCTTACGCAATTTTTGCCACATAAATTTATACTAAAAAAATTATAAAATTATACTATTTCTTGTGAATTACCAAAGCAGCTCAACTTTCAACCAATTTGTTGAACTTTTAATCAAGAAAGATTTTTCAGTCAAAAAAGGACAAAAAATCATTCAAAATGTAGTATTGGTAAGTCAGCAAGGCGAGCTTTCTACAAAGTAGTCGAATTTTCAACTAAAAAATTGGATTTTCAACCAAGAAGATTAATTTTCTACTATAAACAACGAATTTTGAATAAAATACGTAAATTTCGAACCGCAAAGTTGAATTTTCAACCAGGAACATTAATTTTCTACCAAAAAGACGAACTTTCAAATAAATAGTGGAATTTTTAGTTTAAAAAAGATCAATTGTTAACCAAAAATGGAATACTTAAATTTTCATTTTAAAAAATGGTTATATTGCAGAATAGGGGCGTCACCCCTATTTTGGCTTAAAAAAATTTGTTTCGGCAACAAACTATTAGAATCATTAATTGAACGATAAATGAAGCGATTTGACAAGGCAAAAATTTAAAATTATTGTTACTTTTGTTACTGCGATGTCTCAAATCTGGGTCTGTCACGATATCGGAATGATCATATTATGATCGAGATTATTAACATTATTTTTGTGTCCAGGTAAAGGGAAGAATAACAAATTGTTCATTTTTTGTACATAAATAAACAACTGTACTATCTTCAGTTCTAATGAAGATAATGAAATTATATAAATTAGAGGCAATTAGTTGAACTATTTGTAATTATTTACAATTCTTCCCGTCCCACGAGACGTTGGAACGGGGTAGGGATTTTACCAACATTATTTTTGTGACTGGTCAAAGAGGTTATAATTAATTATTTACAGTGTTTCTGTCCGCTACGGATGTTTAAAAGCACCTAAACGGTGAGTTAAATATGATCATTCCGATATCATGACAGACCCATATTTGAGATATCGTAAAAACAAAAGTAACAATAATTTTGAACTGTTGCCTCGTCAAATCGTTTCATTTATCGTTCAATTAAAGATTCTCATAGTTTCTTTGCCGAAAAAAAATGTTTCCTGCCAAAACAGAGGTGACGCCGCTAATCTGGAATTGCACCAAATTTTGTACACAGAAATGTTGCATTTTTATAAAATACATAATTTCTCTGTGAAATATTTTTACATAAAAGCAACATTTTTTTAATAAATAATGAAAACTTTAAAAATATAAATAGTTTCGAGAATTCACTGTACCACAGAAATTAAAATGGACAGAAAATCCTCTGAGGTTTTTTTTTTGTAGAAAAGGTTTTGAATGTATGAATTTGCATATAATATTCACATGTAAAGTTTGGACTATGTATCAATTAATTCTTTGTACAAATGTAATACCTTGTTTTTGTAGGTTTTTTGATTTTGGGCACCTACTATTAGGAAAAAATCGCCAACTAAATCGCTCACATGGTCGCGCAGAATTTTAGCTGCAACTAAAAAAAATCTGTGGAATGACCCATATATATACGTCTCTTTTGATTGTCGATCTCGAGTGGTATGAATAAATTCTTTAATTCATTGAGACAGTCTTGAATCCTTAACTATTTAGGGGCGGGGGGGGGGGGGGAATTTGCATTAACATCCTCTCATACGTACATTGAAACTAAATTCAAACCTAAAGAAATGACCTTTTGTCAAATAAAATTTATTCTAATCTGAACTTTTTTTTTTAATTGGACGAAATCTGATTATACTACACACAATTTAATTCAACAATTATTCAATTTATAAACATACTCTAATTAAACATCCATTTATATTGCAGAAATTATAGAGCCTACTATCGGCGAGAAAAATCGAGTCCTCTGGGTTTGACGTTAAAAAAGTAAGTGAAAAAAAAAACTTAGCTCAATGAATGAAGGATCATTTCAAAGGTCAAAATGTTGTACGTAAATGAGCGTGAAACGAATATGCAAAAAAAAATGTCTAGCTTATAGCCCCGAAAATCTGTTAAAAAGTAGGGAAATTTGACAGCTTTTAAAGAGAGTGAACTTTGGAATACAGTTTTTTATTGAAAAAGTAATAGGTAAAATCTGAAAAAATTCATGATGGTACCTTAAACATTTCTAAACAAATTGCCGTTGAAAAATTTGCAGAATATAACAAATTGTTAATTTTTTGTACATAAATGTACAACTGTACTATCTTTAGTTCTAATGAAGATAATGAAGTGATTAAAATTAGAGGAAGCTAGTTGAACTATTTGAAATGATTTACAATTTGAAAGACGTATGTGCTTCTTTTTCTCTTCGTGCAAATTGCGATATTGGAAAACAGTTTTTCATACTGGAAAGCAAGTGTAAAAACCAGCGGGGTGCCTTTTTTTCATGGGGTCGTCCTCGTCTTTCTTGGAAGCACATACTGAGGAAAGACGAGGACGGTCGCATGAAAAAAGGCACCCCGCTGTTTTTTCACACTTGCTTTTCAGTATAAAAAACTGTCTTCCAATATTGCAATTTGCACGAAGACCAAAAGAAGCACATACTTCTCTCAAATTGCAAATAATTACAAATATTTTAACTAACTACCTCTAATTTAAATTACTTCATTATCTTCATCAGAACTAAAGATAGTACAGTTGTATATTTATGTACAAAAAATTAACAATTTGTTATGTTTTCCAAATTTTTCAAGGACAATTTATTTAGAAATGTTTAAGGTACCACCAGGAATTTTTTCAGATTTTTTCTATTATTTTTTCAATAAAAAACTATGTTCCAAAGTTCACTGTCTTTAAAAGCTGTAAAATTTCCCTACTTTTAACATATTTTCGGGTCTGTAAGCTATAACATTTTTTTTGGCATATTCGTTTCAGGCTCATTAACGTACAGCATTTTCACCTTTAAAATGATCCTTCATTTATTGAGCTACCATTTTTTCTTCACTTAATTTTTTAACGTCAAAGCCAGATGACTCGAATTTTCTCGCGATTGTAGACATTTCGTGAAATGTCTAATTACACTTCAGGAGCTACGATATATGTGACCGTCCGCGAAGAAAGGGACCCAATGCGGAAAAAATCGATTTTCATTTTCTTACCCCAATCGATAGTTTCTGAGTTACTATTTAATTTCCAACAATCAGAAATTTTTTAAGTTAATTACTTTTCTTGTTATTAAGCTACAAACATAGGCATTATAAGCGTACCCGGAGACCGAAAGAGAGGCCTACGAAAGTCAGCCCCACCACTTACCACACCGATATACGCGACGTGTCCGTGAGCTTCACTGGCTCGTGCCTAAACGTGTAGTGGTAAGTGGAGAGGGTACTTTTCGTAGACGCATCCCCACTACTCAAATGCTGGCTTATGGACTCTGCTGCGATCGCCCATCCTGTAAAATTCAGCATGGACGCATTATGTCCCCTTCTTCGCGGACGGTCACATATACACTTTCAATCCAATTTGAATAAAAATTTATTTTCCCTGATTCACAATAAAGAGGACGATTTGATCAGAACCTTATAAAATCTGGAAAATATGAAACCTTTAGTAAAATCCAACGAAAGCTAATTTTCCATAAAATTCAAGACATTTAGTGTGGGAGTCTTTGTTTATTAAAACAAAATCTTCCTTTAATTCTAATTAATTTTTTTGAATACAATAAATTTTCTTCTATGTTGGTATTATTTACTAAAGCTTAAATAATTCTGGTAAATTTCATAATAGGGGTCGTTATATAAAAATAATTTAGCGGTTTCACTTATGAGTTATTAGAAAAGGAATTCCTCTTTTTCCTTCCTCATAAAGGAAGCTTTGTAATGGTAGCATTTCCGAAAATTTCTATATTCATTAAATTAAACGGTCCTCAATTTAAAAATGTCTAATACAATGTTCTAAGCAACTGTCCGGATGTATGTGCGTCCACTGGATGTCACACTTTTTTGTGAACACGATAACATAAAGACGGTTGCACATAAATTAATGGAATTTGGAGGGCTTATTTTCACCACTAATATATCGAAACTGAACAAAGAATTTCTAAAAATATTTATTACATTTTTTCATCGCTTTATTTTACACCAGAAGTTCGGTTTAGGAACAGTGTCGGGGGTTGCCTGCAAATAGCCTTGTTCATAAATCGCGATTATCGAAACTTATAGTCAGGGCCGCTTGAACCGTTTCCATAATATTGCGCAATATACTTGACTGAGTACTCGTGCACTACGTCCATTCCGAGGCGTGATTCGCAACCTTCTCTCTCTCTCTCTCTGCGCGCTGAGAAACTGCTTGGGCCAGCAATTCTAAGAATTCATAAACCGCGCGTTCACGAACTGAGAGTCGGGTTTATTTTTAAAATCGGGGTTGTTTTAGTACTATTTTTTTTCTAAAGATAATTAAAAAGTGTTGCAAGAATAAAATAAAGATTCCTCAGTTCGAGGCGAATCGATTGACCTATTCAGTATATTGTATTGGAGAGTGCGGAAGTTACGATCATTTATAATATTTGAAACATTGGTTTCTTATAGTTAAACTTTTTTTATAACCCTAATTCAAAGTTGATGCAATAATACAAAAGATTCCTTTTTTTTTAAACGAATGAATTGACCTCTACTATTTATACATTGTATTGAGGAGTATCCTGTGTGGAAATTGCCCAGCTTAGCCTTTTTTAATTAGTAGACCTCTAAAGGCCCCACAAAGGCGGCCCATTCTGAAAAATTCCACCTGGTCCCTCGCTGGGCCAACTTAGACGCCCTTTTAGCGCGTCTCAAAACATTTCTAAGTCCGACCATCAGTTTGAAAATAAACTAAAAATTTACTTTAAGAAGGAAGATTCGATTGTTAAAAATTCTTGCAAAAAAGAATTTTAACATAAATCTGTTGAGCCTCTTTTTGGATGTTGGATGTTTTTTTACTGTTGGCATTCTGGACGCCCTTGCAAGGGCTTGCCCCTTTGTTTTTCACACTAAACTTCTCATTCCGATCACCACATTAAAATGTTATGATAAAATTTTTAAGGAATCTGTTAGGACCATTTTCGAATTTTTAAAATTCTTTAAATTATTATGTTAAATGCAAATAGCGAAAAAATGTGAATTTTTACAATTTTATTTGAATACTCTTGTGAAAATATTTTCCCATAGGCTTAGTATCAATTGAATTTAATTCATAAGGGTGTATTAAAAATAATATTTTTGACCAACCCCCCTTGAAAACGCGCCATTGCATGCACGTGAAGCAGGCGTAATGTGGCCGCTTCCAGCCCAGTGAGGCTCGCACATGCGCACTCCGCCGCCGGGCCAACATAAAACTTTACGCCCGCTACATGCAACTTCACGCCCGCTACACATACACTGCACCCCGCAAGTGAGAACATGGAGGAATTGATATTTTTCTTTGAAAAAATTGTATTGCTATACCCGACAGTCTCCCTTCTGCAAAGTACGCTATTTCTTCATTTCACCTGTAATCGAAAATTGTCAAGTACATCAAACATCCTCTATCTGCTTCACATGCCTGTTTTCAAGGAGGGGAACAAAAATTATGCTGTGTATCAAGGGCGTTAAGCTATTTTGCCTCGTGTGACTGCGGCCCTCGCTTCGCTCGGGCAGCGAATTCACACTCGTCAAAATAGTCTTCTTTACGCCCTTGATACACAATATACTATTTTACTTTCGAAGTTACTTGTTATAAACAAATTATGTAACCAAATGCGCAGTGATTACATTTAAAAATAGAAAGATATAGTTTTTCTTGGAAATGTTTTTAAATTATTTCGATAGTAATAATCACTGATAAGCATATCTATAGGCAAAGGATGTGGTTTTTTATTCTAATTGCATATCTTTAAATTATATTCAAAGTTATCTTTACATAAAGGAGCGGTAGATATCATCAGAATCCAAGAAGAAAATTAGAATGTCGATTACCGCAAAAGTTATAGAAGTTTGAGGACCATTCCAAAAATACGTGGTACATTTTCCAGGAACTGCCCCCCCCCCCCTAGCGTGATGCTTTTTCCATTGTACTTAACTTGGAGAATGATCCTCTAAATTACCCCCTCCCGCACGGAATGTATCACGTATTTTGTAAATGACCCTTGGAAAATTTTTTTTTAACTAAGCACAAAATTCAAATACGCTTAACTTCATAGACATTTTTTTTCTCAAATCGGAAAAATATGTATCGCCTGATTTGAAATGGATTCAGTCTAAAACATTATTTTCACGGTCATTTGAAAAAATAAAATTTATTTAAGTAATTACACTACCGTCGGAAATTGTCGGTACGATCTGCGATAATACTACTAAAAATCATTGCTGATTTTCAAACGAAATTAATTGTTCAAAAATGCAGCGAGAGACTTGAAAAAAAACGTTGGAAATCTTATCGAATTACCCGTCGATTGAGCCCGAATAGAAGTATTTTTGACATTTTCGAGAGAATATACTACGTGGGAAATTAAAAAAAAACTAGAATATTTTTGAAGGGTTATTGACTTAAATTGAAGATGAGATTGCACAGATTACGTTTTGTTAAAGTCTGACAAATTTTCGGCGACCACCGCTCTCGCGGTCGATAGCAGTAATCGCCGACTGAAACTGGACATTTGAGGCTTGGACATTTTTAGTCGTATCTCGAAAACCCGTGAAGATTTTTAAAAGTTTTATTGGCTTAAATTACAGATAATACTTCAACGACTAAGTGGTATGAATTTGATATTTTTGCTACAACTTTCCTAGGCTATGCCACAAGTTGAAGAAATACAAAGCTCGAAAAAATCCTTAACTTTTTTTAAAACTTCTCACGTAGTATATTCTCTCGAACAGGTCAAAAATATCTCTATTAGAGCTCAATGGCCGAGTAATTTAATAATCTCTCTAACGGTTTTTAGAAAATTTTCTCGCTCCATTTTTGAACGAGTAATCACGTTTCAAAGTCAGCAATGATGTTTAATAGTACTTTCGCTGATCGTACCGACAATTTTCGACGGAAGTGTATAGGAATAATATTTTTTTTTTATAAACGTTGCGAACTTCAGTTACACTTGATAATGTTATGCATAGAATTCAATTAAAAATTAATAATAATAGTAAGTACTTCATCGTTTCGCTTCATTTGACGACATTCTTTAGTCATGCTTTTCTTGCGGGTAATCTGCAACTCCAATCACTCCACAAACAATCCGAAGAAAAAACACAAACGAAGAATCTCACAGAAATAATACTCCAAAGCAATCCCGCAAAAATCACAATCGTACCTGCGAACGTACTATTTTCGCGTTAGTTTACTTCTATTCTGCATGGAAGCTAATAAAAACTGATAGCTGTTAAAATAAACTAAGGTCCCAATCCTAGGTTCGTGACACCCCTAAGCAGTTATTAGGCCATGAAAAGGTGTGTAATGGAACAGCCAATGATTGACAGGATTCATGCCGACCACAGCCAAAGATTAAGATACGGCTACGCCTACGCATCTCTTGTAAAGTGCCTGGTTCACAGATTTCAGTGTCTCTTTGACGTTCCAATGATTTGAGTGTGATTTTTGATGTGAATGTAGCTTTCATTAACTTGATATAAGTAGTGTGTGTTGTTTTTGTTAATTGCATCGGCAACATGACAAAATTACATTTGCATGTCGTATGGGGTGTATGGCATAAATCCACGAATCGGGGGTAGGGGGTAGCCAAAGTTCACGTGGACTCGCTTTTTCCTGAAAGTCTGGATTTTTTCAGAAACGTCTTAGGAGTTAATAAAATTTTCACTACTTTTTGTTCAAACTTCCTACCTTGTATCATTAGGCTTATTTTTTCAAGAAATATCACATTTTCAACCAAATCACCGCTCCTTTTGGCTCTCCCTACCTTTTGGATGCAAAAAATATCCATATTTTCATCTATGTTTGAAATGAAGTAGGAAATTCCTTTACTTCAGCGTATATATCCGTATCTTTCGAATAAATCGTACAATCAGAAAGATTTTTTCCAACTATCTGAAAAGGGGAGAAAAAATTATCTTAGTCGTTTTTGGAATTTGGAATCTGGAGGACTGTTTATACAAAATTGAATCCTTGTCTAGAATTTTGTCAAAATCTGCTGAATACAAATTCCAAAACTAATGTTCTTAGATTGTGTTCCAATAATTCAATGACTTTTTTCACTTTTTCGATAAAGTCTACGGTTCTTTAATAAAAAGTATCCTAGAATGGGTGACTAGTCAATTAAAGTTTCGACAACTTATTTTTTCCGTGCAGTCTTTGTCATATTTAACTTTATCAAACTTTTATTCCAATATTTTGTATATCAGGTTCAGCCTAATAGAATCTTAAATTAGCAATATATCATTACAATTCCAATCTCATATTTTTAATACAACTGATATTTATATTTTTGTACAAATTTTCCCCTTTTCCAGCTCGAATTTTTCCAGTAATCATATTGATTGTGAATGCCCTAACATCAGCGAGAATAGCAGCTAGATTGTTTCAAGGAGACTGTACGATATTGCCATGATCGTACTCGCAACACTAAGTACGCAAGTAAGCGTAGAGACGCTATTTTGAGAATTATGATACATCATGTCGACTCTGAGAGCTCACTTGAAGGAGGGCATCACAGGCTCGATACTGCTCATTCGGTCCAACTTCGACCTCGTACATGATACGCAATGTGCTATATTGTGAAAAATTGAGCAATAATTTATTGCCTGATTATTAATTTGTATTTTCTATTGCAGCTGTATGTGTATATTGTTCAGTTCTCCCGTTCGTAAGTTTATAATCAGAAAACGCGATTTTGGACCCTTTCGCCCTATAGAAACAAACGAATATCTTCCTGTTGTATCTGTTAGGTCAATTGGTGCAATCATTGGAATTTTTGACAATCAGAATATTTTTCGTGGATCATATAGATTAGCAGAAGTTTGATTGTTTCGGGAAGTTTTCATATTCTTTCATGAGAAATATTTCTCAATATTTTTATACTTTTATTAGGAAAATTATTTTTCATACAAAATTAGGTATGGTTTTCTCATATTTGGATAAAAACTAAATCGTTTTCAGTTGAAGATTTATCATTTTAGTTGAAAATTCACTTCATTTGTTCCCTTTTTTATGAAAAATCTACCTTATTTGATAGGAATGTAATCTTTTTCGTTAAAAAATATTGTGTTTTGTAGAAAATTTAACTATTGCATTTTTTGTTAAGAATTAATTTCTAAATTGCACAATTCCTGCAGATCAGGTAATACCAGGAATTCAGAAAATGTCAGAAAAAACCTAATATAGTAAGGAAGTTTCCGGAAAACTAAAGATGAAGTTAATTTTATCAATATGGTTAAAATTCGCAACTATTTGGTTTAAAATTCAGCTCTTTTGGTTGACGATTCAAACTGTTTTGTTGAAAATTCATCTTTTTTGGTTGAAGAAACTATTTTTAGTATAAAATTAAAATCATTTTTTGGTTGAAATGTCAAATATCACGTTTTTTGCTATGTGACATCTTTACTGGTTGATCGAAATATGTCGGTTTAATTGGCCCAATTATTTCAAATCATATGAAGAAATTTCGTATTGGCATTAGGGTCTTGTGCATATATTAAATTAAGAAACGTGGATTAATTTAATTAAAATTAGTAAATGTTTCGGCCACAGATAGGGGCCCTCCTCAGTACCAGGTACTTAATTAAAAATAAGTTTTTTTTCTGATCCTGGTCGTAAAAGGTATCAAAAATATATATTGATCCAATTTCCAAAATTCACCACCCTGATATCATATTCCAAGTCCTTTTCTTTGCAAAAGTGCTTTTTGTTGCAGGAATGTCAGTCTACGCCGAAACTATACGTTGCGCAGTAGTTATAGAGGAGACGATCATCTCTGAGATGGACAGCGTACTTCAAGGTACTAGAAATCTATACCCGCCAGGGTAATCAGAGAGGAGGGAAGAGAAAGAACTACCGTTATGAGGAAACCACCCCAATCAATAAGTTGCTGCAAAAAATTGTGAAGTTCCAGCTATTTCCCTGAATCATTTCGCGAATTTTCTCGTCATTGAATAATTTTAATTAATGAAATTTTCCGTGTAATTATTTCTTATTATTGTAAATATATCTTCATAGAATATAACTATACAAGAAAAAAAATGTATTGAATATTGCAGATATCCTCATTTCCTAACTTTTAGGTGGACTCCCAAATTTTTGCGAAACTTTCCCGACAGTTTTCTAAGAAAAATTCCCTAAAATTCAGGAAAATTCCATAAATTTTCCCTACAGTTATCTAGGAAAAATTTCCTTATATTTGGAAAAATTTCCGAAATTTTCCCTACGAAATGCTACGGAAAATTTCCTAAAATTTGGGAAAATTCCCAACATTTTTTCGAAATTTTCCCCAGGAAATGTTAGGGAAAATCCCCTAACAGCGGCCCTGAGAAGGGCCGATTTTGGCCCTACTGAGAGTTGTTTAAAATCTTGGGTAAAATCAATAATTAAAAGTGAATTAATGAAACTTCATTTTCGAAATTGGACTAGTGTGAAGTTTACCGTAAGCGACAGTACGAAGATACCGATACAACTAATTAAAGGCCAGACTTTTACCCAAATTGTAATCACTAATTTGATCTTAAACACATACGTGTTTCTTTTTTGAATCAGGATTCTGAAATTGGTAAGGGGCATTAATACTATTTAAGTTGTAATACCGTTTGAGCGTTTGAATGTGGAGCAGAATTTTATGAGCTATGTAAATTGGAGGGTGTGGATGATAAAAGAATGATTGTCATCCAAATGTTAAGATTCGCACGCATTCAGTGCCCGAGTTAGAGTAGCAGTTTTCTCGGACCATATTTTGGCAGATGCAAAAAATCAAACGCAAGATAATGTTTCACTTGCGTGTGATTGTAAGGCTTCCAGTTCTGACGAGTCGGCGCATAAAAATAGTTTCAGTAATTTATTGTTCTTATCAATTAGCATAACAAAGAGTCATTGGAAATACATTTTCAGTTCATTTCACTCAGAAAATAGAGCCCATGCTTGGACAAATGGTCAAAATGTGCGATTGTTTATGAAGTCTTTAAATAAATATTTCTTATCAATTTGAAAGTTGGAAAAATGATAGCAAGGAGTCATAGACAAGACATTGTCGGTAATTTGGGAATGGCTTATTTCTTCTTCCCCTGGTTCATTACACGAATTTTGTAACACAGCCTAATATAATGCTTTGTATATATTCAACCTACAAAAATGTGTACAGTTTGAAAATTTTACATTTTCATATCTATGTAATGTTCAAAGAGTAAATTTAAATAAATGTTTGTGTATTGTTTATTTGATTACCTAATTATTATTTCGTTAGCACTGACTCACCTTTTACTCGATACAACTAAATGAGAGGTTCGAAATCAGGAATTCGAAAAACTATTATAAAATAAATTTCATGCTCTTATGGGATTTTTTTCAATTTGACCAACGTATTAGATTTTCCATTTTAAATTTTTAACTTTTTATGACATATTTAAAACTAGCAACCTACATAATGTTTCTTAATTAGATTTCATAAAATTTTAGTCTTATTTAGAATGTGTTAGCTGCCATATTGGGTCTGCCATTGTAAATTTTTTATTTTTTTACAACAGATTTTGAACTAGGGACGCAAAAGGTATTCCAAAAATAAATTTCATGTAAAACGGATAATATTTCGACTTTTGATCATCTTTTTGTACCACCCGGACCACTGTGCGCCGCCTGCGATAGGGTTTTTATATTTAATATTATAAGAGTCTCGCTCTATACGAGTCGCGTATAACACTACACATGGACAAACTATGCATTTTTTAAAATAAAATTTGCTTATAAATTGAAAACAAATAATATCGAAAAACGAGGCTTTGACGGTTCGGAACACACCTTAGGCGGTAGGTCCCGTCAAGAGTCTTGCGACCTCCCTTGGAAGAGGCTTTATGTCGAAGGGAAAAGTGCTTGTGGGTAACTTGTATAATTTGTGATGTCTCAGAAAAGAGCGATCTCCTAGCGAAGAGGCTTCCTGTCTCGGGGACTCTCGCTCGATTGCAAACAACGAAATGCATTGTGATCTAAAAACGCGGTGAAGGTGGCCATATTCGATGTACTGCCATGAGAATAAACACGTGTGTGGCACAAATAGGCTTTATATTTCAAACGCCAGTGCGGTTCCTCACAGGCTCCTCCGCTTACATGACAAACTAACTAAGTAGAAATCATACAGTTAAAAACAGGTAAGTGTTTCCAATATCATTGAACCTTAATTCCAAATTCAAATTTTTGTATTTTATTTTCATTAATATTCTTATAGGAAACCTCGGTGGCTCAGATGATAGTACGTCAGACTTCCATGCAAGAGGTCTGGGGTTCGATCCCTGAGCCGGGTACCGATGGAAATTTTTCTATGTACTTCTACTGGGGCTTCGGTGGTTCGGAACCCACCTTAAACTGTAGGTCCCCTCAGAAAAAGCTGGTGCCTTACCAAGGATAAATTGGCTCTTTCGAGGGCCTAACCTTTGGAGTCGAAGCCGATTTTGAGAAGACTCGAAAATGAGGCAGCGATCTCTTTGCGCTTGAGGCTCGTACGGGGGACTTTTGCACTCGAGGCTCCTACGAGGGACTCCTGTGCTTGAGGCACCTACAAGGGACTCTTGCTAGGCGGTCGCTGGCCAATTTCGAGCAATGAACACACACACACATCGATCCTATATAAGAAATGTGTATTAAATGCAAAATTTGTTTTTCATTAAACTCATGTTATGTCGCTTTCATGAAATTTTGTTGAGTAAATTTTCGATTTTCTAAAGCTTTTCGTATCTCCAGATTTACTTGATATCAAGTTAAAGATTTCTATTAGAATAGATGATACAGTAGCACAGATGGAATGTCGAATGTTCGCAGGTATGTACTTCTTTTGTATTTACGCACTGTTCCCCGGAAGGTCCAAGTAGCAGCTGCTGGATGATTCACCTGGGCCACTTTGACAGTGTCCGCTAAGGACCGACACTACGAATATGATGTAGTTTCTTTAAAAAATTTGAAGCAGGCGAATTGTTGCAAAATTCGAAGTTTGTGATAGAGTTTGCAATGAACGATCGATTTTTTATAAGGGGCCTTTCATTAATTACGTAAGGGCGATTTTGACCATTTTTAATCCCCCCGCCCACGTGAGGATAAATAAGATGTCTTGACCCCCCTTTCTTACGTAATATTTAACTTGAAATTGTTCTAAATAGCGTTAAATAGTTAACAGTAATTGACGTAGTAAGATATTACGTAAGAATGGTTTTAGCCCCCCCCTCCCCCCGAGGTAAGGTCATGTAGAGATTTAAAGAAAAACCCTCCCCCTCGAGACCCTTACGTAATTAATGGATGCCCTAATGTTTTATTTCTTTCTAATTTCTTCTATCTCCATATTGTAGATATAGTCCAAGAGCACTAAAAGTAAATATTACAGTAATATGACATATTAATTTTTTTCAGTTAAACATCGACCGATCTGTTTTAGATACTCATGGCGACTGCAAAGGCTGTTGTGAACATGCTGCTGCTCTCTGTCTGTCCATGAATGCAGAAAATACTTGTTCTAAAACAGATCAGCCAATGATTTGGAAGAAGCCTACAGAGGCACAGATAGCGAAGTATAGTAAGGGATGTACTCACGATGTTTTATATTCCCCGAAAAAAAAATGATTTCAAGTCATTGTAAACCGTATACTATCACCTAAATAGAAAATTCAACTGATAAACATCTCACAGAAAAGTTCAATATGATTAGAGTTTTCAAGAATAAAATAAAATCTATTGGGGAAAGAACAGAGAGACAGGTACTGATTGCAGAAGATGATAAGGTTAATGATAGAATTAGACAGTTACTGAATTTGCAGAAGAATCATTCGTTTGCCATCCATTACGGTTACGAAGTCTTGCCTGCTGATGCGGAAGAAAATCTTAATAATATAAGGCCACGACCAAAGTATAAAATTGTAAAAGAACATCATAACAATCGTTAGTCATTAATTGCAGTTGATGAGAAAAATGGTTTGACATTTATTTATCATCAACGAGTCAATCTGAATGTGCTCTGTGGTTTCGGGAACGTTTAATTCGTATCACCTGGTCTTCGAGAGCCCACAGAATAAAAACGAGAAAGGATATTGATAATTGAAATTTCTGCTTTGACTATATTCATTGCTATTTTCATTCTCTCTGCTTTTCTACTGCTTTTTTCACTAAGCTGGACAGATTTAGTTAATAAATACAATATTTTGCGTAATTCTCGATCATTAATCTTTTTATAATTTCTTACTAATACCAATTTCCATTACACAGCAAAAGAAATGCTGAAGAAAGTAAGAAATAATGAATATATTTAAAGAAAACTAAGTGCTGTAATTGCAGAAAAAAGTACAGCATAACGGCTACAGCAAAAATATGTTGCATTTCAAGAAGCGCACTAACTTCGTGGGTAAAACTCTTGAAATTTGGCAGAACAGAAAAACTATTTGCTTCTCCACATCAGCAAATCTACAGTACACCGCTATATGTAAAAGATGAAATTCTCATATATCACACCAAGACCAGTGTATAACGGACAAGATAAAAGTAAACAAGAGAAGTTTAAAAAAAAAATCTCAATGAAACTATTGTCATGCACCCCGAAAAAGAGCTGTTTTTCTTCTTTGAATCGCGGTTTAGCACATATTCAAAGATTGGACACGGGTGGTTTAAAAATGCATTAGGACACAGGTTAAGGCAAAACTAGGTAGGCACAGTTTTTATCTCTATAGTGGAGTTTAATTCCAGAAATGGAGAGGGTTTTAGCTTATTTGCACCAAATGTCAACACTGATTGTATGAATATATTTCTTGGGCAGATGTCACAATATTTAGGAATACGAGAGGCTTTTCTTGTGATGGATTGCGCTAGTTGGCATAAGTCAAAAAATTTAAAGGTACCTAAAAATATCGACATTATATACCTACCTCTATACTCACCTGAGCTCAATCCTGTTGAGAGGCTTTGGGTATATATAAAACAGAACATTTTGCGCAATAAGATATACTATACAATTGCTTTGCTTGAGAGCGCTTTGTGCAAATTTATTACTTCTCTTGCCAGCTCCACAATTAAACAACTCTGCGATGTTTCCTATTTGACTGACCAACAATGAGAATTGTTATAAATTTAATATTTCTTCTCCTTCGTATTCAAGACAACTTTTTGGTACTCTTTGTATAGAAATTAGATCCGTAATACTTACTGGCAATGCCTCCGTTATGGTATATAGTTTTTCAATTGAAATTCTACGAGTTCCTTTTTCATATTGTAGTACTACCTGATATGTTGTACCGATTTTATTTGCCAAATCCTTTTGAGTGTAACCCTTCACTAGCCTACAACTTCTTACTTTCTATCCTACCTTGTAGTCCAGGATGCTACACAGCCCTCCCATATTAATTTCTTCTATTAGAATTATTGCTTAACCTCGATAATAATTTCTTCCTTTCTCTTAACACTTGTTCGCTTTAATCTCCAAGCTCTCTCATTTCTCCTTCTCGTTCTTCGATTCTAGACTTCATAGCTTCAGTTTGCTCTTCTCCACTTGCAAGTTCCGATTTTAACTTTCTTACTTTATATTCCAATTCTATAAACTTCTCGTGCTTTCTTAGTGTCTTTATCATCCGATTTACTTGCGAGCGTAATTCCCCTTCTTCTAAGCCTTCTGCTATTTTGATCAGTGATAACTCATCAATTTTATAATTTACACCAGATTGGGCTATAAAGAAGTTAATCATTGTTCGTACATTAATAGGCTCGGCTACTAATACGTCAACATTACTACACACAAAACGTTTTAAACTTATATTTTTTTCTAGATAATTTTTCATATTCTGCGATAATTGACCATTTAATTCTTCATATGCTTCCGACAGTAACACCTCTAATTCCTTAAAAAATTCAATCTTAATGTCACGTGATGTAAGGATCATCAGCAAATGCTTTACTTACTCTCTATCATTTGATTTAGTTGTCTGATAAATTAATTTTTCTTTATCCCCTCGTAAATCATAGAGCTCAGATGAATCACTGAGGATAAATAAATAGTTTGTAGCTCCTTCAGAAACATAGGCAATATTAATTTCTCTTAATGGATGGTCATCATTAAACTTCTCCAGATCAATAGCTTCTTCTGTTGCAACAGCCACTTTACTCAACTTCTTTAGCTGATCTATACCATCTGTTGAATCTCTGGATGTATTTTTAACTTCATTTAGCACCTTGTTATAAAGACTTTCACTGCTTAATAATGTACAATGCTCTTTAGCTGCTTGGAAGTTTGAGATAGAAGTTTTTCTAGCATATTGTTACCCTTATGGAAACTTGTATATTAAATGCCTATGATGTGACAAGCTAAAATAAGAAGTTCGCACTTTGAATAGGTATGTTTAAGACCACTAAATTCATGAATTCATTTGCCGGGGTTTTTAGGCGCTTTATGAGGGGGTTATAAAAGATGTACAAAAGGACGTCGAAGGTGCGTAGTAGCATTCCAAAGCCATTGTAGGTTAAAAATGTGTTATAAAAGAAACAAGAGGGAAAGATAACCCTACTCACTATAGGAATAGGGCTATCACGGGCGTGGGCGACCGAAGAGCCATTGGTATTACAACCGTTCAGATCAAGGTACACTAGCCGTATCTCTCGATACGTTTGAATAGTTGCATGGGACATATGTATGCACCCGCTTACAATATTAAATTAATTAAACTATCGAGGTTATTTATTATGATTAAACCTTATCAAAATTTCATTGGAATTGATATCGGAAAATTTAAAAATGTCGCCGCAGCTCACAACCAAAAGAGCACTATCAAGTTTGACAATGATGCTACTGGTTGGCAACAGTTGTTTAGAAAAATGTCAGATATCCTACCTAATTCTCTAGTAACTTTAGAAAACACTGGAAAATATGAGCTTGGCTTAGCACATTTTCTTGTTGATAAGAATGTTGCTGTATATCAAGCTAATACGCGCAAAGTGAAAAGCTTTGTCATATTTTATCGAACGTTAGCAAAGTCTGATACATCAGATGCAAGAGCTCTTGCTCAATATGAATGTGAACGCTATTGTACTCTATCTCTATTTGTGCCTATGTCAAAAGAACAAGCAGCCTTAATTTCATTTTGTCAACGACGTGATGATATTACACAAATGAGAATACAAAAGAAATGTAGACTGAAAGCACCTGAAAACGAGTATATAAAAAAATGTTGCAAAAAACCATTGACGCCAAAGAATACTTAGAACAGTACCGGGAATAGTTATCAAGTTATCTCAAGATTTTGTATGCCTGATATCAGAACTTGGCTACTTAAACAAAAAAGAAGTTGCAAGTCTTGTTGGAGTTGCACCAAATTCAAAAGAAAGCGGTAAAACTATTGGTTACCGAAGGATAACAGGTGATGGAAGCAATGTTTCTGCAAAGCTTTTTAGTGCTGCTATGGCTGCTGCAAGGTCTAAATCTGTACTTGGTGCTTCTTAATCTGATCTCATTGGTAGAGGTAAAAAAAATATGGTAGCTATAAGAGCTCTGATGCATAAAATTATAGTGATTGCTAATGCAAGACTTAAAGAAGCAGTCAACGTAAAATTTTAAAATCTGTATAGAAAAAAGGTTAATGAATATATGCGCCCACACAAATTTAAAGCACATATTCATTGGTCTAAGCAGTGGTAGTTGTATGATATAAATTTCTTTCTATAATAAACTAGGGGTTTTGTTGCCAAATGTACATTTTTCAATTGAATAAGAATACAAAGTTATGAATAGGAGTTGTAATAAGACTGAATTTAAAAATTTTAAAAACATAGTTGATCTATGGAAGACATTTTTTCATCAATGCATTCAAAAATAAAAAAAAATAAAAACTTAAACATTCCTTCTAAATTGTGTATGATTATTAATGTTTTTTAACTTGCTTTGTCATGGCTCTTCCTAAGTTCCTCGATCCTAAATATGACTTGCCCTTCAAACGAGTGTTTGGCACTGAAAAAAAATAAGAAGATTCTTATCCACTTTTTAAATGATATCTTAGGCTTTACTGGCGTTAACACAATTCAAGATGTTAAGTTTCATAGCACTATCATGGATCCTGAGATTGCTTCTGATAATAAGAGTATTGTTGATGTCCTCTGTAAGGATTCTCATGGAAATAGGTATGTCGCGAAGATGTAGCTCGCTCGTGACAAAGGCTTTGAAAAACGCGCTGAACTTTATGCTGCTAAGGCTTACTCAAGACAATCGGGCAATTACATTGATTTCAAGAAAGTATTCTTTATCGCTATTTCCAATAGTACGCTATTTCCTACAGAGGTTGAGTATATTTCTACTCATAATGCAATACCTAAAATATATTCCAGAAAAATCACCAATAATAAAGTTAGGCTTCGAGTTAAAGGTAGTCTAGAAGGCATCCAAATCGGCGAGGGAAAAGGTGAAATGAAAGCTAAAATAGCTGTGGCTAAAAATTTACTCAAGGCGGGTGTTTCTATTGATGTTATTGCTGAAATAACAGGGTTTTGTAATTTTTAATTTATTGAATAAGGTCCGTAGGGCTAAGAAGTCCTCTAAAGAACAAAATATACATAGTGATATTCCTAAAACGAAGATCGTGGCACAGTAACTGGATATGTGTATATAGCAGTAAATTAATACTATCAATTAATATTAAACATAGGCCTTTAGAATCAACAAATTATAGGTTGAAGTACATAGTAGTATTATCGTTATACGATATGTGTTAAATAAGATCAAAATCTACATTAGTACTAAGAGGTCGACATAATACTAAATACTACCAATGGGTCATTTCGAGTAAATTATTTGAATAATTAAATAAATACTTTAAAAAATCGCTTTTAAAATGATAGTGAGAAGGCGCTTCTCTGATAGTTAGTGATGTTATATTCCATGAACGTGCCCCTCTGACCATAAACGATCTTTGGAGTTTACGTGTTCTATGCCTTGGTGTTTTTAAAGCTAAGTTCCTCTCACGAAGTCTGGCATGATTAGAGTGATTTTTATTTATTATTATTATTGTTTTTATTTTATTTCAAAGTAAAATATTTACTTAAATACTGAGAAGCTTCGTTTCTAGATATTGAAAAGAGCAAATTACCCATAAAGAATTGTCTTCTTTTAGCCACGGGCAAGAATACTGCTCTCTGTCGATAGAGAGTAATGTGTTCACTTTTTCGTAAATTGTATATAAAACGGATACATGCATTTAGGGCCCGTTCAAGCTTTCCATTCAGTCCATCCGTTATATCATCGTAAGCAATACATCCTTAATCAAAGAAAGGGAGAATCAAACTGCTAACTAGGAGAATCCTAGATGAGGTAGGTAAGGAGTCTTTGTTTTTATTTAATTGCTGTAGAATTCTGTACGTGTTCCGAAAAATAGCCATTACATGCTCTTTCCAAGACACAGTACGGTTCAGCAAGTATCCTAAATCCTTGACATTCACAGAGGGAGAAGCTGAAGGCCCATTAATAATACCGTTAGTTTTATCTGGATTTGAAGCCAGGCCATTGTTCTCAGTCCAAAGCACGACCCGATCTATGTCCTCTTGGATCTGACTGAGAAGTCTATTCAATTCTGCAGCATGTACGGAAAGGTATAATTTGAAGTCATCAGCGTATTTAAGATACTTGCAAAATTTTAGATCACTTCCAAGATCAGAGGTATACAAGTTAAAAAGCGTAGGTGCAAGTGTGGATCCCTGCGGAACCCCACTCTTAACTTCTACCCATGCAGACATATCAGCATCACTAGTCTTTACACTTTGTGAACGATTACTTGAATAGGAGGAAAACCACTTTATCACTGAATTTGAAACTTTGAATGATTTGAGTTTTTGTAAAAGTAAACTGTGGTTCACGGTATCAAAAGCCTTAGAAAAATCGAAAAGTACCACAACCGTAATCTCCTTTTTATCGATCGCCAGCTTAATATCAGTAGTTATATATATATATATGTTTTATGTATTATATGTATTATATGTATTATATGTATTATATGTATTATATATGTATATTGAATATATATATATATATATATATGTATTTATAATATTTTTTCCAAATTAAAAAGAAAATCTCTTTTTTACTTTTGTTTAGCTAGAAAATTAACTTCGACATAAACAAAATTTCGAGGCAAAAAAACGACGAAGTCAATCTGAGTTAATTGGTGAGAAAAAATATTTTGAACTCTGAACAGTTCCAATTAATCAAAAATGTTTATTTTGTATTGAAATAAAATTTTCAAAATTCCCAATTTGAATTTTAAATGAGCTTTTTTAATGACATTGTTGGTAAAATTAAAATTTTAAATTTCAATTTCAAATAACGCATGAAATCCTTTTTATTTGTTATAACTGCAATTTTTAATTTTAATTGCATAAAATTTAGAATTACTGTTTAAAAATTTGTTGAAGTATTTGCAGAAATCCATCTTTAATATTTAATAGAATTTTCCTAATTTTGAGTACTTCCTTTTTGAATACTTGAATACATATTTAAATTTCCAATGATTTTCAATCAATTTTATAATGATGGTAATACTTTCAAGTTGAGATAAGAAGTTCAAAAAGCGCACTCGGTTTGAAATGATGATGACCGTCGCGCGCCCACTTAGTGAGCTGCAGAGAGTATTAAAGAGAGTGGAAGGTGACCGTACACTGGACACTAGCGCACTCGCTGCTTCAGGGACAAAGCTCGGGTATTTCAACAAGAAGGTTACTTTCTACAATGCACGAAGAGGCAATGGCATGATCCATGGCCATGGGCAATGGCGTCTGGTCGTTGGTGTCAAAAGAGATCCTGCCGGCTGCTTTGTGTTTCTTTGGTGATATCTCGATCATTCATTTTATGTGTTGTGATTTTTAGCATTACATTTAGGCAAATTTTCTGGTAGATAATTAATTAAGTGTTGTTTGAGATGAGATCGTAGGCTTCTATGAAAATGAGGACAATATATGCTCCGTTCGGCGTCACTTAGCGATCTCGAACGAAAAGCGTCGTCTTCCTTGTCCTTCATCAAATTGCATTATTATCAAAAAGAATAAATGCTTGAGAATCCGGCAGAATAAAACAGTGGATTACGGTATAATATCCGAAAGGATTTTATGCCAATTTGTATTTTGTGCAGGTATAACTTAGATACTAGAAAATGTTTCGTCTGATTCATGCAGCCTTTTTCCAATCGATCACATGAGATACATCAATTTTTGTAATCAATCGATCGCAATCAGCAATTACCTTTTAAGAATGCCGATTCAAATAATTTTTACTGCCGATTTAAATGTATCCAATCGATTTTTGTTTCCTGGAATATTATGATCATTGATATTCAGGTTTAGTTCATCCCCGAGACTGTAGGAGCGCTAAAAATCGTGTACGGAAAAATACATTGGGCTCTTATGGCACCTTCCACTCTCTTTAATACTCTCTGGTCACCTGTTTGCCATCTTCACACAAGCCGATCATTTGCACACGTTTATCCCTTACTCTTTAGCCCAAGTGCAAGCATCCGTGTGCGTGCACGGCTTCCAGCTCGAAATTAGGTGCTGCTCGTGTCACTTACTCGCTTGAATTGTGAGAGGTTATGAACAAAAAGTTTGAAAATAATAAGTAGAGGACACATTTTTTCATCTTCGAATCTTGTTAGTTTCGTTATTATTTCTGAAATCTCTATTGGTCAAATGTAACCCTCAAAGTATGAAAGATGAATCAAAATTAGGCTTTTTTTAGATCAAATTCAATTAAATCATAATAAGTAGCTCAGTAAAAATAATCGAAAAATGATTTTATTTATTCGACATCTGTTATGAATCTTAACATTTATTATGATAATTAAATAACGAAAAAAATACTACCCTTTAGCGTGAAAAATTGTCCTTAATAGGGGTTAAAATATCAAATTGTGCTTTTTGGAATTATTATACGCAATTGTTTGGACATTTTCGTACTCAAATGGTTTGGGACAATATAAGAAAGGGTGCGTTTACATATTACGTAAAATTTTTAATTGCATGTCCCATTTAAAGAAAGCGACGTTACTAGATATCTCGAAAATGTCGAACACATTGTGGCCGAAAACGAGAAAATTTAAGTTGTAAATAATTGTTTAGTATTGGGAAATAATTCTGTTCTTAACATTTTGCTAGGTTTTATTCTAAACAAATAATTTTAAGTTTTGAAGATTTCAAAATGTGTGGAAAAAGAATATGAATGATTCCAAGACAATTTTTATTTTTCAGGATTTAAACCATTTTCAGTTAAACCGAATTTGGCATGGTGTCAAGAGAATGAAAAATGTGTTCTTAAGAGTCATAGGAACATTTCAAATGATTTTTTAAAAAGAATTTTGAGAGAAAATTGAAGAAGATCACAAAATATTTCAAATTATTTCCTAAAATTTAAAAAAAAGTGTAAAAGATTTTAAAGCAAAATTTCGCAATTTTGTCATATTAGATCATTTTAGAAAAAATCTGGGAAAGTTTAAGATATATTCAGAAGTTTTGAACCGATTGAAAAAAGAATTGAAATTTATAAAATTATTTTAAAAATGTTGTAAGGTTTCAAGAAAATAAAAAAATCATTAGGATTCTAGGAAAAATTAAAATGATTTACTGTTTTACAGAATTAATTAAAAGAGAATATTTAAACAAATTTCAGAACATTTCGAAAGATTTCTAAAATTGTTAAAGAAGAATCTGAAAGACTTTAAGTTAATTTATTAAATTTTGCAGAATTTAAAAGAAATTCAGAAAAAATTTGAATAATTTTAAAAGATTAGATTAGATTAGGTTTTCAACTCCTTTTCGATGTTTCAGCTAGATTACATCAAGTAAACTAAACTTCTTAGCGAATTCACTAATTTAACTAATTACTTAAATAACTAATAATTTACCTAAATAATTGAAACTTGAGAGATTTAATTAATTTACACCATATAAAAAGCATGCCTTTGTAGGGTATACTTCGTTGCAAAACTTCTGTAGCTAAATTTACACTAAAACTTTATTTTTAGGCGATTCCCCTTTTCTGGACTGAGAGTTGCACACCGTGCGCGTGCGCGATAACGGGTGCTTGGGCTAAAGAGAAAGGGGTGAAGGTGTGCAAATGATCGTCTCCAGTCTTCACCACTTTTTTTCAAAGGTTATGTTTACCCCCGTCCCCGTAGCAACATCCCTCTCAAAAAACAAACTTGATTATTAAACCAGGGTGAAAATATTAAGTACATCGAATCCAAAATGTCAGAAGATCAAGGAGAAAATATGCCAAAGTCGATTAAGGAGGTACGGTCGCGCATACTATCTGCAAAAATTGAATCCTAAGTATATGTCAGAAAATAATACTGTTTGAGTGAAATAAAATTTATTAACCCTTAAATGTATGAAATGTAGCTTATTTACGTCGAAGAAAGTCAAAAATCAGATAATTATGCCGGTATAATGTTTCATTCTCTAATTTCCTGTCAGACCTGAGAGAACATTTTTGGCTATGATGGTACTCTACGATAGAGAAGTTGTGTATACAGACGAGTACACACTGACTCCTCAAGATCTGAACGTAGGCGCGACAACTTCGCATTTTTCATGGTGTCTGCTTTGACAGTGTACTCGTTGAATTCAAATGAAAACGTGACATTTGTTGAAAATGACAGATCGATTTGTAGTTGAAGGTTAATTTATGAAAAAGGAAGTTTCACAAAAAAAAAATGGAAAAATTTGCGCATGTGCTAGACCCGCCAGGTGCTCCGACAGCGTTGCTGGAAAGCTGCCACGTGCTTGTTTCATTTTTTGAATAATTCAAAATTCTCAAACTTTGCATAACTCTCATTCTCAAACTGAGAGGACACGAATTTTCAAATTTTGTTAACATTTTTACAAAACCACCTTCTAACATATATTAGTTTTTGAAAAAAAAACGGTAGGAATATTTTACGAGATAGTTAGAAATGTAACATTTTCCTATGCTTGGGATAGGCTTTACGTGTATAAGGGTTCAGCTTTGATCTTAATTATCTCAGCTCAGGAGAAAACAATATTTTTCAAATTTCGCAAACGTTTAGATAACATTCCAAAGAACCTATAGTCGAAGTTTAATCAAATCCGTAAGAAAAGTGCGTTCGTGACCGTACCTTCTTAAGCGAGAGAAAAAGCAATCTTTCAAGAAAATTGCGAAAAAATGGCCCGAAGTCGAAGTTATGGAGGTGAACTCGAGTCAAATGCATATCAATGAATGGTGCGTTTTTATGAAATGTTGAGAACAGAATTTTCAATGATGGATGATGAACTAATTTTCGCGAACAATGTTTATGAAGAAACTATAGTACAAGAGGCGGATTATGCGAGAAATCAGATTGGCTCTAGAGTCCTCGAAATACTGATGCCATTCGCAAACTTCGACGCAATTACACGGATGCTGGATGATTTTAAAGAAGATTTAAGACCCATGTGCAGTGCCAGATTCTCGAGTCACGTTTTTGCAAAAATTAATATGCGTTTGGGCTGATCGGGGAAATGCGTCTTCTGATAAAGAGAAAGACGCCAATTTGGTGAAAGTGAAGAAAGGAGAGAAGGATCAGTATAATGAGGTGGCTTTGAAATTGTGCAAGTACGTTATTAATAATATGGAGGAATTTGTGTGGAATACCTACGCAAATCATGTACTAAGAACGGTTCTGAATGTTTGGTGGATCGATAAAAAAACTGAAAGATCCCAAGGAGAAATCTGGATCAAATTTGGTTTCGAGGAGGACAGTTGTTCAGAGTTTTATTGACTTGTTTGTTGATAGCTGCAAAAGGATGCACAGGTACTTTTTAGTTTATAACTTTTAATTTTTAGGTTCTATTTTACGTCTTTCATTATTTGGAAATCTCAATTTTGAATGTTACTTAATTCCTATTTATACAACTTTTTTCTTAGATTTCGGTTTCAAATTTTGCACAGTTTTACAAAATTATAAACTTATTTGATTTCAATTTCCCACATTTTATTTTTGAATTATTCTATGTTTACTTGTTTCATTATTGAAAAATTGTTCAATATTCGATGTTCCCCACTTCTTACTTAAACTAATTTATCTCAAATTTCAATTTCAAACTTTGCACAGTTACATAAAAGTATAGGAGTATAGATTTATTTTATTTCAACTTTCAACATTTAATTTTGATCAATTTCCACCCTTTTACGCGGTTCGTTATTTAGGAATTGTTCAATTTTGAACGTTTCTCATTTCTTACTTTTACAACTTTTTCCTTAGGTTTCAATTTTTAAATTTGCATGATTATAAAATTATATACTTATTTGATTTAGAAATTGTTCAATTTTGAATATTTCCCATTTATTATTTTTACAACTTTTTCCTTATAGGTTTCAATTTAGAAATTTGCAGTTTTATATTATTGTAAATTTCATTTGATTTCAATTTTCTCATTATTATTTGAGTAAGCAAGAAAACAAGATGAATTCATTCAAACATTTTTCGGTCATGGTATTTTCAACTATAGAAGATAAATTAAAGAATCAGAAAAAGTACAATTTCGGTTAAAAAAAATAATTTTGAATCAAAGATTTTAGTTGACTTTTCAACAACCAAAATATGAATTTCAAACAAAAAGTTAATTTTCTATGGAAATACTTGAATTTTCCACAAAACGGTTGAATTTTCAATTAAAAAGGACGACCTTTTAACAAAATTGTTGAAGTTTCAATCAAATAGTGAAATTTTTATCGAAGAAAAATGCTATTTATACTGAACAAGATGAGTTTTGAAATTAATTAGACAAATTTTCAAAAAAATAGTTGAATTTTCATTCCAAAAAAATTTTAGTTGACTTTTCAATTTTTCCTTTTTCTTAACCATTAATATTAGAAGAGCAGAACTTCAAACTTGTAGCAAAATTTTTATAGAAAATATTAAAACTGAAGATTTTCAAATTTATTCTTTTAGACAGTTATTCAAAGTTAAATTCTTAGACTTATTTTTTGCAGTCAATGAATTTACTATGTCAGGTACCCTTAACCCTCATTTAAAATTACATTTTATCGAAAATTTATTGAAAATATTAATAATCATTTTGTTTCAGTGCAGACATTTGATATAGTAGCCTATATAACTGTTATATTTTATGTTCTATTTTTATACTTTGAGAGATAAACGTATATTGAAATTAATATATATATATATATAAACACACACACACACATATATATATATATGTGTGTGTCACGGTTGATTAAGTCAATACGTTTTATGAAATAGAAAATATTTGTCATTTCTAACGGTTATTTATAATAGTTTATAATACACCGAATCCATTTAAAATCCTGCAGGCTGGTCGGTGACATGTTCAGGATTAGCTTGCCTCTGAAATATATTGACATACATAAATATAACTAATTTAATTAATGAAATTGAAAATATTAAACATACAGTACGTGGAAAATAAGAAGACATGTATTTTGTTAAATTAACATAGCAACACTTTCACATTTTTGACAAATATTTTACAATTTTAAAGGCACTATGAGTTTTTTGAAAATTTTACTTTAAAAACCAAGCAATTTTTGCAATTTGTAAGATATAAGGGTTTTACCTTGAGAATTTTGCAATTGTATCTCTTGAAATTTGTAGAACTTTGAACTGTTAATCTTGAAAATTAAAACTTTTCAATTTTGAAAATGAATAATCAAATATTCTCTAATTCTCATAATTTACATTTTTTTTTTCAATTTGAAAGATTCAGCATTGAAAAGTCCGATCTGCTGATCTTAAAAATTATCCGAATTTAAGAACTTTGATTTGAACGTATTTAAAATTCAAGAGTCTCTCATTGTAAATCATCAGAATTGAACAATGAAAAAAGATATATAAGAAATTACAGTTTTTTAATTATACTCGAGATAAACGTTCTTCTTTTATTAATTCTCGAGTACTGTAAATTTTAGTAGTATACTTTATTAGGAGCAGTTGAAGTGAATTGTTTAAACAAATTATTTTTATTATATAAAGTATACGATCTGATATGAGGACATTTGAGTAAATAAGTTTAATAAGAATGAATTAAGGGAGTTGAATAATAAGCGACATAGTGTAAGAAATTCGAAAAAACTAGACTTTTCTCCACCTTCCCTATGAAAAGGCGCAAGCGAATGGTTATTAATTGTTTAAATCAATTAGAAATATCTTCAACAAAAATTATTACTGTAAAAACTCGTTAATTATGTCATTAATCGCAGAAAAAAAATATTTTTCACGATTTACAAGGAAAAAAATGATTTAAACAAATGAAAACATTTTAAAAATTTGCTAAACATCCTTAAGAATAAAACATTACTCTCAACGTCCATGAATTGCGTCATAAATTCCAAAATATAATAACTTTCTTTGCTTTACAGATAAAAAAATTATTTAAATAAATGAAAATTGTTGAAATAATCACCAGATATCCTTCAAAATATGTTTCTCTCAATATTTGTGCATTGTGTCACTAGTTTCAGAAAGAAATATAATTTTTCACAATTTTAAGGAGGAAACAATTGTTTGATCAAATAAAAATTTTTTAAACAATTAAAAATTATTTTTCAAAACTTAAAAAGTCATCAATCATCGATTAAAAATAATTCATGTTGAAAAAAATGTCCAAAAAGACCTTCTTCAACATGAATTAGATAGAAAACTACTATTTTAAATTTATTGGGCATTTTCCGGGATCAACATTAAAAGTTAATGAGTGGAAATTATTTCCAGAACATTCTACAAGAGTTGACTATACTTTAATACAAAAAAAGTTTATAACAAGTACATCTCTTCTCCATTTTTTCGAAAACCGAGCTTTTCCCATTCAAAACCCCATGTTAATTTCAAAAGCCCGTGGGGACGGGTTAACGCGAAAACGATTTACGGAATTTCTTTTTCAGGAGAACTTGGCTGCTTTCGCTTTTTTGAAATTAATCGAAATAACTTCAAAGAAGAAAATTTTGTTAATTTCCCATTTAAACTGCAAAATGCCGAAAACCCATATTTTTTTTATATATTTCTGCCACCTGATTTACCTACTTCATTGAAATTTTCTCAGGAAGGTATGGAATTCGCGAATCTACATTTTTTAAAAAGATTGTGATATTATGGATAGAGTTCCATCACTTCTTTAATTCGTATTAACAAATTGACGAACAAAATTGATTTTTGTTGTATTTTGAAGTCAGGGAGCATTTTTTATCTCGATCATTTTATGGAATCGTGTAAAATTAATGTCTTATTGTAAATAAATACTGGAATATTACGTATTTTTATTGTTATAAACAATTTTCATGAACAAATTTATTAATTGAGTGCTTTCAGCCATAGAAGACTTGTTTTTCCCGCCCAATCGTTTATTTCACCCTGAATAGTCAATAACATTTCATTGTTATAAGAAATTCTAATAAAACAATTCATTAAATAGACGTTTTTAAATGCAGAAAAGTGCGTTTTATTTAGCAGAATCGTTATTTTTACCCTCAAGAATGATATTTTAACGATATATATATTTTTTTTCTCATTGTTATAAACAATTATTTTATTTTGATACATTAACTACGCACATTTATATGTAAAAAAATGTGTTTTATCAACGCAATCGTTTATTTTACAATACAAAATAATACTTTTGATAGAGTTATTGTTAAAACAATGCATTTTCTGTATCTTAAAGCGCCTACTCAATGATTGTGTTCATCAGAATGGTTTACAACAATTAAAAATGTTGTTCAGCATCAATATGTCACATTAACACAATCTTTCAGAAAGAATAATAAACGACTATGTTGAAACAACGAATTTTCTGTACCTAAAACTACCTTGAAGTACCTATTTGATGAATTTGTTTATCATTATTGTTTATGACAATGAAATATGCTGTTATATATAACATAAATAAATCTCCTTAGAATATTATTCTTAAAGGTCAAATAAATGATTCTGCTAAGAAACGCATTTTCTGTACCCAAAAGTGCCCATTTAAGGAGTTTGTTTACCATTATTGTTTATAACAATGAAAAATGTTGTTGAATTTAAATAAATCCCATTGAAATATTATATTTGATGATAAAATGAATGATTCTACTAAAGAAATGCATTTACTGCATCTAAAAGCACCTATTTAATAAGTTTGTTATCAAAATTGTTTATAACAATTACGAATATTCTTGTGCATCAATATATTCCGTTAAAATATTATTTTTGAAAGTATCATGAACTAAATAAATTCTGTTAAGAAGATGCATTTTCTATACACAAAAGTTCATATTTAATGAATTCGTTTAGCAGAATTGCTTATAATAATAAAAAATGTTGTTGGATCATTGAACAACATTTTATAAAATATCATTCATTGAAGATAAAATAAACAATTCCACTGAGAAAACGCATTCTCTGCATCTAAAAGTACCCATTTACTGAATTTGTTATTTAGAATAGTTTTTGTCAACTAAAAATATTATAATGATATATTATGATATTATATTGTATAATTATATTGATAATGATGAGGTTATATATCATTAGTATTATTTCTGTTCTATAAGTGCAGATGTAATAATTCCAGCTGATAGTGAATTTCTTTCTGTATTTTTTCTTGAGATAAAAAAATCACTGAGCTGAAATGGCCAATTTTTTCACTTTATTTGTTTATATATTGTTGCTATGTAATAAAAGAATAAAAAAATCGCAAACGACATTTCTCTTAAAAATTAAATGCTAAGCATTTCTTCAGAAAATACTTTGTAATCGGTTAAGAAATACGACTTGTGGGCGATTATGAACCGTAAATTCCTATTTCAAACCACTGAGATCTTGACTGAGTACATCCTCCCCTTCGGTCTCGCGGCTTCACACATCACGAGCACTGCTAAGGCCATCAGTTCTATGAATATTCGTAAACCGATAGTTCTAATATCGGGAGTTCCGTGTTGTTGTACTGGGAATAATTTTTGAATCGCAGATGTTTTTGGTGGTATTTAATGTTTTTTTTCTCCTTTTCCCCCAAAAGATAGGTATGTATTTTAGTTTAATGTTACCGTTATTCAATTTTAACATTATCAAACGAAAAGGGTGGCCAGGTTCACCCAAATTAACCAAATTGAGTATATATTTAAATGATTTATATTACATTAGGATTATATTTTTCCAAAATGAATTAAATTTTAATTCAAATATTTTTGTCACGTACGAACTAAATGAAATTTATTTTTGAATCCATAAAAAAAAGACATGCAAACAAAAGTTGCCTAGTATCGGTATGTTGGGAGAAGGCTTCCCCAAAACTTAAGGAAGGGTAAGAGACTCGACTTTCCTATATTTATTTTCATGTGGGTTGGTACCCCTACTCTCTGAATGAGAGTTGTTATCCCGAAAAATTGTAAGAGAAATTAGGTTTTCGAAATTTTTCCAACTTTGGAATGAATTTGGTTCTCCAATATTTCATGATAGCACTGAGATTTATTCAAAGTAGAGAAATAGGGAACATTGCAAACATCACGGCTCGTCGTTGAGAGAAAGGAAAACTAAGTCCAGAAGTGATTTCCCAATTTTTTTCTTCCCCTAATAGAGCAGGCGAAAACCTTCTATTTCCGTGGGTTTATTAATCCTCTCTAGTCTTTTGTTAGGGTATTCGCGACACACACAAATACGTGCAAATGCCTGTCACTTTCCGTGAATTCGCTTTTACGGGAGATAGAAATTATATCTACTTCTCGTAAAAGTGAATTGGAGTCTTCCGAGAAAATTGTTCGTTTTCGTTTTGAGATTCCTCCGGTTTGATAGAGATTTTCGAAATTTTTTTCGTCCGGACCGCGAACCCAATTTTAATTATTAAAACCCCATCGATTCCGGTGGCTCACTCTCGTTACGTGGTCGAAAGTTGGAATTCCTGTGCCAAGGATAGGGCGTGGTTGCGTCTTACTGACTAAGTTTTTACCGATTAAAATTTGTGTTTGGTTCTTGATCCCAACGTCGGACGGACAAAAATCCGAGTAGTTCTGGCCCGTGACAGGTTGCTCCGGAGACTGCGGTTTTGACTTCTGTTCGACGGTTTATAATTGAGATGATTCAGGTAGGGATTTTTGCGGAGTTGCGGAATTTGGATTAGGAAGGTAGGGATGCGCCGTGAGAACCAAAGCAGCATTTGCAAATTTGACTAGCCAGGTAGCTTGATTTCTAAATGTGCGAGAATCGCATTGCCAAATGCTTCGGTTTGAAATTGTGCAACTGTGAGACAGAAACCTCGTCAGCACCTTACAGAAGTGAGGTGCATTCAAGTCCTTCTTTATATTTCTGAAAGAAATGTTAATTTCAATTTGCATCGAAGTTGATGCAGGTTGGAATTTTCAACTTAAATATAAGTGTATATTAATTCCAACCCTTTTGAGAGAGAGACATGCAGACATGCAGAGTATTTGTTCGCGTCTTTGAGACACATCAATTGACCTATTGATGAACCTTTTATGATCCACCAGTACCGATTTACGAAGTTTGAAAAAATGGTTTATTCTGATTATATGAAAAAAACTTCTTTGATATTCAAAATACGACAATATAACATATCGAGTATTTGTTCGCGTCCTTGATACGCATCGATGGACCTATTGGTGAACCTTTTATGACCGACCAGTACCGATTTATGAAATAAAAAAAGGTGTGTATTCTGCTGGGCTGGACGGGGTATAAGAAAGGAGACAGGGATAGACAGGAAAATTATAGAGGGATTACGCTAATGAATACGGCGTATGAAGTATACGCAATGGTGGTGGCGGAGATGCTGCGGAAGGATGTCGAGGGGAAAGGAATATTGCCGGAGTCGCATGCGGACTTTAGGGCAGGTAGAAGTACTATCGACAATATCTGGGCGATTTTCAAATAGATTTCAATTTGTATGTCCCTCGATGTTTATTCGATGTACCTATAACATTTTTGACCTACTCGAGCGCGAAGCGCGAGATAAATATATTATCGAGCGCGAAGCGCGAGAACCAACAGTCGCGCGCCCTAGGCGCGCTAAAACTTGCGAGCGAAGCGCGCGATGAGGATGTCCCCGTGCAGCGGACAGATTTAAAAAAATTATTTTTAAGTTTGTCTGAAATCTTTGAAATATTTGTTAAGTAGTGTAGAGTCAAGCCATTGGTGAGGGAGCTTGAAACCCTTGTGTTATACAGAAACGAGAAGATAGGATTGGGAGCTGAGTTCCTGCGATGGATAATGGATTTAGTCGCTTAAGACTGTTTGTTTTTGTATTCTCTAGGGTTCGTGAGGATGAGAGAAAAACCGACTGAGATAGAGGTGGTAGGTATGTGGGCAGAGGTACGCAAAGCTTCTGCAAAAGCCAACGGGGGAGAAGATGGCGGAGCAAACGGGTAAGGGGTGAGAACAGTTCTGAATCCAGGGTAGTTGTTCGCGTTCTATTGGCGTTAGGGCAAGGAAGAGAATGGGTATGGGCGTCAAGGTCATCGCAACTTTTGCAGCGAGTTTTTCAGCAACATTGCTTGGTGATATGCCCATATAGGATGCATTTGCAGCATATTTCAACTGGTGGGACGTAAGGTTCAAGGTTTGTTGCAGCATTGTCAATAGCCACCTTTTGCAGGAGAGTTCTACCTTTGTTCGTTGGAAAAATTGTGCGCGAGGGGACGTCGGAAACTTGGTTGGTGTCTTTATCGACACTTTTTCTGTCAATGCGTCGATTATCTGTAACCTTATTCGTTTGGGTGTTGCTGAGGGTAACTTGGTTGTCTTTGATCTCATCCTAAGTTAAGTCAGGATGGATAGCGCCCATGACAGCCTGCTAGGTGACAATATATGATGAAATTTGTCGTTAAAAAAAAACACTGACTTCGTGAGGTGATTTTACAATGGATCAAAGTTTATCGAAACCGAAGTTTTTAACATCTTCGATTAAATTCTTGGATCTTATTAGGCAGTAGGCTGGATACGGGGGCCTCCGCGAGATCTGTCACTCTGCATGCTGTCGCCATTGAATTATTGTTGTTGGATGCCACTTTTCTGTTCTTTGATATTCGCTTAAGAATCGTTCAGGTCAGAATGGTCCACAAATTCAGAATTGTCGTCATCCTTCGCAAGAGGTTGAGATAAAGTCTTCAAAATGCCACTGTCCTCTGCCTTATGTCCTTTGAACACAGTAAAATTGTCTTATACGCGAGAGGGGGATTTAGATTTCTTCATTTTAATTAGGCATTCAGCGTCTTCAAAAACATCTGAGGTCACTTTGGTGTTTGGGTCCGTTAAAGCAATGTTGCTATTTCTCAAAGAGGTTCTGGCGGGTCCGCGATTGGAGTCATGCCTCCGTCTAGGAAAGTTCACGCAAAAAAGAGAGCACACGCTTGGCGCGCTAGCGCCGGCCGCTTTAAAGGTTATGTTACTCGAAAATAGAGTTTTCCTTTGGTAACCAAGCAATTTAAATGAGTAACAGCTACTTCTTGATAATATCCAAGAAGCTGCACTCCTGTAGAGAGTCCACGCCCAATCGCATAGACCGTTCGCACTCAGTAAATTCAGAAAACTCACTTCGCAATCAAAACACGTATACCATGGACCGCGGTAGAAGAGTAACTCTTGAAGACGTACTGTGCATGTGTGTTCAACTACGCATGCGGACTCGTCTCTGGTCAGAAATAGGCAGTTTTGTTCCTGTGTTGCAAGACAAAGAAAATTAGTATTTTATTGAAATCGGGACTAAAATAAGTCTTTCATCGTGTATGATTCACCTTATAATTTTAAAATTATTATTTGAATTCAAAATAAATTTTAAAAGATTATAGTGAAGTTTATTCCTAAAGTGTGCATACTCTCTATCATTTCAAAGAATTCGTTTTCCACTCTTCAAGTAAGTTTATCATTTAAATGACTTTATTCATTTTCCAATAAAGTACAGGGCCTGCGGAATTCTTGACCTTTTTCATGCAGCCATTGAGTCGCAACTGTAATTAAACAAATATAATAGTATGATAACACTTTGTATTCATTATATCAGTATTAATAATAATGATTGCTCTATAAATGAAATTCCAGTTCTTTTTGAATGTCATCTAGTCGTAAGAGTTTTCTAGTACAACGAATGCAGACACAAAAAAACAAAAAGACCAATTTTAACAAAAATTGGAAAATTGTTACAAAACGTATGAGGAATGAAAAAGCCAGCCTCAGGACAGAAAAATCGACTTTCTGGTTTTTGTTGACTGAATAATGAAGTATTTCTTCTATCGAATAAAAATCCCCATTGCTCGCTGATTAAAATTGAATTTTCTGAAGCTCAAAGTTAGAAGGTTAATTTTTTCCACATCGCACTCGACTCCTGCACAAAAACTCTCACGCGTCGTTTCTGTGTAATACCTTGAAGCTTTTAATAAGTCGTAATACAACATGAAAATAAAACATAATATGATTATTATTCATTTCTATCATTCACGTTTGACCGCAGTCGGCCGTAGTTAGCTGCTGTTCTAATTTATATTTCCCGAGACTTCACACAGATATGGACTGCTCAATTGTTTTAGTACAAGGGCCCATTTTAACTTGTTCGTCTTCCATTTACCTTGATTTGTTTTTTCTTGTAAACTCATTTTCTGTCCTAAGGCTGACTTCTTCGCTCCACGTCACAACTGCTTTAACAATTTTCAAACTCAGTAAATTTATTATTATATAATATTTTGGAAAATATTTGCAAACTGAATTGCCGGCATTTCTAAAAAGAGTAGTAGTTTCAGAAACAATTTGAATCGGAACCATTATGTCCTTACTTACAATGAATAAATTGACTGACAAGGGGAGGATCACTCTCACGTAAAATTGATTTTTATAAAACTCAAATAGGTAAAAGTAAATTAAAATACACTAGGCACGTATTGTTTTGAGCTGCCATTGGGCGATCGTTCACCAGATATTATCAACAAATGAGTTTAATAAATAAATGCAAAATTCCGATCATTTTGTTTGCGTACACATTATTGATTGACATAAATGTATTCCTATGTATTAAATGAAAAGTTTCTAGTCAAAATGAACTGACACGACGAGAATAATTATGTCTAGAAAAATTGTGCATTACCTTCAGTTGCATTAAACCAATATTCACTAATCTTCCGAATTTTTATAAAAACCCAAAAATAAATGCACAGTTTAGCCTTTTTTCATCCTGAAAACACCTTTTCTTTACGGAAAAGTATGATTGTTGATAAATGCTGAATTTGTTTAACTATAAATCACGCATGAGGAGTTTATCGATATTTTACGAAAAAACTGTACTTTTAGGAAGAAAAATAACTGAATCATGCAATTTTTATTAATAATTTTCAGAAAATAAGACTGACATTGTCCAGTGTAAGTTTGTTTCAACTATACATTATGCAGCATGTGTCTAGCAATAATTCAAAGTGTAAGATTTTTTTTGAGTCCTATTGCAATCAGTTATTCATGTGGGTGGTCGTTCCCATGTGAAGGACAAACGAATAACATGCATTCAATATAAATCGGACTTTATTTATAATATTTTAAATATAAAACTTACTCCATTTTGTTCCAGAAAGTACGAGACATGCTCCATGTTGAGTTAGACAATTTCCTTCTCCATTTCGTTTAAAATTGTACCAGAATGCTGCGCTACCTTTTTTAGGCCATAAGGCAATGTTTAAGTGCGGAAAAGCTGTAGCTCCTCCTTTCGCCTCGTCATTCATCTGCGAAGTATATTTCTTATAGAGTTTCATATTATAAGCATCCTTAAAATTAGATATTATTTTATATCCTCTTTTTATCAGTGCCAAAACAGCCATATTATGAAGATAAAATCTTTCTTTGAAGAAGTAAACGAATCATTTGAAATTTCACTTGGCATCACTTAAAATAATGTGAGATTGTACAAGTTTTTTCTTAAATTCTCAAAAATCGCTTATATTAAATGAAAAATTCAATATTTTGAAGTTCAATTATTCAAGATTCTGTGAAGGAACACGCACAAAATGTATGGATAAGGCGTTTTGGTGAAATTGTTTGAAAGTTCGGGTTTCTGATGCTTCACGATGTTTTAAATATTAATTAATTGGAGATAATTATTTGAAATAGAGATTGTTATCAGTAATCAATTAACGTGATTCTGAATTTAGTTGAATTTTCTCAAATTCGTTGGGCTTCTTTTGATTTCTTTCATTGGTTGAGTTCTTGAATCCAAGAGGTTCCAATAATAATCTTTATTGAAACATTTGAAATTTTGTGATATAAAATTTTTATTAAATTACAAGTTGCAAAATCAATTGTAGAAATGAAAATCTGTTCATGCCTTCAATTGAGCTATTCTGAATTTTATGCAGTTAAAATTAAAAAAGTGTAATTTCAACCTAAGTACACGCAATTTCGAATTAAAACGCTTCAAGCTTGACAAATTTTCTATTGAAGGCGATAGAAATTTACCGAATTCCATTTCATATATCTTATAAGCTGATCAGTTTTCAACTGGCAGCTTGCGAAATTGACCCGGTTAATACTAGTGGTGCAATGTAAGCCAGCGTAAAGTAGTTCAAATTTACGTCATCTTACTTTGCGCTCGTCAAAATTATTCCTTACAATTTTGAGTAAACTTTTATGATGAGAAACATGCCATTCAAAATTAATGAATGAGCCTATTTGTAGCAGCTGATACTCCGCTGTGGCAAATGTAAATAATACTGTGGGGAAAAAGTATGGCTACTCCCCTGTAAGAACTATAGAACCTAAATTAATACTCCTTATGGTGGTGAGGGTTTGCACAACGGACTCGTAGCACCAGTAGTAAAATTGCCGAGCTCAGAGGTATTTAAGCCGCCGAATTGGCAAAATACATAATATAAATCTTAACCTAATTTGTAATAGGTGACGGCCTCTAATGTGCATTAATGATCGGTAGGAACCGATTGAGATGTCAGTAAAAATTCATTAGCACTTGCACTCACTTGGATTCGAATTATTCTTTAGTAAAAGTTCAGGTCATAATATGAAAGTGAAGTTATAAAACAGATTAATTGAATAATTTACCGGTTGGATGCAATAACTTTGTTTTTATACATTGAAACCAAGTTCAATGAGACTTCTTATTTCGATACTTTTCAACCTGTGCGAGCAACACGAATGCACGGACTAAAAAAGATTTGTTTACTCACATAAAACAGAACAGTCGCGATACGATTTCCAGTGTTGGTATCAAAAAATTGAACGTCCTGGGAAATTCAAAAGTTATCATTGTATCAGAAAAGTATTAGCTTAACATACATCTTAATTCACCCATAATTTACTTACATCAAAGAAATCTTTGTGTACAATATAATGGCCACCAATCACGTAATAAGCAATTTGCAGGGGCTCGGCTGTATCGATTGACAAACCTGTCATATGCTCCACTCAACGATTCAGAAGCTTTACGTGTTCATTTTCGAATTCGTCAATCCAGGCAGTTTCGGTAATTCTTCCTTCAGAAAGTACCCTTTCGCCAGTGGTAGTATTTCTGGTTTTTGCTCTTTGTAACTGCAGAAAGAAAAATATACTTTTTATTGTGTGTGTTGTAAAACATCAAATCGTTTCGAAGTTGTCATGGTATGTAACTCTTTTGACGGGGTATTTTTCACCCGTCACTTAAAACCAACATGATTTGAGATTCTTAAACTTCAAAATATAAGCCAGTGCCAAGGAACACTCGCGGGACCTTTAGAAATATTTTAATTATTTTTTCCGTCCTTTTTCGGTTCCGAATAATCACCTAGTCGCTTAATGACAAGAAAGGCGCGCCACCGGTGATATGAGAAAGCAACTGGCGTTTTAGGGCTTGAAATTTAACCCATTTAGTAAATTATGCGAAATAAAACGAAAGTTCACTTTTCTTGTCCTTCGGGAATAGGATTTAATGTTTCATTCAGAACTTCCAAATTTTAAATTACGTTGACAGAATCAGCGGAAAATACATGCACTGTGTTGAAGCATATGAAAGCATAATTCTTCAACTCGGAAATAACAGAAACCTTGTTACTCTTACAATTGAGTACTACAAGTACGCCAGAAGAATGATGCTCGAAATTGCGTAAGAGACATAAGCTTCTTAAGGGGTAGACATCACGAGATTCTAACGTCACGTCCATCGCATCAGTCACAAAGGATATCAAAGACTCGTTAGGGTCAGCCAACATCTCAGATATACTGGACCCGGTCACACAACTGGCAGCGTGGACAGTAACCACAAACCCCAGCGTGACAACCTCCACAAATTGAAGACACATAGCCACCCTACATACAATAACTTCAACAGCGGCTTACGTAAAAGTAATTTCAACACCCAAAATCAGGCTATCGGCCTTCACACCTTGAATAGAGAATCCAAACCTTTATTGAATCACGAAAATTTCTATGAGATCCCAACATCGTTCACAATGCCCACTCGGAAGAATCTGCCGTTACAATACCAAAAATCTTGCACAAAATTTACATTCCCAGACCCACCGAGCAGGGGCTTGTCAATATTGAACAGTAAACCACAATCCGAGAAATAACCCTTCGTAAGGTCTCCTGACGCGAAATACCAAAAGAAATACACATCCATGCCAAAGTCAACACAAAATTTCCAAATTGAGTCGAATGCCAGCACATATTTTGACTTTGAACGACGAAAATGCAATAGAGAATGAATTATTGACCGACATGCATTTTATGCTGAAAAAAAACACGAAGCAACCTCTACCCTGCTTGAAGTGGAGTTAAAGATTACGAGGATGGCTTATTTAGGGACGTAGAATAAGACCTAAAAGAAAAAAACTCCCTTTCTAACAAGCCAACATATCCGCGGAAAAGTAGCGTAGGATTTTATATGGAATCCGGAAGGGGCAGCTTAACCGAAAGGGAAAAAGTACATAGCACTACATCGTCCACTAACATAGGCAGGGAAATAGGTACTCTCGTAGATGCCGAATTTTTTCTAAAAATTCACAATTATCGAATGTATTAAAAACATTAACTACATCAGGGCGTTTAACCAAACCCCGTTAGACGATCGCAGTCAGAAATGTACTGCTTTTACAGTGCCAGGCAGAGGACTTTTTGAATACAAGAGGATGCCCTTCGGATTGACTGGTGTACCGGTGACCTTTTGAAAGTTAATAGACCTATTTGTCACGCCTGAAATGAGGCCAAATGTCTTCAACCACCTGAAAGACATGATAATCATCACCGATACCTTTACCAAGCATTTGAACTGGTTGGCAAGGATTCTTGATAGGGCGGTTGAGGCGAGTTTAACGGTGAATCCAGATATTAGTGATTTTTGTTGCTCAGATGAGTTATATCTAAAGTTTATGGTTGATCTCGACCATCTCCAGGTTGTTCCCGACAAGGTCTCGAGAATAACCTCATAACCGCCTTCGAAAACTGTCAAGAAACTGCGCACGTTTTCATGGATGGCCTTTGAATACCGGCAACTCATATCGGAATTTGAAACGGCGATGGAACCATTGACACGAGTATTCAGAACAAAGGAAAAGTGACGTTGGGGTGAAAAATAGCAAGAGGGATCCGACTGCTCCAAGGGAGCTCTAATAAGGGTACCGATAGTGGCCTACCCGAGATCTAAGGACCACCTCTCTCTGATCATTTTCAGTCTGGTTCCCATGAACGGGAGAAACGCTGGCAAAGAACATATTAAATACCTGCACCCCTACGTGAGTGAATGAACGCAGGAGCCCGTTTTCTTAAGTTCAAACGCAGTAGCAAGACAGGCTTCCCGAGACTGCCCCCTGGCTTTGCACATGTCGTACACAGCGACTTTGAAAACTCATTTATACCAAGTTTTAAGAGAATCCAAAATTAGTTTTACATACTCGCTCACCATATTGGATTCGATATTTTGAAATCAAATTTTTAACTTGAGATTTGTAATTAGCGTCCTTAAAAACCATCTTCTAACAAATTTCAAGAGGATCACATTTTTAAGCATATTCGTGCGTCATTTTGAATTTCGAATTTCTCTACTTTGGATTCGTAATCAGTAACCTCGAAAACCTACTTGCCAGCAGTTAAACGACCTATAATTTTCAGCTCAGGTCGGAAGAGTTGTAATGGGAGGTTTTGCACCCGTCCCTTAATATCAATCTAAATCGGGAATCGAGAACTTTCAAATAGAAACCGCGATGAGATGATAGAGCAGCGGTCAGCATTTCAAACCAGATTAGGAAACACTCCATATTAAATTTGAATTTGAAAACCTTTCTTGCTCGAACTAACTGAAGGCTGTCACCATCAGCTCAACCGAGACCACAGCTAGACATAGTCGCAAGGAAGCACGATACGAGTAGAAGTCGCAAGGATAGCCCCGTTCCTTCAACGAGAGAGTCGTTCTCATTAGATAGAATTTCTCTTACCGGAGTGCCATCCAACTAGGCTTTATGGATATTTACGATTTTTGTATGGAAATTGAGCCAGTCACATGAACTCTGCAGATCTGAAAAAAAGATTTCCCAACGGTCCTACGAGCATGACCATAGGGTTCTATCATCTCTTATTAATTTTTACAGGTACACAAATATAATCAAGAAAATGCGTTTTGGGCCATTTTAAACCTATTTTTATCAAAATCTTGACGATATGGAGCACTTTTCTTGGCGGATTCTTAATCAGCGTCTAAAAGCTTATCGAAAACGATATGATCTATTCCAGCGCCATAAGAAGAGGTAATTTTTATAGCACAGTGAATTTAACCAGGAAAAAATTAAGTTTAGTCTTTACCCCGATTCAAGCGTTTTTTATGTACAACAAAAATTACATTTACGTGGTGAGATATACCCACAACTTTGGGTATGGTTACATTATCAGCTGATTGTATCTCCATTTATTATAATGCGTACAAATCCACCTATACCTATTTGAAAAATTCTCACAACAAACAATACAGCTCTGCTTTTTTTATGCAAGTTTGATAACTTTCACCAATGAAAAATCGTACTACTGGTTAAATATTAACCGGAGACCTTATTGTTGAAAAAAAAAATCTAGGAAAAATTCTAATGTTGGACGAACCCCGGGCTTTGATAATGTTTTGAGAGCCTCTATTTCCTCTTCGTAAATTACATCGTGGTATAAAACGATTCTAGGGTCCAAAGCTGCTTCTTCTTCTTTAAAAGGTGCAATTCTCAGAAAAGGAATACCATGATCGACGTATCGGCATTTTAATTTTTTCTGTATATCCGCAGTTAGTAAGATCTCTCCATTGCAAAGTCGTCCGAAGGTTGTGTTCGCATACTGAGCAAACTAAAATTTTAGCATATATTAGATATAAGCTTTCCAATTTCACCAAAAATGTGAAGAATACCTGATTTACTTATATAAATAAGTATTATATATATTATTATCATATATATTATATTATATATAAGTATTGCTCCCAATGAGAGCAACAGCCATTTATGAAAATGACACTGGCTCCTTGTGTAACCACTGTAAATCAAACCTATGGCTACATTTCACGACCTCGAGATGAGTGGCCACAGGGCACGATGAAACCACAAGGGCTCTGTACATCTACATCGCAAGTGCCTCGGCACGTTTTTGGTACGCGGGTATGGCTTTGAGTTCATGAACTAGTGATAGCTTCGCATCGCCGAAATCAACGATCACAAGGACGCTCATTTCGACCAAATATTTTAGATACAGTCTCCGCATCTTCTTTATAAGGTCATGATGTCTTTCAGACTTTTCCTTTTCCCTCTCCTTGGCTGTGATGTTGTAGGCAGCCGGAGCCGCAAATTCGATCACAAATATAGTTCGTTTCTGAAAATCCTGAAGAACAATGTCAAGCCTCGCTTGTGCAATAGAGTCTAGTGTTCTATACTTGCGGTTTCAGAAAATTCGGCACTTCTCGTTCTAGACAAGTGACTGTATCTCCCTTGGAGCGTTCGGCATGGCAGTGTGGCGGCCAACACGGTAAGAGCGACAAAGATGGTAGTTAAGCACTCTTAGGGCCGTATTGTGTCTGTGGAATTACGTTGTTTCCGCGTGAGTGTGACACCTGGATAGTGCTAGCTATAGTTTCAGGTACGCAGCGTGTGCTTCTTATTAACCTTAGAAGCGACTACGGTTCACTGAGGTATAAATCACATCGTTCTGGCACGCAAAAATTGTGAGACATCTAGATTAAATAATGCACTTTTCTCACTCCTGAGGTTGATATTCAGGCCAAAGGTTTCGGCCGCATGCTCCGCGTCTTCATGAATAAAAGCTCCTTTGCCAATCATCTCGTGATTCCTAAGCATTTAGAGGAGAGGAAAATTTCCATTTGCGATGATGGAAGCTGTAGCCCAGGATAATTCGGTTGTACAGACATTGGGGTTTGAGAAGACTGATCCTGCGTTAACGTCGTCGAATCGCATCCTACAATGGAATAGTTTTGACAATAGTTGTAGGGTTTGGTCCAAGGAATCTAATAGTGACCTTTATTCTGACTCCAAGGACATGTTTTGAATTAATTTCAAGTTCAATATATTTTTCAAAAATAGAAAGCCCTATTTCTTATTGCGGAAATGTGAAGAGCGAAAAATTTGACATTCAAATGTTAATTCTGACCTTGGGCCAAAATGATCTCTAAGGATCAGTTGAACTTCATTTTAGTGTAGCGATGCATATGTCCTGAATAACTTGCAAGGATCACATCCTGTGAGTTAATGGTTTCGACAAAAGTTGTAAGATTTGGACCAAGGAATCTTATGGTCATCTTGACTTTGAACTCTTAATTCTCTTTGATCTTGATTCGTATAAATTTTATTTCATTCATTTAAATTTTTTTTATGTTCTGTTAATCATATGTATTTAAAATCGATAATTTGAACTTAAAAAAGGTATACATATTTGTGGCTGATTTCAGTAAAACCAGACTCTCGACGTGGAGATGTCAGCTGTTGACTCCATTTTTTCTCTCGTTTGTCTGTCTGTCGCTTGTCTTTTTTGTTAGCAACAGTCGAGTAAAGTTTCATAATTTATGTTCAAAGTGTCCTTCATTTTCAATTTGGCAGTACCCCAGACGTTTATAAAATTATGTAGTTGCGTCTCAAATAACTTGCTGGTCGATTAAAGCAGCTTCTTCAATGATACCAGGTTGCAGTTTATCTAAATTTTCAGGCTTTGTCGCATAAATGAAAATGGTTGACACTTTGAACATAAATTATAAACTTTTACTTGACTGTTGTTAAATTGAGCCAATAGCTGACACGTCCTTGTCGAGACTCTGGTTTCACTGAGATCAGCCAAAAACATTTATACCTTGTTGAAATTTGAATTATCGATTTTAAATATGTATAATTGATAGTACATGAAGAGATTCTCAAACAAGGAGATTTTTGAATGCAGAAAATAAAATTTATACAAATTAAAAGTCGAACATTAAAGTCAAAGTCAAGGTGAGCATTTGATTCCCTGGAACAAACCCTACAACTTTTGTCCGAACCACCAACTCATAGGATGTGATCCTGAGAAGTTCTTTAGGGCAGATTCCGGGCACGCCTAGTTATATATAGGTCTTTCCAGCTTCAAGGTGTTTGCTAACACTCATATCAACAAGCTTACGGTCCTCGAGGACGTCAGCAATTCGTTCTTGTTTCAGATAAATCTTGTTCAGTGCGAGAGATAGGAACAGAAGTGTGTTTCATAATAGAAGAGTGTTCAAGGTGTCGTCCTGAAAGTCATCTTTCTGAAAAGGTGATGCTATGCGTTGTCACACGATTTTTTCCAGTTAAGGTAGTGAATCTAATTTTCAAAGGAGCATTTCTAACAAATAAATGATAAGTTTACGGAAGGTTGAATCGAAAGCTTTCCAGTAGTCAATCCAGGCCATTGATAGGACTTGCTGATGGGCTGCTGCGTCTTTGCAGACGCACCTGTCAATTAACAGGTTCTATCGGCATTCTGTTACACCTTCGTTCGAGTACCTTGTAACTATTTTATTTCAAAGATAATTCGCTCATCAACCGACCTTCTAGGTCTTTGCGGTCCTGATGTACCTTTTCAGAAGTTCATTCACGAGGCAGATAATCGCAGTACCTTGTAACTATTTTATTTCAAAGATAATTCGCTCATCAACCGACCTTCTAGGGCTTTGCGGTCCTGATGTACCTTCTTAGAAGTTAATTCACGAGGCAAATAATCGCAGTACCTTGTAACTATTTTATTTCAAAGATAATTCGCTCATCAACCGACCTTCTAGGTCTTTGCGGTCCTGATGTACCTGTTTAGAAGTTCATTCACGAGGCAGATAATAGCATCATGTAACTATTTTATTGCAAGAATGCAGTTACTTCAGTAATCTAAATGTGTCGGCATTTTCCGAACATTTCTAACAGTGTAGAAGACAATAATTTTATAGAGTTAGACTGATTTAAATAACCAAATCCGATCTTTCTTCTCGAATTAGGATCGCAGGATTGAAGTCTCCACGTGATCCCTTTCATTCAGACCCTGAACTCTCTAATTCTGTCACCTGGACATTTTGCGTCAATTTTGATTAATACAGTCACCTGGTGAAGAATATGAGAGAAAGGATAAAAATCGGGAGTCGGTGTGATAAAAAAATTCATAAAGCATTTTGTGGTCAGCGACGAGGGAACACGTCAGATTAGAAGCCATGACTTGACAGCGGACACCACCTGAGGGTTGGCATACATATTTTTTATTATATAAATTGGCTCTGGTATGGTTTCCTCAAGAATCTATCGGGCTAATGCCTATTATCGAACTACGCCCATCTGGGCCATGGCCCATATATATCAAATGGACCATGTCTTACGAGGAGATTTTTATCAATTTCCGGCCCTTCCCAAAAAACCACCGGCCAAGATAAAAGGACCAATATTTGATTTCCGGTTCATATTTCTTCTGAAGTCAAACAACGCAGGCGTCAAAGGTCGCGGGAATTGATTTTGGCTAACGAACTAAAATTTACGCGGCATTTATTTCCTTGATTTTTTTTTCAATAAACTAGTTAAATTTTCAAACAAAGAGATGTATTTTGGAAATTAAATGATGAATCTTCAGAGGGAAAAATTAGTTTTTAACAAAGTATTTCAACTTTCAACCGAGTAGCGGAATTTTCTACCAAAAAGAGGAATCTTTAACGAAAAATGTCATATTCAATATTTTCAAAATTCAAGATTTTTCGATTGTAACTATTTAAAATTGTAGAGAATTGGATTGTAAATGTTAAAAATTGAAGAGTCTTTAATTTTGACAATTTACAATTTAAAAATATGGACATTTTAAGTTTTACAATTAAAAGTTCTGTAGTTTTGATGATTTGCATTAAAAATTTGATCTTTAAAATCATCACAATTTAAGAACGTGTATTTGAACAATTTTCAAATTAAACAGTTTTTAATTGCAACTCTTTAAAATTGCACATATTTGAATTGCAAATCTTTTTAAATGCAGGGTTTTATATTTGGACAATTCAGAATTAAAAATTATGCAAGTTTTAAGTTTAAGAATTAAAAATTCTGTAATTTGGATGATTTTTATTCTAAATTACTTAAATTTGGACAATTTAGAATTGAAGACTTGACGATTAATTTTAAAAATCATCAAAATTTTGATAATTTAAGACTTTTTATAATTACATCTTTAAAATGAAAGAGTTTTTGTAAATCTTAAAAATTGGAAAATTTTAAATTGCAAAGAGTGAAAATGGAAGAATTTTCAATTGTAAATCTTAAAAAATTGGTCTATGCCAAAAAAAAAGGTTTCAATTACATACCTTCAAAATATAAATCTTTAGAATGGAATAATACTTAATTAAAAATTTTCAAAATTCAAGAATTTTCCATTGTAACTCCTCAAAATTGCAGAACTTTTAATTGTAAATCTTTAAAATTGAAGAGTTTTTAATTTCAACAATTAACAATAAAAATGTCTGTACTTTTGATAGTTTACATTTAAAATTCCTTCAACTTGGAAGATTTAAAATTGAAAACTTGACTTTTGACTTGCAAAATCATAAAATTTCAAGATTTCTGATCTACATAACTTTAAAATTAAAAAGTTTTCAATTGTATATCTTCAAAATTGAAGAATTTTAATTTGCAAATCATGAAAATTGAAGAGTTTTAAATTTGGACAACTTACAATTGGGAATTATGCAAATTATAAATTTTACAATTAAAAATTCTGTAATTTTGATGATTTAAAATTCGAAATTTCTTCATGTTGGAAGATTTAGAACTAAAAACTTATTATTTATACATCTTTAAAATTAAATTTCCAAATAATAAATAAGTTTAAAACAAAAAATTATGACGGTTTACATTCAAAATTTCTTTATTTTCGATGATTTAGAATTAAAACATGACTTTCACTTACCAAAATCATACAATTTTAACATTTTTTATTTAGATACATCTTCAAACTGAAAGAGTTTTCCACTGCAAATCTTAAAAATTTGAGAATTTTAAATTGCAAATAGTGAAAAATGAAGAATTATTAATTTTAAGTCTTTAAAAATTGATCTATTCTACAAAGAAAGGTTTCAATTACATACCTTTAAAATATAAACCTTAAGAATTGAATAATTTTTAATTCCTTATTTTTACAAAATTCAAGAATTTTTACTCCTGAAAATTGCAGAAATTTCGATTGTTAATCTTTAAACTTGAAGAGTTTTTAATTTTGACCATTTAGAATAAAAAATTTATATACTTTTAATGATTTACATTTAAAAATTGATTAATTTGGAAAATTTAGAATTAAAAACTTGACTTTTGATTTCCTAAATCATAAAATTTGAAGATTTTTTATTCACACAACTTTAAAATTGAAGAGTTTTCACATTTCAATTGCTGATCTTCAAAAGTGAACAATTTTAATTTGCAAATCGTGAAAATGGAAGATTTTTAAATTTAGACAATTTACAATTAGGAATTATTCAAATGTTGAATTTTACAAGTAAAAATTCTGTAATTTCAATTAATTAAAATTTAAAATTCGATGTTCGTTCAATTTTCAATGTTGAGAAGCTATTTTTATATTTTTTTACTTTTATGATTAGAACGACTGAAGAATCTCGAAAAATTAAATTCCCAATTATGTAAAATTCCCGAAAAATAAAATAATCGAAATAAACAATTCCCGGACAGTTTATAATATTACCGAATTTGTAGATTTCTGAATAATAAAATTACCGACAATTTATAATATTATCGAATTTAAAAATTTCCAAATAATAAAATTCGAACGAGAAAATTGCCGAATTATAAAATATCCGATACCTTTGAATTCCCAACACTTAATAAATTAGAGAGAAGAGAATTTTCAAGCGACAATTTTTGAAAATCTTCTAGGAAAAACTTCGGACTAGAATTTTTTTTTAAAATTTCAGATAAATTATTCACAACATTTTTAGAATATAGAGGGCATCAAATTTTTCCGGAAAGACTTTGTAACTTTTTGGTATTATTCAGGAAAAACAATTTTCCAACAATATTATTGTGAAATTTGGGGAACTTCCATAATTCAACTATTCCCAAAGAAACATTATTATTTAATTTCCAAGGAAAAGGCAGAAAAATTTGGAAAGTTTTAGGAAGAAATGCTTCCCGGAAAATATACGAAATACAATGGAATATTTGTGGAAAATTTTAAGTCGTCTTTCGGGAAATTTTCAGGTGTAACTCTTGAAAAATTGTCTCAAAATCGATGGATTACAATTTTCCGGAAAATGCATACAGAATTATCGGGAAAATTCCTAGGAAATCTAAGAAAGATTACTTTTCTGGAAAATTCCTGAGAATTTATAGGAAAATTCTTGAAAATTTATAGAAAAATTCTCGTGATTTTTGCATAAACTTGAAAGAAAATCTGTCAACATTTCAGAGAGTACCATTTCCTAAGAAATAGTTAATGACAAACTTTCGTGGAAAAAAAATCTTCAAAAAGCGTAAATTTTATGAAAAATTATGCGGAACATCTACCAAATTCCCAAAAATAAAGTTTCAAAAAAAATCCAGGAAAAAATGTTTCAATATAATGCAATACAATTTTCAGTTAGGATGATGGAGCTTATGATTTTCCGGAAAAATGCACACCAATTTTTTGGAAAAATTCACATCAATTTTTTGGAAAAGTTAAGAAATTCTGTGAAGAAATAGAAATTTTCTGGAAACCTTTCCGGGAAACTATTTCGCAGAATTCCCGGAAATTATCTAGAAATCGAATAGTGCAAAATTTCTGGAAAAAGTTCTGGAAATACCAGAAAAGCTATGTTAATATTCCTCACAACAAATTTTTCAGACATTTTCCCAGATTTTTTGGGAAAACTGATACATTTCGGAAATGTATTTCATTGATTATGACTTAAATTTTGAAAATAAACGAAAGACTTCTGAGAAATTCACGGAAATTTTCCGGGAAAATTTTTGAAAAATACGTGGGAATAAAATGGAGAAAATCTTCTAGGGCACCACTAGAAATTATACTATTTAAATTCCCAAGTATATTTCAGATGATTCAACTGGAAAATTAGGAAATTTTCGGAAAACTGTACGCAAATTCTAGGAATAAATGAACATTTTATTTGAACTTTTCCGGGGACCTATTTTCCAGAAGGAGAAACTATGTTAATACTCTTCCCAAGCAATTTTCTAGAAATTTTCACGGAATTTTGGAAAAACTTCTTAAATTTTGGAAATGTGTTGATAATATTCCGCCTTAAATTCTGAAAATAAATAAAAAGGCACCTCGGAAATTCACGGAAAATTTCCAGAAAATTATTTCCCATAGTTTTTTCAGAACTTTTTCCGAAAAACTCCGAGAAAAATATCAGCAATAATTTTTCCGGGGTTTTCTCCTAACATTTCTCTGGAAATTTTTGGAACATAGGTGGAAATAAAATCGAGAAAACTTTGTAGGATATTCCCTGGAACCTATATTATTTATATTCCTGAGAATTTTCCAGCTCGTTTTTTTTTTAGAAAATTATGGAATTTTCAGAAAATTGTACGTAATTTTGGGAAAAAACTAAACATTTCTGGGTACTTTCCCGGGAACCTATTTCCCAGAATGAGAAACTATGTTAATATTCTTTCCAAGCAATATTCCAGAAACTTTCACGAAATTTTGCAAACATTTTTTGCATTTCGGAAAATACATTTCTTTCATTCCGACTTAAATTCTCAAAATAAATGGAAAACTTCTCGAAAATTCACGGAAATTTTCCAGGAAACTATTTCCCATATTTTTTCAGAAATTTTATCGAAAAACTCCGAAAAAAAATTTAGGAATAGTTTTTCCGGTTTTCTCATAACTGTTGTCGGAAAATTCTTGGAAAGCACGTAGAAATAAAATTGGACAACTCGAATGAAATGGGGAAAATAGAAAAAAAACTTAAAAATGAAATATCTTATTAAAATCTTGGAAAATTCGTGAAGATAAAATTTTCCAAGAAAATCAGCGTAAGAATATTGCAAAATAGAAAGTAAAAATTTAAAAATTCCTCAAATATTCTCCCTCCTTTTATTATTTTTCTTTATAATACCATCAAGCCAAATCTATTTCGGGGTAAAAATGACTCACTCGGTTCTAGCCTCATTATACTGCCGGGGATCAATCTCTCTAGCAATCACCCCAGGTGAAGAGCTTCATAAAGTCGTCATATATCACAGATCAAACAAAAATATGCAAACTGACTGAAAAAATACAAGGTCAACAAATTATTTCAATGCAAAATTTATAGATCCATCAAGCTAGCACCTCCACAATCGAAATTCCCAAATTATTTTGTATCAAAGTTTTGGGTTTTTTTAGCTTTTTTGGGCTGCATTGCCGATTTTTGGGCTACACTACTTTTTTTGAAATTCAAATTTGGAGTGGAGGTGCTGACTTGACTCAAGCCAGCACCTCCGCTATATAAAAATTGAAAAAAATTAAAAATCAAACACAACAGAATTTTGGGCGTTTTTTTGGGCTCTTAAACGCATCAACAACAGATTTCCAAAAACCATTTCTACTGAAAATTAAACTATCCCGTATGTACAAACTGAACTCGGAAAAAACGAAGTACACCAGAATGTTGGGCTTATTTTGGGCTCTTGAATGCACGAAAAAAAATTCAAAAAGCCACCTCATATGTACCAAAAACCACCCCCTTGCAAAAAATAAAATCTGCAAAAAACTAAGTGTTTCAGAATTTGGGGCTTACTTTGGGCTCATGAATGGACCAAACCAATTTTTCCAAAACCACCCTTATGTACAAAAAAACCAACCCCTTTGCAAAAACTCAAACCTGGAAAATACAAAATAGAAAGTAGTGTTGGGCTTTTCTTGGGCTCGCGAATGCTTGAATCCTTATCTTGCAAAAACTACCCCTACATCTCAAAAATCAAACCCAGCCTCAAACTTCAGAAACTTATTGGTGTTGGTATTTTTGAGAACCCAAAAATCAGAGACACTATTTACATTGTAAAATTCTAAAAAACATTGTTTTTTGACGAAGTAATATCTACTCGCTGTCATGGGGTTGTTTTATAACGTTAAAGGTTGGAGCCCAAAAATCGGTGTTGGTATTTTTGAGGAGCCCAAAAATCAGAGAATCTATTTCCACTGTAAAATTCTGAAAAAAAAATGATTTTTTGACAAAGTCATATCCGCGTGGTGATTGGGTTTGTATATAGTGGGTAGTTTAATTTTCAGTAAGGGTGGTTTTTGAAAACCGGTTGTTGGCGCGTTCAAGAGCCCAAAAAAGCCAAAAATTTGGTTGTGTCCGATTATTAATTTTTTTAAATTTTTATATAGTGGAGGTGTTGACTTGAGTCAAGTCAGTACCTCCACTCCAAATTTGAAATAAAAAAAAAAAGTAGTGAAGCCCAAAAATCGGCGATATAGCCCAAAAAAAAGCCCAAAATTCTGATACAAAGGGGACTTTCGATTGAGGAGGTGCTAGCTTGATAAACCTAACATTTACTGTACAAAAGGGGTTAAAATAGATTCAAACTGGACATGGAAGCTGAATAAGTGGAAAATGAAGGGTGAAATAAATAATTATTATAATGATGTGTTGTATAATGTAAATTTGAAGGGGATTTCGTTTGAAAAAGGACATAAAAGAACACTTGTGTGGAGTTGCACACATTTTGGTAGCAAATGGCGACTGATTTGTCACGAAGTGCGTCAATAGGAGCAAACTGGCAATTGTCAGTAGTCGGAATTGACGAGACTATGAGCCAAAATGCAAGAGAGGAAATGCACATACATTTGTGTGAGTCTCACAAACGGTTCCTCTGTACAACTTTCAACAATGTAGATGTAGAGTGGTTGGCCTGATTTGCGAATGACTAGCCTGAGAAATGCCTAAGACCAGCATTTTCTCCGATTGGCTGAAATTCAACGTCAGAGTGGCCCTTAAAAGAAAATCTGATGTGACCTTCTTTTAAAATAATTTTTAACAATTTTAAATTATTTATTGGTATGATTTTTTTATCATTATATTCATCACTATTTTCGTTACTATCATTACATTTTTTTTTCATTATTTCATGATCAAAAAAAAAAAAATTTTATTTTCCGCTTTCCCTTACATTCATTAAATTCATTAGAGTTATTACATTTTTTCATTCAAGGTGTCTAGCCACGAAAATAGAGAAATGTATTCTTTGAAGTAAAATTAGTGTTGAACATAATAGGGTAAATTTTACATTTTGGACACAATCGAGTGTGAAGCACGAGATACGTGATGAGAATGAGTTCGTTAAAGCCGAACGAGTTTTAACAAAAGGGAATTCACAATGACCAAATTACAGTTGTCGATGCTTTGGCCTTTCATTTTAAAAGGTCTGTGCCTAAATGTGGGGGAAATAAAAAGACCAACAGTCGCGCGCCCTAGGCGCGCCCAAACTTGTGAGCGCAGCGAGCCGAGCGCGATGAGAATGTGCCCGCACGGCGGGCAGATTTTTAAATTTTGCATTCCACTATTCGATTTGAAGATTTATCATTTTATTTGTTATTAATAAATTTAATTTAAAACGCTTTAAATTCCTAACATTTCTAATACAAATATTGCAAATATTGAATTTAAAAATAATAAAAGATTACAAATTCAAAAGAGGAAAAAGGAAGCGAAAAAATACAAATTTTTAAATTTGATAAGGAAAGTAATAAATACTCACCTGAAAAACCTGGAAAATCTGGAACTCGAGGAAATTTTTATATAGCTATAGAAAATCCTAGAAATTTCAGGGAGTTTTTTCGAGAGCGTGTTTATTTTTTTTTAATTGTAGTATAAAATGAAATAATAATGTTTTTTTTTTAAAGCAGCTTCACAGTACTAGATTTAACTATTTAGTTGAAAATTAGTTTTTTTTGGTTGGAAATTATTTTTTTAACTGAAAATTTTAATTTTTAATTTTGGCTTTAAACTTGATCTTTTTTAGTTGAAAATGCAAGTATTTTGTTGAAAATTCGTCCTTTTGGTTGAAAATTAATTTTCTTGGTTCAAAATTAATCTTTTTTCTGGAAAATTCAACAGCTTAGTTGACATTTTTATTTTGTCCTGACTGAAAAATCTTTCCTAGTTAAAAATACGCCTTTTTCGGATAAAATAACAACTATTACATTTTTCGTCGAAAATTCACCTTTTTTAGTAACAAATTAATATTTTTAGTTGAAAATGCATATTTTCGTTAAAAATTTCACTATTCCATTTAAATATTCATCATTTTAATTAAAAATTCATCAATTTGGTCGAAAATATAACTATTGTGTTAAAAAAATTAGTTTTTTTTTGTTGAAAATTAATTTTTTAAACAGAAAATTTAACCAATCCATTTTTGTTGAAAACCTATCTTTTTAGTTGAAAATACAACTATTTGGTCATCAATAGATTTATTAGTGAAAAATTGAACTATTTGGTTGAAAATTCGTCTTTTTGGAAGAAAATTTAATTATTCGATTTAGAGATTCATCATTTTACTTGAAAATTCGTCACTTTGTTTACAAATATAACTATTTATTCAAAAATTGTTTTGTTTTTTTTTGTTTCAAAATGAACTCTTTCAACTGGAAAAACGGTTACATTTTTGGTTAAAAATTGAACTATTTTTCGAAAATTCATCTTTTTGGTATGAAATTCGTCCTCTTATTCAAAAATTAATTTTTTTAAACTAAAAATTTAAATAATGCATTTTTGTCTTAAAATTGATCTTTGTTAATTTAAAATTCTACTACCTGGTTGAAAGTTAGAAACTTTTGTTAAAAATGCATTTTTTTCTTGTTGAACATTTATTATTTAAATTGAAGATTCATCTCTTCGGTTAAAAATGTAAGTACATATTTTGTTAAAATTTTGTTTTGATTGAAAATTAATTTTTCAACTGAAAATTGACCTATTCAATTTTTAGTTGAAAATTTATCATTTTTAGTAGAAAATTTAACTATTTGGTTGAAGATTGATTCATTTTGTTGAAAATTCGTATTTTTTAGTAGAAAATCAATCTTCTTGGTTGAAATTGCATCTTTTTATTTGAAAATTCAACTATTTCAGTAAAAGATTAATAATTTTAGTTGGAATTAAAAAAAAATCCACTATTCGATTTGAAGATTTATCATTTTAGTTATTATTATTAAATTCAATTTAAAACGCTTCAAATTCCTAACATTTATAATACAAATATTGCATTTTCAACAAGATAAAAGAATTTTTAACCAAATAGTTGAATTTTCAACCAAAAAGGTGAATTTGTAACCAAGTAGTTCAATTTTCAACTAAATACGATCAATTTCCAACCAAATAGTTGAATTTTCAACTAAAGAAGACAGCATTTTCAACTTAAATAGAATAGTTGAATTTTCACTAAAAACAATTAATTTTCAACAAAACAAAATTAATTTTAAAAAACAATAGTAAAATTTTCAACCAAAGAGATGAATTTTCAATTAAAATTATGAATCTTCAATCAAAAAAATTAATTTTTAACAAATGAAAAAAACTTCCAGCCAAGTTTTTGATTTTTTAACTATAAAAGATCAATTTTCAACCAAATTTTCAGTTAAAAAATGAATTTTTCACCAAAAAGATGAATTTTCTACAAAAAAAAATTAATTTCCGAAAAATAGTCGAATTTTTAACCAAAAATGGAATAGTTGAATTTTCAGTTTAAAAAAAATTAATTTTCAACAAAACAAAACTAATTAAACGAAACAATAGTAGAATTTTAAACCAAAGAGATGAAATTTCAATTAAAATGATGAATCTTCAATCAAAAAAATTAATTTTTAACAAAACAAAACTAATTTAAAAAAACAATAGTGGAATCTTAAACCAAAGAGATGAATTTTCAATTAAAATTATGAATCCTCAATCAACAAAATTAATTTTTAACAAATGATTTTATTTTCCAGCTAAGTTGTTGAATTTTCAACTAAAAAAGATCAATTCTAAACCAAAAATGAAATATTTTAATTTTCAGTTAAAAAATAATGTTTCACAAAAAAGATGATTTTTCTATCTAAAAAACAATTTTCCGAAAAATAGTCAAATTTTTAACCAAAGTGATGAATTTTCAACAAAATAGTTGAATTTTCGACTAAAAAAGAGAAATTTTCAACCAAAAATGGAATAGTTAAATTTTCAGTTGAAAAAAAAATAATTTTCCGCCAAACTGAAAAATTTTCAACTAAAATGATGAATCTTCAACCGGAATCGTTGAATTTTAAATTAAAAACAAATAATAATTTTCAACTAAAATTATCAATTTTCAACTAGAGTAGTTGAATGTTCAACCAAAAAACAAACAAAATTTATCAAAAAAGACGACTTCCAAAATAGTAAATGAATTTACAACGAAATAGTTGAATTTTCAACTGAAAAAGCCAAATTTTGAATTAAACAGTTGAATTTTGAAATTAAAAAGATCAATTTTTAACAAAAAATGGAATATTTGAATTTTCATTGAAAAAAGTAAATTTTCCACAAAACTGATGAATTTTAAACTGGAATAGTCGAATTTTAAACTAAAAAGATTGATTTTTTAACTAAAACGAAGACTTTCAACGAAATAAATAACTTTTCAAGAAAGTAGTTAAATTTTCAACTAAAAAAGATTAATTTTCAACCAAAAATGGAATAGTTAAATTTTCAGTTGAAAAAATTAATTTTTCACGAAACTGGTGAATTTTCAACTAAAGTGATGAATCTTTAACTGGAAAATTTGAAATTTCAATTAAAAAAATTCATTTTCTAACAAAAAAGACGATTTTAAACAAAATAAATGACTTTTTAACCACAGAGTTGAATTTCAAACTAAAAAAGATCAATTTTGAACCACAAATAAAATAGTTCAATTTTCAATTACCAAAAATTAATTTTCCACCAAAAAATATTCCTCATAATTTTTGAAACAATAGAAAAATTTCATAAGTAATTTATTTAAGTACTTACTAATTTCAGAGAATTTTCCACGAAATTCAAATATTGTATTTTTAAATATCGGATATTTCAAGAGAAAAGGGCAAAAAGGGGAATTTCAAGAAAAAAGGGGAAGACTGTGCACCCTGAGATTAGGTGAAATTACAAGTGGATTAGCCGAATAGTAGCCACCCGATTAGTGACATTGATTTTTCAAGAGTTTGTGTTGAAATGAAAGTTCTAAAGAGCCGTGACGCGTGTGCGTGCGATAGTGAGTGTATCAATGACAAAGTAAAAGGGCTGTCAGGCAGGAGCAGGTGGAGCAAACACGGCGTACTTCCGGTCCTATTTGAGGAACAGTGTTATGGAACATGGGCAATAATAAAAAAATGGGAAGCCTATACTTTAAAATTTAAATTGCACGAGTTTTAATGGGGCGCAGAGAGAATGGATCGTGGTGGGGAAGGGATGGATGGATGGATGGATGGACGGATTCACGTATAAGAAAATTGCGTCGAGTCTGGAGCGGGGAGGTGGGGAGGGAGGGAGGGAGGCCCGCGTAAATTTGTCCATTGCCGGTTACTGCGACTTTATTCAGACTTACATACACCACTTCACATATGAACGTCACTGCATGTTAACACAAGCGTCCAATGTGGCTGTCATTGTGCATATATAGATAACGTAGCCGTCAGTCAACGAATTCTTCGACAACTCGTAAATCTGTTATTCGTTTCTGTGCTGGGAGTTATTGTATCTAAAATCTTGTGGAATCTGGAGGAATTTTTATAAAAAATTGAATGCTTGTCTAGAACTTTGTCAACATCTGCTGAATACAAATTCGAGAACTGACGTTCCTAGATTGTATTTCAATAATTCTATGACTTTTTTCACTTTTTCGATAAAGTCTGCGGTTCTTTAATAAAAATGATATGAGATTCATAAAAAAGGGGCCTATCCTAGAATGGGTGACTAGTCAAGTAAAGTTTCGACAACTTATTTTTTCCGTGTAACTGCCAAATAGAAAAATATGCTGAACTAAAATTCCTCTCTAAGCTTAAATCTTTCCACTTTCCAAGCTTCCAGCAAGGGTATTTTTGGGAAAATTCTTTCAAGAGTAATGGATCATAAAAAACGTCGTAACAGGAAAAGTGAATCGTCCAGCTGCGTCCTTTATATTTCACGTTTGTTTCTTTGGAGCGCGAATGGCCGCGTGATAATGCAATAATAAAAGTGAAGCACCAGTTTAAGGCAAACTATCCATCTGCAATTTCGAACGAATCCAGACTAGTCTCTTTTAAAACGAAGACCATCTTTTACTTCGTCTGTCGTACGCAGCCGAAGTTTTATTGTATTAACTGAAATTGCAACTGTGCCCGTAAAGGTAGAGGTTTTAGTGGCTCGCTGTAAACGTAGATAGCTAGTCTGCAAGGGGGCGAAAGAACGAGGGGCAACAAGGGAAAGGGAAGCTTTTTCCAGGGGTTTTAGCGGGGAAAAGGATCATGGAAGCGCGGCACTAAAATCGAAATTGTCAGAGCTCACGCTTAGTTTTATGGCACCCCCTTTTTTCTGGCTGCGACACCTCTTTTTTATCTTTCTTCTCAACTTTTACAGCAGCTCTTTCCAGAGTTATCTTTCGCGACAGGAGGCGCTGTTTTAAATAATTCGCTAATTAAAAATAATTGCTTTTTAAATTAAATCCACAGCTGCTATCGACATAAATTAGCTTCAGCATTTCCTTGCTCAAGTCACTTGGATAAACAATCAAATAATTTTATTACTGCCATCAATTTTTTAACTGCATAGTTTTTCATAATTAAATTAACGTTTATTTGGATTTTACAAGAGAGGTCGCGAAACTTTCAATTACCTTTGCACCGATTTAAAACGCAGAAAATTTATTATTTACAAAAATATGTAGCCTTTTTTTTGGCGTAGACAGTCAAACAGAGTCCCTGATAACAATTGATTTCACGTGATTACAAGTTGATTGGAAAGTGATTGCTATTTGTACACCAAGTTAAAATATGATATGGGCCGTTCAAAAACTACGTCAAGCTATTTTAAAAACATTTTCCACCGCTTCCCTTCTTCGTCACAGATCATCTTATAAAGCTTGCCCCCCCCCCCCTCCCACCGATGATGTCCCAAATAAAGAACCTCCACCCTCCCTTTTAAGTCAAAATTTTGTATTCGATTTCCTTTGATAAACGCCTAAATTAAAACTCAAAACATACAAACATAATGATGTAACTAAATTCACAGCCCAAATGCTCTCAAAATAGCGTGATTTTCATGAAAATAGGGGAATAAATCGTTTTAAAAAAAATAATATATGGGAACCACATTAAATTCAATATTTAACGCTCAAGATTTTAAGTCGAAATACACCAGAGATCCCATATAGCAGCAGTTTCGTGAGTTGCCGCGCACTGGCCTTGCTTGTAAATCGGTACGCTCGAAACTTAAGCAGTCAGGGCCGCCTGAACCGTTTTCATAATATTGCGCAATATAATCGACTGAGTACTCGTGCATCGCCGGCCCTTCCGAGGCGAGAGTCGCAACCGTCTCTCTCCCTGTCCGCTGAAAAGCTACGTGGGCCAGCACTTTTAGGGATTGGTAAATCGGATGAGCTTCTATGGGAGCTCTTTTGTATATTGCATTTTCAACAATATATTTGGAATTTTAACCCAAAAAAATCCATTTTCCACCAAAAGAGATGAATTTTCAACAAAGGGGTTGAGTTTTTAAACTGAAAAGTCGAATTTTGTACAAAAAAATTGACTTCTTAATCCGTAAATATGAATTTTTAACCAAGAAAGATGATTTTTCAACCAAATAGTTAAATTTTCAACCAAGAAAGAGGTAATTCGCAAAATACGTGATACGTGAAGAGAGAAAGGGGGGGGGGATCTTTCAAAGTATTATTCTCCATGTTAAGTCCAATGGAAAAAGCATCACGCAGAGAGGGTGTATAAAGTTCCTGAAAAAGGTATCACGTATTTTGTAAATGGCCTCAAAAATGACTTTTCAACCAAATAATTAATTTTTCAACAAACAGAAAAATTAATTTTAGACCAAACATTTGCATCTGCAACCGAAAATTTGAACTTTCAAACGAAATAGAGGAATTATAAAAGAAGTTGAATGTTTAACCAAGTAGTAGAACTTTCAACCTGAAAATATGAAATTTCAACCAAATGGTCGAATTTTCGCACAAAAAAGATTTAAGTTCAACAAAGAAAATGTTGCATTTTCAAACATTAGTTGAATCTTCGAGCAAAAAAGAGGAATCTTTTATAAGACAGTTGAATTTTTAACCCAAAAATTGATTGTTAACCAAATAGTTGAATTTTCCAGGAGAGACGATCAATTTTCAATTAAAAATTAAATTGCTAAATTTTCCGTTCAAAAAATGGATTTTCAAAAAAAAAACATAAATTTTCAAGAAAATAGGTAAATTTTCAACCAAAGAGATAGATCTTCAATTAATAAAATTAATTTTTAACAATTTAGTTTAATTTTCAACCAAGTAGTTGAATTTTCAATCAAGAATAATAATTTTCTACCTAACAGGACGAATTCACAACAAAATACATAAATTTACAACCAAATAGTTGAATTTTCATCTGAAAATGATCAATTCAATCCATGGATTAGTTAAATTTGCTGTTAAAAAAAATAATTTTCAAACAAATAAAAAACAAAATTTCAACAAAATAGTTGAATATTCAATAAATAAAATGAATTTTTACCAAAGTAGTTCAACTTTCAACCAAATAGTGGAATTTTCAACCAAAAAGATAAATTCTCAATGTAAAAATTAATAGTTGAATTTTCAACTAAAAACTATGACGTATCGATTATCCCTCATTTGAGCAAAAAGTGACAAATTAGGATCGACGTATGGACGTGCGGTCTTCCAGACCGCACCATGCTTCTGATATGTAGGTCCCTTCCCCACTGGTGTACAAAATTATTAATAATAAAAGATGATAAAATTTATTAATTTCTTACTTACTTCCAATGTCCCTTCATATACTGGTATAAGTTAGATAACAAAAACTTCTTTACTTATTTAATTAGATATAAATGTATACGGCGGTCTCTAAGGCCTCAGGTCCATGTTAGTGTAAAAATGAAATCACGTCCATACTTAAAGGTTAAAATTAGAGTACAATTTTCACTTTTGTAAAAAAGATTGCATTTTTTGTTCAAATAATAATTTCCTAATTTGCAAAATGAAATAATTTTTGAAATATAATGAAGGTAATCAAAAGTAGTATTCACATTAATTGTTGTATTAGGATTGGAATGCTGATTCTAATGAGGAATGAATTTACACATTTTTCACATTTCACACGCACCTTTTCTCGAGCACATCCCGGTTTCCATTGCAGAACCGCAAACGTAATAGGTTACATAATACTAATTACAACAGAGCTGTTACGGATCGTTTAAGCGATACACGACCCATAACTATTTCTCGCACGGATCATCTCACAGCGTTATCTCACACTTCCGGTTCTTCCGGTGCAAAGCCCGACAAATCGTTCGATGCCGCTGATAGGAATGATGCAACCCGTGAATGCAGATTTGATTTCAGATGCATACTAACTTTCTAATGCTCCTTTCGCTCTTCGCTTCGTACTCTCCACTTTACTGGAGTCAGGTTGACCATAAAATTTCAGGACAAAAATGACAACTATTCAGGACTGACGCGAGAGAGTCATTCTGGTCGCGGTTTTTGCTCGTACGCCGCACAAGGTTTCGATTACAGCAAACCACGAATCTGCAGAAAGTAGGCGTAAGAAAAGAAACTTTTTCAAATGTATTATTAACCTTGATCTACAAGGTCTGTGATTCTTTCAATTTAATTTAAATTATTTCCCCATTTTATTTTAAGGCATTAGGATCTTTTGAAATTATGCAAATTTTGTAATTGCATCATTTTTGCTTAGATGTATTTATGATCAAAGATTATGATGTTTCAAAAGTTAGGATTTTAAATACTAAATACTTAATTATTAATAAAATAAGTTTTTGTGAATTCTGCTGTTCTGCCGTACTTTTGAAAAAAGGCTCTATCTACATTTTTTTATGAAAAATGAATTTCTTATATCGTTGGATTCGTAATAAAAAAACGAATTTCGTCTGTACAAAAAGTAATAATGAATTCTACTTCAATTTGTAGATAATTAGACCCTAATTAGCTTATCTTCAGTCATTTTGAAGAAATACAGAGAAATACTATCGAAGAAAGGCTCTATGTGCAAAAAGGAAGTCTGTCTACACGAATTTCAATATTGCGGGGTCGACTGTGAGCCGAGAAACAGATTCGAAAAATTTATCAATCAGATAGGTTTTTGCTCAACTGTAAATCAAGCCTATCTATAGTTTTGAATATAAACAAATACAATTATTATTGTATTTTGCACCAATGAACAGAGCAGGTTCGGATCACCTAAGAACGATAGTTTTTTTTAAAACAAAAGTATATTAGAAGGTTCAGATCACTAAAGATGCAAAATCATTTTCTTCAATGGTAACTCAAACTTAGAAAACGATTTGGTTAACGCAACCAAATTTTTGTTCCTTCAATCATAGAATATAATTATTATATAGAAAACAAAATATTTGGTTGACCCAACTAAATTTTTTGGGTGTTTTGACCAAATCTTTTAGTAGATTATACCACCTGAATGGTATACGTATATCTGAAAATAATTTTATTAATACAGATTATGACCATTTTTATAAAAAACAGCAAACTTATTTATAAGAATTGTTGAAAACCGTGATAATTATTGACCAACTGAAAGTCTAATGATAATAATTATTGTTAGGTGTTGTTGAATCAAAATTCTTTACAACAATGATAACTGTTTTCAATTGCAAACTATAAGGATCAAATGTTATTCTTGGGAAAAAAATGATTCCAAGAAATAAAAGTTCTTATTTTTTCAAGATCTTATTTTTTATATAATCTTATATATCAACAGATCTATATAAATAATTCATTCAAACACGGAAAATTCAGCATATGCCAGTTTTATTCACTAATTTGTTTGCTATAATTATATAATTGAAACAACTTAATTTAAATTAAAAATTTTCATTTAGCGAGAGTACTGATAATTCTGTAATATAACAAACTATGGTTTTTTGGCATTTAAGTAAAAACTATATTCAACTTTTTGTTTGAATCTGCCTCTTGAAATTGTGGACAAAATATCTTACTTTCTTAATTATTCTAACATACGGCGTATGTAATATTAGCACTTTTTTCTGTTAACTTAATTTTTTAACGCAAAGTACCAAATCGTCTTGAAATTTGGGAGACCTATAGAAATATTGCAACATTTTGACTAGTTTTGAGTTTCGACCTTGATTATCAATATAAATACTACTACATTTAAAATCACAACATATTGACATTTTTAAATATATATTGGTCAATTGTTCGCAACGGATTGATTCAGATTGGGATCACAAACGATACTTTGAGATTCAGTGTGTTAATAAACTAAAACAGGAGCTGAAACATACTCTGAGTGGAAATTTACTGTTCCTGAGTGAAAATCCTTACTAATTTGAATCATTGAAAATTCTTTTTTGATTTCATTCAGTGACCCATTTCTTACTGACTCACATTTAAAGAGTAATATTCGAACTTTCTAAATTCATATTTAAAAATAAGAGACAATGTCATTCTAGACCCAGATGAGTTGTAATAATAGAACATTGGTACACGAGAAATAAAGAAGGTCAAGAGACAATAGGATTATTGATTAAGTAGATTACAATAAAAGATTTAGGCAGGCATGGTTGAGTCAGAAATGGATGGCGAAACATGTCATGTAAAGTCCTTGTTGTCAGGAGCAAGTCATGCCATAAAATTATCTCTCGTCCTCGATCGACACTTGATCTTGGAGATTCATTTGACCTTGACACATCTTGAATAAAATAAACAATTGAAAGGTTCATTGGTAAAGGTCGAAGGAATACTCGAGTAAACTTTATAGCTTCCTCTACTAGATTATTAGTTGTTGCAAAAAGATCAAGTACCTAGTAATCGTCCGAGTTTATGAAGAATAAATTTACGATAAGCGAATTCGTATGAAGGAATACCTCTCGGCCATTTTTTAATTAATTTTTCTTATAGGGCACTCCAGACCTTTTCAAAATCTGAAATAAAAATGTAAATGTTTACAAAATACTCAAAGTCACATCCGTTAAAGTGCGTTTGGCACATATATATTTTATTTAAATATCTAAACCCGAAAATTATTATAAAATTATTTGCTGTAAACATCTACGAAAGCAAAACTAAGTTTAAAGTAGAATTAACTTATTTCTGCTTTCGCTCAGACCTTCGACTTAGAGCAATTGAAGCTATATAATCAATAACAACATAATGACCGAGCTCAATAATAACATTTGATGCAAACTATTCTGATTAAGACGTAAAGGAATGTATAGAACAGCTCTTGGGAATGACCAATAAGAAGGATAACGAACCTAATTTTGAAAATTGGCGTTAAAGAAAATACTACAGTGGCGCTTAAGAATAAAGCCTTTCGCACGACGGGCGTTAAGAACGTGATTTTACGTGTGATTAAAGTCTTAAGCAAGGGGCAAAGTGAGCGCCACGCTATCGGAATCGAGATAGACTCGCTGCTATTACAAAAAAAAAGTAACCAACAGTCATTTAGTCGTGTCTGTTGATTCAAGGTAACTCTCGACAGCCGCGCCCTGATCCCACGATCGCACGTTTACTTCTCTACTCAAGACTTTAACTCAACCTACCCTTTTCTAACCTACCGTATATCCCATTGACGGCCAATCGATGAAACAACAGTACTCTCCACGACCACGTGCTTCGCTCGGAAGGAATCGATGGAAATGCTTATTATTGTGAGAATTGCAAACTTTCTATTTTCACCTTATTTGCTTTTTTTACTAGGCGTGTTGTGTCGGTATGAAATAACACCCTTTCCTTTAGTAGTTTTCATATTCACATCGTCTGAGAACGAAGATTCGTGTATACTTACATTTTGTATCAGGCGCGAATTTTCGGGAAAAAACTTTGAATTGAATATATGTTTTCTATTTAGTCGCCTATATCTACTTGGTTACGTGAACATGCCATTCAAACCATACATTTTTAAAAATATAATTAATACAACATTTTAATGAACCGACGGCAGTAACTGGGTACTGATTCTCGACAAGTCGAGATATCGAACGTTGAGCGCGGATGAGCACGGTTAGCAGTCGGATGGGCGACCGTTCGTGATTCTCGCTGAATCGCGTTTTCACTGCGTTTAATGTGAGCGCTTCTAATAAAAATCCGACTGCAGACGGTGGTAGGGGTTTTTAAAAATTGAAAACCCCACAATATTGAGTACGTCAGGTACTGCTTGGAGGCTTGTTATGAGAAGTGGGGATTTTAGATATATAAAAACCCGAAAAGGGAGTAAAAGAATGAATTAAAAAAATCGAACCTAATATACAGAATTTTAATATTTATCTTTCAAACTTTGTATACAATCACTTTTCTGATGTTATTGTTCTCGACTAGGTGAAAGTAATTAAATTGTTAGATGTTAATTCTTGTCAATCTACTGATCAAGTTTTTTATAATAACGTGAAAAAATACTTTCATAGCTCAGTGCAGATAGCTTACTGTTCAACATATTTTGTGTTGTTTCAGAAATGTTGAATGTAAATTATGGGAATATGAAAATTTTCGATTGCCAGTTGAAAACACACTTTTCATGAGACCAGTTTTTGATTACGTGACACTGGATCCTTTGCTCGCCTGGGATGCTTTCTGAATAAGCTTCACGACAGGCAGATGATAATCAATTTTCTTCGACAGCTAGTGATTGCGAAATAGTCTAATGCCATACAAGCTCTGGGGTAAAAAGTGCAATGGACCCAGTGCCATGTAGTCAAAAACTGGGCTCATGAAAAGTGTGTTGTCAACTGGCAATCGAAAATTTTCCTCTGTATTAATTACGAAAGTGGCGATAAATAAGTCTCAAAGCATATCAGTTGTCTAAACATTATATTATTTTGTTTCTACGTGCTTTGAGTTTCTTCTGTTCAATTTAAGATAAAAAATTTCGTTTTATTTATTTTGGTACTTTTTACCCCACACGTGTAAGCGTTTAGAAAAAATATATATAACATAATAAATGGAATGTATAAAACTTTATTATGATTATAATTTGGAACTTTAATGTCTTACATATATTTTTAAGCAAACCCTAAGGCAATACCTAATTTCATTTGCACACAGTGTTATGAAGAGTAAGTTTTGGCACTTTTGACACCGCCCTACCCTATGCCAATTAATGTTGCAAACGTTAAATTCCTGTCAGGAATTCTTCTATTCTTGACTTGTTAAGACTGTTTTCTGCATTAGTTTTACTTTTACAACGTAAATTTTCAAGATTTGAATTTGTAGCACCATTTCTGTAATAAAATAGATTATTTTATGCAAAGAAGAATTGAAGTGATTAAGAAATAAAAACATATTTGCATGCCTTTCCACTACAGAATGGATATATAAGGTCCTAGAAAATTAAAAAACAAATTAAATTGCTTGTGAGCCTCGAGACATTTCTAGTAATAGTAATTGTAGTTAGCAGGGTGCTGTAATGAAATTCTGAAACGTATAAATATTAACACAGAGAAATCCTCTGTAAACTTTATCAGACAGTCTGCGCTGTAACGTTTCTCGTGAAGCCTGTACGTTTTATACTTTCTTCAGTCCTTCCGTGACTGGTTGGTCACGCGCGATCTTGTACGTATGCACTATGCATGCATGTATGTATGTATGTATGTATGTATGAACCTTGAACTAAACTGTACAGCGAGTCGAAGATAAATAACATCTTTGAAAATCCGACTGACATTTGCCAGGACCTTAGTTTAAGACTTTATCGCATCCGAACGATGCAGCAAACGTTGGCACGTCGTTCGGAAAAAACGTTTGATAAATCTCATAAGACACTCCGAGCTTCCGTCGATACTGCCAGGGTCAATGAAATTATGCCGGCATGACGAGCTCTTGCGAAAATTCCCAAAGAGGACGTGACTACCGCCTGGAGGAAACTTATGCAGGCCTCGGACTCACTACACTATTAACACGATTTTACACTTTTTTTGACCGATTACACTATTTTACTACTATTTCGAACAAAATTACACTAAAGACACTGTTTTCTCAGAATTGTCTGCTAATTCCTCTATTTCTTTACTTTTTTTAAATATATTTTTCAACTTATTTGCTAATTGGCTATGAATTATCTCAATGGCTGATTAGGGCCGTCCAAAATGATGAATTTTCAAGTCAAAAAGATGAATTTTTAACAAAACAGCTGATTTTTAACGAAATAGTTAAATTTTCAACCAACAACATGAATTCTCAACAAATTACATAAATTTTCCACAAAACAGTTGAATTTTTACCAGATTGTTGAATTTACAAGCCGAACAGATGAATTCTCTACAAAAGAGTTAAATTCTCTACACAATAGTTGAATTTTCACCAAAAAATGTAATAGCTGATATTTAAACTACAACAGATTTTAATTTTGCATAAAAAAAGTTGAATATAATAAAAAAGTCGAATTTTCAACAAAATACTTGAAGCTTGAATTCAAATACATTAATTTTTAAACCTTGCATTTTTAACCAAAAAAATTGATTTTTTACCTAAAAACACGAATTTTCAACAAAATACATAAATCTTTAATCAGATAGTTCAATGTTCAACCAAAAATTAAAATATTCAACAAATTACATAAATTTTCAAATAAATATGTTGAACAATGGATGTGATGTTAGTCCAAATTTTATTTGGTTAATTTTAGTCTCTATTTTTTTCGTTTCTAAAAATGTTGAACTAAATAGTTGAATTTTTAAGCTAAAAAAAAGATAAATTATTAACTAAAAACGATGTAGTGTAATTTTTATTAAGGAGAATTAATTTTCAACACAAAAAAATAACGATTTTTCTGCACAACTGTTTAATTTTATACCAAATAGTTGAATTTTATACCAAATTGTGAAATTTTCAAGTCAAAATGACTATTTTTCTATAAAAATAGTTGAACTTTTAACCTGAAAATATGAATTCTCAACCAAAAATGTAATAGTTGATATTTAAAAAAAAATGTAATTTAAAATAAAAAGACAGTTGGATTTGACCAACAAAGACAAATTTTTAACAAAATACTTGAATCCTCATATAAAACAGATTATTTTCAACTAAACAATTTGATTTTTAACCAAAAAAATTTATTTTATTCCAAAAAGACGAATTTTCAACAAAATACATCAATTTACAACCAAATAGTTAAATTTTCTACAAAATTGTTAATTTTCCATCCGAAATTACGAATTTTTTACAAAGCAGTTTAATTTTTAACCCGAAAACGTGGATTTTTAACAAAAAAGTTAAATTTTCAGTTAAAAAAAAATCATTTTTAACAAAAAAAAAAAAACGTTTTTTAAATAAAATTATAAATCTTCAAAAATAAAAAAAGAATTTTTAAGAAATTAGTTCAACTTTCAACCAAGGAGTTGAATTTTTAATTGAAAAAGATGAATTTTCAACGAAAAATGTAATATTTGATATTTCAAAAAAAAAGAAAACAACAAAAAAACAGATTTTAATTAGAAATAAGAAAACAGTTTGATTTAACCAAAAAAGACAAATTTTTAACAAAATACTTGAATCCTCATCTAAAACAGATTATTTTTAACTTAACAATTTGATTTTTAACCAAAAAATTTATTTTCTTCCAACAAAGACGAATTTGTAACAATTTTCAACTAAATTTCAATTTTCAACTAAATATTTTCAACAATGGATGTGATGTTAGTCCAAATTTTATTTGTTTAATTTTTGGTCTGTATTTTTTTCGTTTCTCAAAATTTTGATCTAAATAGTTGAATTTTTAAGCTAAAAAATATAAATTTTTAACTGAACATGATTTAGTTTAATTTTTATTAAGGAGAATTAATTTTCAATAATGAAAAAAAACGATTTTTCTACAAAACTGTTTAATTTTATATCAAATAGTTGAATTTTATATCAAGTTGTTAAATTTTCAAGTCAAAAAGACGATTTTTCTGTAAAAACAGTTAAACTTTTAACCCGAAAATATGAGTTTTCAACAAAAAAGTTATTATAAATCTAATCGGTTGAATTTTCAACAAAATAGTTGAATTTTCAGTTTGAAAAAAAATCATTTTTAACCAAAAAAAAAAAACGTTTTTTAAATAAAATTATAAATCTTCAAAAATCAAAAAAGAATTTTTAAGAAATTAGTTCAACTTTCAACCAAGGAGTTGGATTTTTAATTCAAAAAGACGAATTTTCAACGAAAAATGTAATATTTGATATTTAAAAAAAAAAAAAAAACAGATTTTAATTAAAAATAAAAAAACAGTTGGATTTAACCAAAAAATACCAATTTTTAACAAAATACTTGAATCCTCATATAAAACAGATTATTTTCAACTAAACAATTTGATTTTTAACTGGACTTCCGAACTGAGCCGAATAGATCACAGCCGTCTAACAGCCAGTTCCTTATTGCGAATTGATATCATTGCAGTGTCTACTTGGAATTCCGAACTAAGCCGAATATATCACGACCGCCTGCCAAACAGATTGGCACTCCAAACTGAAACTATTCCAGTGTCTACTTGGAATTCCGAATGAAGCGGAATTGATCCAAAGCACCTAGCAGCCAATTCGGTAATCCAAATTAAACCAATGCAGTATCTACTTGAAATTCTGAACTGAGCCGAATATATCGCGAACGCCTGGCAACCAGTTCGGGATTCCAAACTGGCACTATTCCAGCGTCTACGTGAACTTCCGAACTGAGCCGAAAAGATTCCGACCGCCTGCCAACCAGTTCGACATTCCAAACTGAAACCATTCCAGTGTCTACTTGGAATTCCAAACCAAGCCAAATTGATCCAAATCACCTATGAGCCAGTTCGGTAACCCAAATTGAAACCAATGCAGTATCTTCTTGGAATTCCGAACTGAGCCGAATAGATGACAGCCGTCTAACAATCAATTCGGTATTGCGAACTGATAACTTTCCAGTGTCTACTTGGAATTCCGAACTGAGCCGTATAGATCACAAGCACCTATGAGCCAGTTCGGTATTCCAAATTGAGACCACTTCACTGTCTACTTGAAATTCCGAACTGAGCCGAATAGATCGCAAGCAACTATCAGCCAGTTCGGTATATCAAATTGAAGCCAATGCAGTAGCTGCTCGGTATTCCGAACTAAGCCAAATAGATTACGACCGTCTGATCACCAGTTCGGCATTCCATACTGGAATCCAGTGTCTACTTGGATTTCCGAACCGAGCCGCATAGATCCAAAGCACCTATCAGCCAGTTCGATATTCCAAATTGAAACCAATGCAGTATCTACTTGGAATTCCGAACTGAGCCAAATAGATCGCGAACGCCTGACAACCAGTTCGGGATTCCAAACTGAAACTATTCCAGTGTCTACTTGGACTCCCGAACTGAGCCGATTAGATCACAGCTGTCTAACAATCAGTTCTGCAATGCGAATTGATACCATTGCAGTGTCTACTTGGAATTCCGAACAGAGTAGAATAGATCGCGAACGCCTGCCAATCAGTTCGGCATACCAAACTGAGCACAGTAGATCGCGACCGCCTGCCAACCGGTCCGATATATCAAATTGAAACCATTTCAGTGTCTACTTGGACTTTCGAACTGAGCCGAATAAATCGCAGCCGTCTAAAGCCAGTTCCTTATTGCGAATTGATATCATTGCAGTGTCTACTGGGAATTCCGTACTGAACCGAATAGATCGCGACCGCCTGCCAACCAGTTCGGCATTCCAAACTGAATCTATTCCAGTGTCTACATGGATTTCCGAACCGAGCCGATTGGATCACAGCCTTCAAACAATCAGTTCGGTAATGCGAATTGATACCATTGCAGTGGTTACTTGGAATTCCGAACTGAGTAGAATAGATCGCGACCGCCTGCCAATCAGTTCGGCATTCCAAACTGAAACTATCCCAGTGTCTACTTGGTATTTCGAACTGAGACGAATAGATCAGAGCCAAATAACAATGAGTTCTGTATTGCGAACTGAAACCAAAGCAGTGTCCACTTGGAATTCCGAACTGAGCCGAATAGATCGCGAGCGCCTGGCAACCAGTTCGGCATTCCAAAGTGAAACTATTCCAGTGTCTACTTGGACTTTCGAACTGAGCCGATTAGATCACAGCCGTCTCACAAACAGTTCGGTATTGCGAACTGAAACCAATGCATTGTCTACTTGGAATTCCGAACTGAGCCGAAAAGATCACGACCCCCTGACATCCAGTTCGGCATTCCAAACTGAAACAATTCCAGTGTCTACTTGGACTTGCGAACTGAGCCTATTGGAACACAGCCGTCTCACAATCATTTCGGTATTGCGAACTGAAACCATTGCCATGTCTACTTGGAATTCCGAACTGAGCCGAACAGATCGCGACGGCCTGCCAACCAGTTCGGCATTCCGAACTGAAACAATTCCAGTGTCTACTTGGAATTCCGAACCAAGCCGAATAGATCACATCCGTCTAATAATCAGTTCGGTATTGCGAAGTGATACCATTGCATTGTCTAGTTGGACTTCCGAACTGAGCAGAATAGATCGGGAACGCCTGACAGCCAGTTAGGGATTCCAAACTGAAACCATTCCAGTGTCTAATTGGTCCTCCGAACTGAGCCGAATAGATCACAGCCGTCTAACAGTCAGTTCGCTATTGCGAACTGACACCAATGCAGTATCTAATTGGAATTCTGAACCGAGCCGATTAGATCACAGCCGTCTAACAATCATTTCGGTATTGCAATATAATTGCAGCAAGTTCATAAGTAAAAAAGATTTCCTTTTGCTTAAAAATGCCCAAAATCTGTATTTGTTTTTATGATTTGTTTATAAAATAAGAAAATATCAATGAATGGCGAAATTTTTATCGAAAAATCATTGGCAATATAATTTCAGCAAGATCAGAAGAAAAAACGATTTATTTTCGCTGAAAATCGCGCAAAATCTGCATTTGTTTATATAATTTGTTTATCAAATAAACGAATATTGATGAGTGGCAAACTTTTTTTTTTAAACATCGTTCGAATTATAATTTTAGCAAGGTCAGAAGAAAAAATATTTTTTTTCTGATGAAAACGCCCAAAAAGTATATTAATAGGGATAAAAATATCAATCTTATAGAAATTAAAGTGTATCCACGAAGACTCTAAAGTGTATGAGGTGCACGTGATTACACACATGAGTACACGGACACGAGACGCTAAGATGTGTGGCGCTCGTGCATACACTTACACCACTTCACTTTACCAAAACACAAAACAAATTGAAGTTAGTAAAGCGAAAAAATTTGAAATATTAGGAAAATTTTTTTTAAATACTGCGGATAAAAAGGGAAATGTAAAATCAGATTTAAAAAAATAACACAAAAAATTTCTCATTAACAAAATAAGAATGGGCTTTCTCAACTAAGTAATATTTTCAAATTAGATGCCAATTTCAGCGCTGCTCATTTTATTAAATTTATGAAGCTTCGGTTCAAAGAAAAGAAGAAACAAATGAAGGTACAATTTGATTCAAAATAAAAATCCAAGTAAATTAAATCGTACACATGATTTATAAAAACGGAATACCTTACTAGAGAATATGGAGAAATCAAAATCATTGGAATGCGTAAAGCTGATGACCTTCTGTTAGTTTCTCAATATCCATAAGTCTTTAGAATAAATGCAACCGTAGTTGCAGAAATCAAAGTTCATTGACTTGAAATGAGGAAACACCACGAACGAATCCGTCTGGTCCGTCATCATTGTTTTTTTTGTTTGCCCCCAGGCTTTTGCTCAGTCCGGCGGTACTGACGTTAAACTTCATTTTAAAAACGCAAAATATCGGTAGGCGCGTGGTAGTTCAAAGCACTTGCCGAGGAGGCAACGAAAATTCCACGTGTGGAAAATCATTAAGAAATCTTCGATTGTTATGGTCCCTTTTTATCCGGGGCTGGTTTTCGAACAATATCAAAAAGTGACAAAAAGACTTTTAAATATACAATTACTTTGTGCCTCTCTGGAATGAGAATAGATTTTAATCAAATTTTAATTTCAAATTACTGAAAAGTGTCGTGTTCAACAACCACGAGACCATCCGAGTCAACGGCACACTGAAGTACGGTAAAGTAAAGTAACTCCATACACATAGACACACACAACATATATTTTTTTCATTTGTAATATGAAATACTTTATTGTGATATGGTACCAAATTGTTATACCCCGAAAATTATCCAAGTACACAATCTGTTATTTTTTGTTTTATAAAAAACAACACCCTTCTCCAAAATAAATTGCGGGGTAAATCAGCAACAAAAAGAAAAAACCTGAAGTTAAATAGAGCAGACAGTCGGCCCATAAAATTATCAATACCTTGAAAAAGGTATTATTATTTTGAAATGTGGCAAATTATTAACTGGGCATAATTCCCAATTTTACCCAATTAATAATTTTCCCGAACGTAACAAAATAATTGGTGGCAACGGTGGGATTAGGCTTTCACTAATCGTTGCTGATTTTGTTGCTGTGGTTTTGGTGAAAAATACAGGAAAATTTTAATTGCTTTGAAACTATGAAAATTTGAGGTTGACTACAGGCTTGAAGTGGGCCGATATCAATTTCACTTTTAGTCAATTCTAAATCTTTTTCTAGAATTGACTACTTTCATTGTTTATAAACAATTTTCGTATTTCCTTATCAAGATTCGTGAACTGTGATGGTGATTTTATTCTGAAAAATGTTAATGAACTAACATTCTAAAGGTGTACAAGATTCTCACAATTGCCAACAGGCCTTAAGTTACTAAATAGTCCGAGAAAAAATTTTGAAATTTTTCAAATTTATTTCGAATGAACAATTTCTTCATTTCATTGAATACTATACTAACGAAGTTTTACAAATTATACACTATGTTTAAAACATTTTTTTTCACCAATGTCTGGTAAAAATAAAACCCGCAGATCCAAGTATAGAAGTGGAAAAAAGTTCAAGCTCGATACGAACTTGCCATTGCTAGCGCACATTTAAACTCAGTGCGGGAATTAATCGTAGTACCAACTGAAAATATAGTTTCAATTTCGGTCTCCGCGCCTGTTGCAGAAACGGCACAAACTTTCGAACCGTTTTTAGACCAGACGAAGGAATTAGTAGAATCCGTTCAACATTAAAAAAAGGAAGGTTCTTATTGAAAATATTCTGCTGTCATTTTGTGAATATTAACGAGCAAAAAAAAAATTATTGTTGAATACAAAAGAAAAAAAATTGAATTAAAACCTTGAATTAATTCAATTTTTGAAACTCAAAATTCTTTTGAAATTGAATTTCTGGAGAGAAATAAAAAGAATTTTTATTTAACTAAATTTTACAACTAAGACAACTTTTCAGTTGTTTTTTTTCTTTACTTTGGAAATTTTGATTTGAGCTTCAAAGTTAAGAATTTTGTTCAACCTGCGCCCTCGAGGCGGCGTTCTTTAAGGTTCATTAACCTGCGCCCTGGAGGCGGGGTTCTTGAATTTCTGGAGATAAATAAGAAGAATTGTCATTTCACTAAATTTCACAACTAAAATAACTTTTTAGTTTCTTTTTACTTTGGAAATTTTGATTTGAGCTTTAAAGTTTCGAATTTTGTTCAACCTGCGCCCTCGAGGCTAGGTTTTTGAATTTCTGGAGATAAATGAAAATCATTGTTATTTAACTAAATTTTACAACTAAAATAACTTTTTAGTTTCTTTTTATTCTGGAAATTTTGATTTGAGCTTTAAAGTTTAGAATTTTGTTCAACCTGCGCCCTCGAGGCGGGATTTTCTAAAATTCTATTAACTTGCGCCGTCGAGGCGGGGTTCTTTAAAGTTTATTAACCTGCGCCCTCGAGGCGAAGCCGGGTTCATGAATTTCTGGAAATAAATAAAAAGAATTGGTATTTAACTAAATTTTATGAAATGAGATAAAAAGCTGGAAATGCCTAATTCTCCGGAAAACGGAATTAAGAAGAGTAAAAATAAAAATCGCGCTGGAAAACAATTTCGGGAAAAATTCGAAAAGAAATTTTTACGTGAGGTATCCGTTGCTTGCAAAGAAAAACCTAGTTTCGAAATATCAAAGGAACCTGCAATTGTGGTCCCGAGAGAAACTGAGTATATAAAAAAACAAGCAGTGATTTTTGTAGATTCTCCGCCTTTGGATCCCGATCTAGAGTTTGTAAAATTGAAAGATCTCATATATTCATCGCTTATTTTGAAAAGAAAAATTAAGCTGGTTTCAATTAATAAACCATTAATTGATTTCGGTATCTCACCCAATCCGCGCCGACTCAAAACTGAACGCTATAAGCGCGGGATTAGCCAAGCTGCGTTTGAGAATTTGATAAACCTAACCCAGAATTTAATAAGCCTAACCCAGGGATAATTCCCTTCAAATTTATTTTCAAAAATCGTGCAGAAAGAGGAAAACGTTCACAAAAATCTATTCTACAGACAAATACAAGAACGATAACAGCTAGTTCGATCATTTATAATAATCTGATTAAGCCTAAAAAAAGGTCTGTTCCTATTCTTGTAGTCAAACCAACGGTTGGATTTGTTGTTGAAACTGACCGAGAGACGGAAATAGTTTTTAACAACATCGAAGTAATAACTATTGACCTACCCTTGGAAGAAGCTCTGCAGAAAATATGAACTGCTCATGATCAGGAGTTTCAAATCGCTGACGCGCAGGCAATAAACAATTTGGAGGTCGAAAGGGTAATAGTCCTATTCGAGGCAAACAACGAGCAAGAAATAGAAATAATGGAATTGGATTAAGAAGGTCATTCTGCGAAAGTAACTCTACAGTAACATCATTGTTAGAGTTTTCGTTTTTTGTTCTGCCTCATATATCCTTATTTGGAAAATCCCTCTCCTGTTTCGATATTTTCTTACGATATTGAATTGAGATTTTTGTGACTAAATATACACCAGGTAAAATCGCAAAATGTGAATTCAAAACAACGGTCAATATAATAAAAGCGAAGATAGTCAAGTTAATTTTCAATGGAAAGAGAAAGAGTTAGAATTTAAAGCGAGGACCTTAAAGATGAATTATCGACCCTTTTGAAGGTATTAATAGATCTTTCGACTTTTAAACTCCCTTTTTGCTTCATCTCGGAAGAACCGGTAACTACTTCCTTAAAGTGGCAGGAGTTAGAAGAATTTACAAATGACTTGATGAAACATTTTGACACGTTTGTCAAAGTGACAACGTAGAGCGCGTGAAGTGGCCGATTAATTAGGCCAAGAGTAGGACATAAAATTATGCCACCATTCGTATCCCACAATATAGAGAATATAGAGCCACTACTCGGCTATCGAAATACCAAATTCTGTAGATGTTATTTCCGATACTTTTCTGGAAGGTACAGTCGAACTAGTTTTCGAAAACAGAATTTCTACCAAGTTTATTCAAGAAAATAGTTTGAGAGTTCCATTCACAGAAACAACTGAATACGAGATCACTATAGGGAACCTAATCTTTCGTACTATAGGAACCGTGAATATAGAGATCCAGGGGGTGGAATTTCAGTTCTTGGTTATTTCAAATACAACCCCCCTGGATTTGTTCAGGCAAGAGGAATTATGGGACTATTCGTAATAGAGCACCTTGCCCAAGTATACAGTTTTCCCATACAATTTTAAACGAATAAAGTAATGCAAAAAAAAGTTGATGCCGTCATTTATTACCCCATGGTATGTAAATAAACAGAGGTGCGGAAGAACTTTGGCATCTAGGTAGGCTTTTGGTCCCAATCATTCTAGCGCCGGCACCGAGAGAAGAAGGAGAAATTCCTGGCACCGCGACAGTGCACTTTAAATTAAAATCACGAATTATTAAAAATAGTAGGTAGTCGCAGAACACGCCCCATTAGCGAACGAATTAGAGGGAATTTTGGGGAGACCAGGGTCATTCGAGCACGGAAATATATCAGACGGTGTGATTTCATTACCGATTAAATAACTCATTTTCCGTACTATTGTCAAAATGCCCTTCGGAAATAAAGAGCCTGCGCCGAATGGCCTCATTGCGAATTAAAATGAGGAAGATGGAAACCTTGGTAATGAAAATCAAAACCAACGGAATAACGGTAATGTCGATGCCCCAAATTCCCGAGAGAACGTTCAACCCGACCGAAACGCATCTTCGGTAGCTGAAATGTACAGTTCGAGAGCGGACATAGGGTTTCAGCCAAACACAAGATCCAATCGACAGGAACCCCAATTCACCCCCAACACCGATAACGTCGCAATTACAGTGGCCCAGCCAATTGCGGATACACTAGCCATACAACAAGCTGCTAGTCGCATTCCTATGTACGATGGTAAGAATATCCCAGTAAGAGATTTTATACGGGACATAGTAAATGCGGCAACTTATGTTCCTGTGTCCTGTAAATCTTCCCTCATTACCGCCGCGTTAGGAAAGCTTACTGGCTCAGCTAGGGAATGTACGCGTAATAAACAATTTTCTAATATCACCGATTTGATCGACCTATTAAAGGACCGTTTCGCACCCGGCAAGCCGTTTGAGTACTATTTTAACCAAATATACCACCTAGTTATGAAAAGAAGTGAGTCAGTCAACGAATATTATGACCGGTTTCACTCCTATATAGGGAGAACTAAAGCGGCACTTGAAACAGCCCATAAACACGTGATAGCCGCAATCAAAGCTTTTATTCGTGGTCTACCAGATGATCTTTCGTCATCTGTAGACGCCAAGTATCCATCAACCCTTGAAGAACCTTTTAAGTTCGCCAAACATGCTGAAGAATTGAGGTTATATGAACCCTACGAAAATAATCGGAATTATTCTCAAAACCAAGATCGCCTCTATAGTAATAGTCCGAGGAAGTACTATCAGGAGAATAGACACCGCGGTCCACACAATGATGGTCAACTCGATCGTTACTATGACGACTCTAGATCAGGTCGACAGTACCGCGATTTTGCCCGCTCTTCGAGTCCGCGGTACCCACGGGATAATAGAGGGTTTGAACCACAACCCACGGGTATTCTGAAGAGACAAGGGCCTGAAAATGTACAGCACTACGGTTACTCACGTCCTTCTTATCCTCCACAAGTTAGGAGCTCTTCTACATATCCAAATAACCAGCTATACGAAGGTCATTCCCAACCGTTGAACAATTCAGGTTCCTGTTCTCAACCCTGCTATTCTCCCACCCATGTCCAAGCCTACGCCACTCCCTCGTCCTCTACATATGGATCAACATCAAGGTCACCCTCTCCTTACCCTTCTAGCAAAAATGAGAATTTAAACTCCGAGGGCACTCGACGGAACGACGCCACGTTGAGTCAGCAAACCCCGGAGCGTCAGACCATACTCAGATTCCGGGACAACTAACTGTCTTTTGCATCAGTGATATATTAGAAGAGTCCCTCATGGTAAAAATAAATAGCCCGGATTTGCATCAGGGTTATGGGAAATTTTTAGTTAACACGGGAGCTGATGTAAATTTAATCAAATTTTCTTTCCCACAAAATTCTACCCAATTGCGCACTAGAGAGGTTTCTATTATCACCGGAGTAACTATGATCCGGGTATACACGTTAGGTACCATTGAAATCGAAATACATAAGAAAACAGTTGCTTTCCATGTAGTCCGGGACACCTTTCCCATCACAGTGGATGGAATCCTCAGACGGGCCTATTTGAGGCAGGAAAGATGTAACATTTCATTTTACCATAATGCCCTAATAGTATACTCACGATCGATTGACCAAATTCCATTCATAGATGACGAATCAATCAAGGTCAGAGAAGAATTAGCTCCTGAAATTAGGCCAATCCTCCGAATCCTTATCCTTAAAGCCCATATGGTACAACAGATTCCTAATCCCCTGTGCACCACCTCACTGGTCGAAGGTTATTTGCCTTCATTAACAGCAGAGAAGGATGTATATATCGTAGAATCAATAGTCACAAATAGGAACGGAACCTGTCAGGTATCAGCTTTTAATACTAAAGAGAATGAACTGGAAATCGAGATCCCACCACAGGAACTACTAGCATTTGATTTTGCTGATTTTTTCAGTGAAAATGACTATGATAACCAATCTTGTTCTCTATCTCTGGAGGCTAGAATAGAGGGCATTTCGAGAAAAGTGCCTCAAGATCAACTTAATCCTAAAGAAAGAGCATTAGTGCAAGAATGGACAAAAAACGGGAACGACAGATTTTTAGCCACTGGAGACGGATTAACTACCACCGCGTTAGTGAAATACCAAAAACCTAAAACTGACGAAATCCCTGTGTATGTAAAACCCTATAGGCAAGCTTAGAAACAGAAGGCACTGATTAGGGCAGGGGTTGAAGAGATGTTCAGAGATGATCTAATAGTTGACTCTACTTCACCTTACGACTCACCCACCCTAGTCGTGCCCAAAAAGCCTGACTCTTCGGGCGAAATAAAACATAGAATCGTTACTGATTTCAGAGCTTTAAAAGAAAAAAATTTTGGAGACGCCAACCCGCTCCTCAATATTACCGATATACTAGACCGGTTAGGGGATGCTAAGTATTTCTCAGTACTCGATTTGGCTTCGGGATTTAGACAAATAGAAACTGATGAAACGGACCAGTCTAATACGGCTTTTTCAACTCCTCAAGGGCATTATCAATATAAACGAATGACCATGGGTATAAAAAACGCCCCCGCCACTTTCGAGCGTCTTATGGATCAAGTGCTCTCCGGAATTCAGGGTGGTGAGCTCTTCGTGTATCTTGATGATACAGTAATCTTCTCAAGGACATTAGAAGAGCACGACAAAACAGTAAACCGGGTATTTGATCGGCTGAGAGAAGCCAATCTATTATTACAACCGGTGAACTCCGAATTTCTAAAAACTGAGGTGTTCTATCTGGGATACATCATCAGTAGTAGAGGAATTATGCCCGATCCGGGGGAAATAAAAGCTATCCGCTATCACCCCCGTCCAACAAATGTTAAGGCAGTTAAGAGGATTTTTAGGCTTTGCAGGCTATTACCGAGGATTTATACATGGTTTTGCTGAAACTGCTAAACCATTGTTTAATATCCTAAGAAAGGACCAACCATTTAGTTGGGGATGTGAAAAGAATAAAAGTTTTCGAAAATTAAGGAAGAGGCTATGTCACCAGCCTATCCTGCGGTATCCAAACTTCGGAAAAACTTTTCGACTTACTACGGACGCGTCAGACGTTGCGTCAGGAGCAGTACTCACCCAGGGAACCGATTGAATTGATTTACTAGTGTCTTATTTTTCCAAGGTATTCCATGGTTGCGAAAAAAATTACAATAAAACCGAAAAAGGATGTTTGACAGTGTTGGAACCCCTTGAAAATTTCCGACCTTATTTGTATGGGCGTAAATTCATTTTATCCTGTGACCACTAGCCCATGCGATGGGTAAATTCAGCCAAAACTCCTACGAGAAGAGTCGGAAAGTGGTTGTGGAAACTCGGAGACTATGACTACCAATTTGAATGTAAGCCGGGAAAATAAATCGATGGCTACCCACCCTATCTGAAAACCCGGCAGTCGATTCCTCTATTAGTGCCTATAGTGATGATGAGACTACGGATGATGAAGGTAATTTACCTGAAGCCCCTCCTCAGTTTAGGTCCCTAGCAATAAAAACACTGCCGATAAACACTTGTGAGAGGATGGCAAAGGAACTAGTCCGCGAGGTAATTAAACAAAGTTTGCCCTCAAGGAAATCCCGGCTCGCCTCTGCTTCAAGCAGTACACACAAAAAGAAAGAAAACCCCGACGTGGCCGGAAAAGATTCCATAGTAGCTCCCACTTTTAATTCCGAAGCTCTTTTCAGTGAGCCTGGTCCCAGCAAACCTGCAACCCATAGGAAGGTATCTCTACCATCCTCTCGTGCGTCAACTGCTTTCAAAAAGCCAGGAAGGTCCAAGGGTTCAAAGAATCGCATAACCCACCGATGCTCTGGATTTTCTGGAGGTCTGCAAAGTAGGCCTCCGTGGCGGTGATAACCTCCTCATTCGACTGAAATTTCTGCCCGGCGAGTGACTTTTTTGATTTGGGAAACAAAAAGAAGTCGAACGGGGCCAAATCTTGAGAATACGGTGGATGGGGCAGGAGTTCGTATCCTATTTGTACCAATTTGGCCGTGGCGACGGCGGAGGTGTGAGCCGGTGCATTGTCATGGTAGAAGAGCACTTTTTTCTTCGCCAAATGGGGACGTTTTTTCTGCAATTCGGCGTCCAATCGGCCCAATAATTCGGCATAGTAGAGCCCTGTGATCGTTTCCCCCTTCTCCAGTTAGTCGATGTAGATCACACCATGTGAATCCCAGAAAACGGTGGCCATCACCTTTCCAGCCGATGGGACCGTCTTTGCTTTTAATCGCCTTCTTGGTTGTTGAACCTCTGCTTCTGGCTCTGGTTGTATTAGGCCATCTACCTCTGGAGGATGTGATGGTGTTAGATTATCACCCGGTTCACGAAGAACATCAATTGCCGCTGCTTGTTCGTGTGACGTGGCTTCCTCTAACTGATGTTCATTGCCGTCCTTTTTCCACGCCAATTGCTTTTTAATTTCCATTGCTCGATCTTCTGAGATATGAAGATTAGTCCTGATGTCCTGTACCTTAGCGATAAGTTCTCTTAATGCAACTTTCTCTATTTGAGGATACTTTGCAGCAAACTTCGTTCTAAAATTGTATCCTTTTTCGCGTGCGGTTTCAAACTTCGCACTTTCATAATAGAAACGCACCAATTCCTCATTCATTGTGGTATCCCACTTGATGCTCTCCCACGGTATTTCTGTTAAGGTGGTTAGCTGCAAATAGCTAACGCTACCCAAAGCATCCTCAGCAGGCACAGTTGATATTCCGCTGCTTACCGTTTGTCGCAGATGTTCTTGCTGGCCAGCTGTTAAATCAGTGAGATCTGCCTGACCATCTCGCAGCTCACCATCACCACCGTCCCGCATGCTGTGGCCCCCAGCGGTTACAGTCTGTGACGGACTCGATACGATGATCCGGCAAAAGTCATCTGTAATCTAAGGACACGGGGCGACCCAAGGACGACCGCTCTCTGCATCTTCCCCGCAAGCATCTTAGCATTATGTTGACACGCATGGATGCTTTTCAGGCTATTGACCAGTAAAAGCATGTGACCTCCAAGAGCGCCGATGATCAGGACGATTAGCTTAACAGAATATTTCGGGCATAACTGTCGCAGCTTCCTTTATATCTCTCTTTCTTTTCATTCTCCTTGGCTATGATGTTTTAGTCAGCTGGTGCCGAAAATTCGATAACGAACATGGTTTGTTTCTTCAAGTCAAGGAGAACTATGTCAGGCCTCGAGTGCGCAACAGAAACAATTGTCGAGAATATGAAGTTCCGGTATATTGAGACTTTCTGATCCCGGAGTGTACAAAAAGTCGGTAAGATACATCTCTCGCAAAACCAAACAAAACTGAATTGCCGGGAAGGCATATTGTACATTGTTCGGTAATTGTAATTCAAATGTTGCACATTGCTGAAAAGCTGTTTCCAGAACGTGACGTTAATTAAAATTTTTGAACCACCTACTCTTGCTGACCTGCTCTTGAAAAAATAAACACACAAAACAAAGTTCTACAATAGTTATAAATAAAAACTGGAGTACCTTCATCTTCAAGCATATTATTCACTAAATTCTAAGCTGTTATTACAGGGCAGAAACCTGCCGAAAAAATATTTATTTCGATCAAAACTTTGTTTTCATGTTGAAAATCTGTTTTTTTTCTATCTCATACGTATTGCTATTCTTCATATCTAGACAAAATTTCGTCAAGTTTTGCTGACTATTGTTCTAAGAAGAAGACGGCAAGGCTGTGGAGTATTCAAATCAAAGTGAGGTTTTGTGTGTAATCTGTACTCAGTAAGAGTACTTATTTGCTAAAGCCGTCGCGCGCACTACTGAGTAAAATGTCCACAATTTGAGACCCTCTTAACCGGAAAAACAGGTTTTTACGAATGTGTCTGTATATCTGGCTGTATGTATGTCTTTCTGTCTGTGAGCATGATGACTTTTGAAAAAATGAATCTATCAGATTCGTCTTTGGTACACTCTTTCAGTGTCAGAAACTAAAGGTCAAGTTCTTTGGCCAGCTATTTTGGATGAAAATTCAAAAAGTTAAGGTACGTGGAAAATGGTTGAGACCATTTTTCTCAAGATTTAAAAATTCTATCTGCGGTTATTCATAGTACTCGAAAAGCTGAACGATTCATTCATACGAATTTTTTTTATCAAAAGAGTAGTTTTTGTTTTATTCATTAAAAGCAACATTAAAATAAAAAAAATTACGTTTTTGGACAAACGACACAAGCTAAGAAAAAAAATTGATAGGCAAAAGTTGTTTACTCAAAAAAGATCTATAAATTTGTCATTAATCATTTTTTATGGAATGCTTAGTTTTTGTTTTATTCATAAAACCAACATAAAAAAAAAGATTTTGTATAAACGACACAAGCTACAAAAACAATATGAATAGACAAAAATTGTGCACACAAGAAAGATCTACCAATTTTTTGTTAATCACTTTTTGATAGGGTGCGTAGTTTTTGTTTTAATCGTAAAAAATTACTGTCAATATATTTAACGTGCGCGAGGACAGGTGTGTAGAAATAACTGGACGAGAATTATAAAAGTATAAAACGTAGAGTTTATTGAATGACAAAGCACGCCTTAATTAGGAGCTTGCGAATGCAAGGACTTGTCAATATAGACTGACTGACTGTGCGAGCGCAGCGGCCTGCCACACATATAGTGGCCCCACGGAGTGGGGGAGATATACAGAGCAGGCATGGTAGTGGGCGCCCTTATATAATTAACACTCCCTCCCTACCGTTTGCATTCTGATCTTAACATCGCACCATTTTCCTTAACGCACCCGTACCAGGTCATTTAGTCCTTTAGTGTCTGTCTGAAAAATAAAAATATAACATTAAAATTCATCATTAATATTTAGGATTTTTCGCACCAATTCATTATGTAAATCACGCGCCAGAGGTTTTGTGAATAAATCAGCTAATTGTTCCCTGGATGAAACCCATTTCAATTTAATATATTTAAGAGCTATCCACTGCTTCACAAAATGTTCTTTAACTTCTATCATATGCCGAATTTTATTCCCACCGTTAGTTTCCGCCGTTGCTATTGCAGCTCTGTTATCACACATCAACATCATAGGGAGCAGAGATTTATGATCACTCAAAATGAGTTTCAAAGAATTATAAGTAGACAATAATTCTTTAGTTGCATCACATAGAGCAACATACTCAGCATCCCTAGTAGCAAGCTCTACATATGACTGTTTGTGATTTCGCCAATTAACGGTGTTACCAAACAATTTGATCAGGAAACCACAGGTAGTCAAAGAATTTTTACAATCTGCGAAGCTGGCATCTGCATAGCCCTCCAGATTATCAAACTCACATTTATACCTGAGCCCTAGACTTTTAGTCCCTTTTAGATAGCGGAATACTATTTTAACCATCGCCCAATCACTTTCTTTAGGATCTACTTGATGGCGGCTCAATACATTCACAGTGTAAGAGATATCAGGCCATGTCGCACCTGCCAGGTATAACAAACTGCCAACAGCCTCTCGGTAAGGTAAATTTTGAGAGGTTTCAGTTTTGGTCAACGTATCGTTATCATATTTGGTTTCTCTCATCTTTCTTTCACGGTTTGCAACCTGGTTTGTGATCATAGGAGTGCTCTTAGGCTTAGAGTCACCGAAACCAAAACATCCAAGCATTTTATTTATGTACTTCTCTTGACACAGTTATATGGTTTTGTTTGCTCTATCTCGCCTTATACTGATTCCTAGAAATTATTTAGGCTCACCTAATGTTGTCATCTCAAATATTTCACTCAATTTATCTTGTACCTCTTGCATTTTGTTTTTATTATTGCTCACCATAAGTATGTCGTCAACATACAGCAACAAAAGCAACAAACTCAATTCATCTTGCCAGACAAACAAACACGGTTCTAACTCTGAATTTTTCAAGCCCATTTTAAGCACTTCTTCAGTAAAACGATCGTACCATTTCTTTGGACTCACCCGTAAACCATTCAAGGCTCGCTCTAATAAACACACCTTATTTTTCTTGTCTTCATTTGAATATCCCAAACCTTCCGGTATTTCCATGTCAATTTTGTTGTCTAGAATCCCATTGAGGAAAGCGGTTTTCACTTTCCATTTGACACATGTCAAAGTAATATTTGTTGGCCAATGCTATGACCATTCGCACCAATGGCAACCTTGAAACTGGAGCGTAAGTCTCTCTCAGTTCATACAGACTTTTATCTTTAAAACCTCGCACCACCAGCCGCGCCTTGTGTTTGACCATCTCTTCAGCGCTGAATTTTCGTTTGAAAATCCATCTCGAATCAACCGTAATAATGCCATCAGGTCGGTCTACAATTTTCCGAACTTTGTTTTTAATTATTAAATTCAACTCTTCCTCAATGGCTTTTGTCCAATCCAATTTTTTATTGCTTGACATAGATTCTGAGTATGTCGATGGATCAGACAGTATAGCACATAGCAGAGCGTAATAAACTTCATCGCGCTCTATTCCAGTTTCATTATCAAGTTCTGGTTCGCACTCGCCTTCACACGAACATGCAAAAAGAGCACTCGCCTTTAAATCTTGTTTGACAGATAGATCAGTGAAGCTGGTATCGTTAATGGGCTTTTCTTTGAGTCTAGATTCCTCGTAATCGATCGGTTCCGCTTGAACAGTCTTTTTCGGTCTGCCTCTTTTTCGCACCGTAACTCCCTCCGATTTTGAACCTTCTTGGTTACTCTGCTCATTATTTTCGAACTCAAAAAACCATTTAGTCTTGTCTATTTCTTCTAGAACTGGCGGAAGATCTAAAATCGAGTCTTATATTTATCGCCGTATACCAGTTTTTCATTGAATTGAATATCTCTACTTTCATCAATTTTACCATCCTCTGGTCTTAACACCTGATACCCCGTAGGTGTGTATCCAACTAAGATGACTCGTCTACCTTCTGCTCTAAATTTTGGTCCGACCTTTCGTTGTACTTTTATGTAAGCCAAACAACCGAATCTTTTAATTTGACTAATATCATAGTGATGATTAGGGGCGAACTTTTGCAAAGGTGTAACCATATTATTTGACGAGTGAGGCGTTCTGTTATAAGCGTACACGGCGGCATTCATAGCTAAGTCCCACTGATGTTCGGGGAGTTTGGCATCGAACATGTAGGCTCTTATTTTATTTTGCAAGATTAAGTTGAATCGTTCGCTCACACCATTATGAGGGAGAGTATCAGGCGGGGCAAGCTGTTGTTTCGCACCTAGTTTTTGCAATACTTCCACCGTGTAACCCCCTGTATACTGCGTACCCTGATCAGACCTAAGATAGCACACCTTTGCATCATAACCCAACAAGTTCCGTCCGCTCCTTACAAACATTTCAAAACAGTAACCTGTATCACTTTTTGCCTTCATGGCATAGGCCATAGCTAACCTTGAGTAGTCATCTATGAACACAGATATATATTTGTGTGCTTTAGGATAGGAAGCCGGAGTGATCGGTCCCATTACATCCGAATGAATTATCTGAAGGGGGCTGTAGCACGAGTACGCATTGAGCCAAAAGGTAATTTTTTGAATTTAGATATATAACACACCTCGCAATCTAAAATAGAGTTATCACATACGGCTTTGCTTAACTCCTCATTTTCGGGAATTTTTGACTGTAAAGCTTTCAGGTAAGCGATGGAAGCATGTCCGAATCTGACATGCCACAGAAGAGCTTTATTTTTCTTGTAGAACTTTGCGTTATCTTTAGAAAACGGTGACTCTACTTCTGTAATTTTAACTATGGGCATGTCATCAGCGTTATAAATTTTTCTGTCCCAGATCGTAACGTCAAAATTTGACATTTCGTACGGTTTTTCTTCCAATCTTTTGCCCGCCTCTGATTCATTTTCTCTGCTCTCACCTATCTTATCATCGCTCACCTTCATTAAATTATTACCATCAATTTCTCCATCCACTTCCATAAGTGTTTTCTTTTCAAGACTTTCACTCAATTTTATTTTCGCTGTTTTGCTTCTAGTCATATGTCTTTTAGGATTTGTTTCAACTACATTTGCAACGATTTTACTATCAGGCACACCAGGAGAATTCATATCAGGGCTATCGTTATTTATATTCAATTCTGTGATCCAGTACGGACTATTGTACACGCCTGAGACAAGTGATTCTTTTGATTGTGGCTCAAAAATGTCAATTCTCTCCTTATCTAAGTATATCGCAAGACCCATTTCAGCGAATTTACGGAATGATAATAAATTCTCCTTGAGCGCCTCAGCTAATATTACTTTGTTTAATACCAACTGTTTTCCATTGTTCAAAGCTATTTCAAAATTACCGACTCCCTCCGTTTTCAAATCCGCTGAATCATTTTTATTGGCGCATTTAATGACTCCTTGGTCTGATTCACTGAACGGTTTAAAAATTAATTTGGAGTTCGTTAAATGTTTAGTCGCACCTGAGTCGGCTATAAATTTTGAAATATATTTATCTAAGCCTACCCCGCAGATATGGGTTACAAACGCTTTAGCATTAGAAGTTAACGACAATTCGCAGCATTCGGATTGTAACGATGCATGTAGGCACTCACCTTTGTCGTTATTATTTCCAGATGATGGGCTTTCACCTCTGTGTTGACTCGCCGGTTGATTCGCACCACCACAACCTCTACCTCTATTACCACGGCAACCACCTCTGCCTCTGCCTCTAAATCTACCTCTAGAGTTTCCCCTGAAACCTCCCCTAGGTTTTCCTCTTTTTCGAGTTTTCACTATATTCGTATTTATCTTCTTTTCTTTTGAAACCTGTAGCCTGACCTCTGAACGCACCGCGAAAACCACGAGAATTATTGAATCTACCACGACCAAAGTTATTTTCATCAAAAGGGCATTGTTTCGAGATGTGTCCAAAACCATTGCATTTGTAACACATTTTACCTTGACCTTGATTTTGACAATTACGAGCTTCGTGCTCGTAGCTGCCACACTCTTAACAATGAACCGGTCGGTCGGCAGGATTCGCTCTTCTCGCACCTCTCACCGAAGCATGATTAGCCCAACGTTGTAGGTTCGATGAATTTTGGTGGGCTCGGCTAGCCTCATCCTGAAGAACAATTAGTTTCAGTTCTTCGTATGAAAGGGGCACCTGGGGTATTCTCGTAACTTCTCACCGTGTCCAAAAAATTTTTCAATAAACTTCGCTGCTTCATTATTCCCAGATATATATTGCGTGCTATGAAGCTGCTTCCTTACTGTTTGAGAAGTTACATTTGATTCACACCTTTTGATCTCTTTAAGTTTATTCAAAATTTCTACAGGATTTTTCAAATTCATAATTTTAGAATTATAATTCAAATCTAAGTGATTGATCAAGATATCTCTAACTTTGAATTGTTGTTCCTCTATAACCTTTTTGTCATATTTAGTAAGATCAGTATTTTCATCTATTATATATAACAAGTTGCCTGCTCTTAATTCCGAAGAAAAATAATCTAAAAAGAGTTCATATTTCATTGTATTATTCAATTTATAGTCTCGTTTGAAGTTATTACTATTGTTATTCATCATTTCTAATTGTAAAGTACTTTTCACACCATCCATTGAATTATCAGTATTGTTTTTATTATTTTGCGCAAAAACCTTTTAAACTTCTTTTTTTATTAAACTTACAATTTCCCTTCTGTCAGACATGTTATTTGTAGTCGGATTAGCATTGTCCTGTCTATCTTTTTCAGCTAAATGCGCGCCTTGTTCGTTTTGATCTGTCGAACTTTCATCATATCCCCAAGCCTCTTAAATCCAACCACGCATCTCATTCAGTTTATGAGTCTGAAGAGCTAATTCATTTCTGGTATCTGCCAACTGTTCTGTTGAATCTTTCCTTTCTTTTACATAGTTCTCTCGTTCTACTTTCAAAATGTCAATATTATCGTTATAGTTTCTTGAATTTGTCTCCAAAATTCGCGTGAGCTTGGAGACAAGGCCTTTCAACTCGCCAATTTGCACACCTTGCTTGCCAATTATTTCTTGAACTACAATTAAATTTTCGAGGTCAGTTTTCGAGAAGTCTATTTTAAATTTGGCAGTTTCTAAGTTTACTAAATTTTCTTTTCTATATTTATCCCCCAGATCAATTATTTCAGTACTAACTTTTAATTGCAGAGGTGGTTTACCATTTTCCAAACTTTGTTTTGCACCATCGAGCTTCATCTCATCACTCGCCTTCGCGTCTTTTTCACCGCTGCCGTTGGCATTTTCAGCGGTACCGGTACCCGCGACTTCGCTCGCCACCTCGCCGTCGGTGGCACTTGTCACGCCTTTGCCATTTGACCTTGTACCTTTCTGCTCGATGGTGGTGGGTTCGATTGGTGTGGATTTTGGCATAACGGCAGTCGCACTATCACTCAGCATGATGTTCTCCAGCCATTTCTCCAATAAATTCCAATTTTCCTCAATTGGCTCCGGAAGCACCTCGTGAACATCAGGTTTATGAACTCGATCAACCACGAACCATTTTGAAACACTTGGAATGTTTGCAATTTTCTATTTTTCAACATTTCAAAATTCTCAATTTCAAATAATAAATGAGTATACTTTGTATATCATAATATTTTCACTTTCATCTGATGTGCATATGCGTATGCTAGCCTACGCATATACATTCATACTACTGTACAGTGTTATTTAAAAATTTTCGATTTTATTCTTCACACATTAATCGCACCTTACGAAAACAGACTCACCAGAATGATAAACTTGACCATTTGCGCAGGTAAGATGCACATCGTCTCCGTCAATGCTGACCACAATTTTCTCCAGCTTGTGTAGTTCGTTTAATTTGAACTGCCTTTCAAAGTGTATCCATACACTGCGCAACGATGGTTTGGCTGCTGTGGATTTTCAATGCATTGATTAATTTTTCAGCTCATAAAAATTTGATTTCGTTCAATTCATTTTGTCCGATAACGCGCGTCTAAAATTTCTGAATTCCCCATTGTTGGACATTTCGGCGAAACGCAAGCGCGCGCGCCGCTAGTCAAAACATTATATCGGCAGATTATCGTTTCTCTTTCTTTCTTTGTCCTTTTCATATCACACCATACACTCGAGTGTCACGTGATGCCGATCACGCTGCTGCAGTCTTCCGTTTCTCTCTCTTTCTCTCTCTCTCTCCTTTCCTTAGCAATGCGCAACGCACCCGCGCTCGCCGGCCGGCTCATGTCTCAACTTGTTCGCGCCTTTGTTTCTCGGAATTCGAAAATTTAACGACATTGAATTCACGCGTTCACGCTTTCTTTCTTTTTTTATCACTCTCCTTTTTGTGTGCTTTCGCACCTTGCACTTTTCCGAAGTTTTAACGATATTGACTTTCATGAATTTTCCGGTTTGATTATAATCATCGATGATTTATCGTGAAATCTTTTCCGCGCCGTCTTTAAATTTACCTTCGGATACTGCCGCACTTTGCTTTGTCATATAGAGCATACTTACGTGCTTCCCAACCTGTTTCAACCATGCTTTCCATTGTGTCTCTGCTGGTTGATGGGAATAATGCAAGAGGATTATCATCCTTGTCAAAGCTCGCACCTTGTTGGCTTTGACTCTCGCCTTGTTGCTTTGGTTCTTGTTCCATCTCGCCGTTGATTTCTCACAAGAGAATTGCACTATTCCCCACACGAATAAACACTCGCGCAGTGGAAGCGTAAATTGCTTTACGCCGCTGGTGCCGATAACCTGTCAATATATTTAACGTGCGCGAGGACAGTTGTGTAGAAATAACTGGACGAGAATTATAAAAGTATAAAACGTAGAGTTTATTGAATGACAAAGCACGCCTTAATTAGGAGCTTGCGAATGCAAGGACTTGTCAATATAGACTGACTGACTGTGCGAGCGCAGCGGCCGGCCACACATATAGTAGCCCCACGGAGTGGGGGAGATATACAGAGCAGGCATGGTAGTGGGCGCTCTTATATATTTAACAATTACAGTGCTTTTTTTTAATTGTTATAAACGACACAAGTTAAGAAAAAAAATTAATAGACAGAAGTTGTGCACCCAAAAAAGACATTTTCTCATCATCTTGAAAAATTTTATCATACGCTTCGAGCCTCGTTTGTATTTTGTAAATTCTTTATCTTATTTTTGATATTTCAAAGTTTTTAAATATCAACTACATACGAATTTTAAATTTCCATGTGTTTAATGTTTAAAGAGTTGTAAATTATTAAATTTGTTGATCAATGATGGAAAAAAATGAAAGAAAAAATAATTGGTCATAGCGAATTATCAAATTTTAATACAATTTTTTTTTTAACTTTCGAATTTTTGTCTCGACAATGACTAAGTAGTACGCGCTACGACTTTATCATATAAGTACTCTTACTGAGTACCGATTACACACAAAACTTCATTTCGATTTGATTACCCCACAGCCTTTCCGTCTCCTTGTAAATGTTGCAATTAAAAGCTCTAAGAATTTTTGTTTGACAATGTCTGATAAATTCAAATGACCTACTCCACAAAGTGACCTACTATTGCGCAGTTTCCCCTACCAACTTTCGTGATATCCTTACAATCAGCTTTAAAATAATGGCTCGTATACCCATAAAAATGAGATATTTTAAGGGTGGTTTCTACTGGTAAAACGCCGTATAGGTCGATATGCAAAAACACGTCAGATATATTATTCGAAGTACATGTATGAATAGTTTCCACAAAATCGGCGATTGACACATTGGCAGTTAATTAATTAATTAATTATACCCAATTAACAGAATCAATGCAATAGAGTCAACTTATTTGAACAATATTTTTTTGAATATTTATGTAAGCCAATAACCATTTTTTGGTTTAAGTTCCAGTCACTCGTCACAGGTGCAGATATCAATTCTTGTAATTGTTTCTCGATTCTGTTTTCGTATTCATCATAAAATGGGTTTATACACGGACTGAAAATATTGCTAAACAACGTTTCTTTCACTTTCTTAAAAAAAAATTGTTTCTTTCCTGCCTGTGCTTCTGTAAGTCTCTCCATTCACTTCTTTTTTACTACTCTTTGACATTTTTTCTTCGTCTTGGTTATAAATTTTAGTTTATAAGATAGAACAAGTCTAGCTTAAGCTAATTTTTTAGTGAAAGGAGCTTGCTTTTCCGTGTTTCAATGTCATTTTCTTTTAGGGATGGATTTGGACTGATTTAAGTTTAAAACAAACAAAAATCATGTTTTCGACCATTTATTATGTATATTTTTCAAAGAATAAGTGATAGGTGATTTTTTATCCACTTAAACTCTATAGTTTAGCGACGAAAGAAAGGACCTAAATTTTCAATATCGAGTGTCCTTCAGAACGCTTTTAAGGAAGTTTGAGCGTGGATAGATAGTCGTACTTTCGAAACTAAATTAAAAATATATCATAAAGGAAGTAGGCTAGTCATCGAAGCTGAAAGAGGATTTTCAAATGGAAATAAATCATAACAAGCTAAATAGCTGTTAAAACTCTTTGATATTGGGCGTTGAATCACCTCCCATACTTGAGTAAATTAGGTTGGTTGGTGGGGGGGGGAGCTTGAGCAGTTATCTTCAAACATGGCGGATTGTTTCACGTTTTTCGGATTTTCCTTAAAAACAGCTTTCGATTAAAGCACGTCTGACTATATACGCATTTATCACTTGTTTACTGATCTGTGTACAGTACCTAGTTAATGGTATATCAACTATGATACGTTAAAGATATTGATATACATTCGTTTAGATATATGCTTATTACATCTGATATTATTAAGTTTAGAATCACTATTATTGGATATGTGTATCTATATAAATATTGACTGAACGACACTATATAATTATCTTATATCGGTAAAATCTATTGATGGTTTCATTCATTATCCAAGTTTTATTAAATTATCGGTATTTATCGAATTTTTGTCTACTAATGGTAATGCACCTTTAATTAGCGTGCGCTTGCTACCTTATCAACAGTAGTGAAATTATTATAAGTAGACATGCACCTATAACTCGTGGTCATTTGCCTTGGGATTCGGTGCACCTGACTATGTGCTTAACCATCACTCATTTGCTTATCGATAAGTAGGGTTTTTATTATTATTTATTTATTCAATTACTGAATAGTAATAATGCGTGTATATTTAAGAATATCCTGTAATTATGAAATTCCTGAAAGCTTGCACCATTAAAAAATTTCTTGAACTTTTATAAAGTTGCTTTCATAAATTAAGGAACATCGTTATTTATATATATATATATATATAAAAAAAAAAAAAAAAAAAAAAAAAAAAAAATAGTTATGCATGGTTTGAGCATTTTCAAAACTCGAGGAATATGATTATTGACCCTTCGTCCACAAAAAATGCTATCCCATTAAAAGTTCTCTTCAAAAATGTTCTTACCTTTAAAATATATGAATTAAAATTCATATATTTTGTACTAAAGTGTTCATCATTTTATAAAAAGTGCATAGATCGAAGCTAATGAATTCAATCATTCGATAATATTTCTGGTGCAATTGAAAAACAGCATTTTTCTCATTTTTGAGAAAGCATCCGAAATGGATTTATCAATTGATTTCTAATTCGATAATAATGGATAACCAGCTAGATGGCTTCTTCTATATGATTCTATTTGCATTTTTGTTTTATCTCTGGTGTTTTCAAAATACAGCAATTGTCTAATTATTTAGGAATCATCTGGAATAAACTTATCATTGGATTTCTAATTCAATAATATTAGATAACCAACCAGATGGCTTCCTCTATATGATTCTATTTGAATTTTTCGTCTATCTCTGGTGCATTTGAAATACAGAATTTGTTTAATTTTCGAGGAATCATCTAGAATGGATTTATCAATGGATTTCTACTTCGATGATATTGAATAACCAGCTATATTGTCACCTCTATATGATTCTGTTTTTATTCTCATCTTATCTGTGGTGTTTTTGAAATACAGCATTTGTATAATTTTTTAGGAATCATCTGGAATGGATTTATCAATGGATTTCTAGTTTGATAATATTAAATAACCAGTTATATTGTTATCTCTACATGATCTTGTTTGAATTTCTCTTTTATCTCTGAACTGGTGTTTTTGAAATACATCATTTGTCTAATTTTCTAGGAATCACCTGAAATAAATTCATTAATGGATTTCGAGTTTGATAATGCTGAATAACCAGCTAGATGGCTTCCTCTATATGATTATATTTAAATTCTTCTTCTATCTCTGGTGTTTTTAAAAGACAGCATTTTTCTAATTTTTGAGGAATCATCTGGAATGGATTTTTCAATAGATTTCTAATTTGACAATGTTGGATGACTAGCTAGACGGCCTGATCTATATGATTCTATTTACGTTTTTCTTTCATCTCCGGTATTTTTGAGAATTAGCATTTTTTTTAATTTTTGAGGAAGCATCCGAAATGGATTTATCAATGAATTTCTACTTCAACAATATTGGATAACCAACTAGTACTTCCTCTATATGATCCTATTTGAATTTTACTTCTACCCCTGGTGTTTTCGAAATGCTGCATTTGTCTAATTTTTAAGGAATGATCTGAAATAGATCTATCAATTGATGTTTAATGCGATAATATTGGATATCCTACTATAATTTTTCTTCTTTACCTGATGTTTTTGAAATACATCATGTTTCTAATTTTTCTGGAATCATCTGGAATGGATTTATCAATTGATTTCTAATTCAATGATATTAGATAACCAGCTGGATGGCTTCCTCTATATGATCATATTTGAATTTTTCTTCTATCTCTGGTATTTTTTAATTACAGTATTTGTCTCATTTTTGAGGAATCATCTGGAATAGATTTATCGATGGATTATCTAATTCGATAATACTTGATATCCTACTTGAACTTTTCTTCTATCCCTGGTGTTTTTGAAATACAGCATTTGTTTAATTATCAAGAAATAATCTCAAATAGATACGTCATACTTTCTCCGTTTATTCCTCAACTCTGGAAATCCCAGCATAAAATAATATTTGCTGACTGAAAAAAGTCGAAATGGACAAATGTTGAGAAGTGTTGCAGGAACGTGCCAAGATAATTAGAGATATGCTTATACAGAGAAGTTTGTTTGATAAAAACAACACGCATAAAAACGCACTTCTGTTATCAAAAACGTGAAGACTTGGCTTAACAACTGGTAGTGAAAAGACAAGTGTTTGTCATTCGTTTGGCTTGGTTCGGTAGTTGATTCCAAGTCCGACATTTCTTCTCTGTTTGATCGCTACCTCCCTGAGTGTTTGCTTTTACCGCTTGCTGTGCTAGCAAAATGAACGGTTTACCAGTTTGCTGAAGCCGATACTTACGCGCGAGTCCACCAACTCAAGTTTCTTTCATTCCAAGCAAATTACTCGAGAGATCACTATTTTATTCGAAAATCACCTTTAACGTGGGATCAGGGATCAACAGATTCGAGAGTTCCATTCTGGAGTACTTTTGAAGAAAGGCTCTATCTACATTTTTTGTGAAAAATAAGTTTTCTAGATAGTTGAATTTGTAATGAACAAATAAATTCATCTATAAAAATGTAAATTTTGTAAATTGCAATCAAATTTGGAGACAATTAGACCCTAATTAGGCTATGAACACAGACCTTTTTTAAAGATATCTCAGCAAGAAATTAGGTTGGAAATTTTTTGAAAAAACCGGTAGACATCCTATAAAATTTCGCGTTGATGAAGCCCTACTTGAAGTATTTTCGTTTGATAGGGGCATAATGAAATATTATGTGGTTCTCGAATTATCATGAAAAATGTATAGGCGTGCCCAAAACAAATATCGGTTTGTCAAGCGGCATTCGAAAGACTGATTTTCGTCTTTGGCACGCTTCCACTTTTTTCATGATAATTCGAGACCCATTAAAGATTTCATTATGTTCTTGATTTCATTTTGAAGAAGAGATTGTGAAATTTGATTCAACAAAGTTTCAATTTTTTTCCTCTACTTTCCTGAAGCATGCAGAAAGTGGAATTTGAGAATCAAAAATTGGTCAAAAACGGAGAATAGGAACAAAGAGAGGCATGTTTTTAATACGATTTTTTCAGTGGACTGCCAATTCCAGCCAGTACTGTACATTATAAATAAATTATGAAATTTAACAAATATATTGATCAGTATTACAAGAATTATTCATTATTCTAACCATTCTTATGAGCAAATTCAGTGTTTGTATAGTTTTTCAGGAATAGGCTAAATTTTTGTTTAAGGAATCAACTAAGAAATATCATTTCGATAATTCTTTGCTATGATACTTTGTACTAGAATTATTAAATATTTTTAAAAATGTTGTAAAAAATTAAAAGTTTGACTATTTTTCAACGAATACGCTCAATTTTTGTTTACGAAATCGACTAAGAATATCTTTCCGATGACTCTTTGCTATGCTACTATTTTAAAAATAAAAGTTGTTTCAATAATAAATCATTATTGTCAATTTGGAAAGTATCATAACAACGGAGTAATTGAAAAAACATTATTAGTCGATTCCATAAACAAAAATTGAGCCAATTGGTTGAAAAATAGCCAATCTATGAATTCGTTTATAAATATGGTTTCAAAATGGAATAATTCTTGGGAATTTAAAAATTATCATATCAAAAAGTCGTTGTAAGGATATTCTTATTCGAATCCGTGAAAAAATGGAGTTTTCGATAAATAATAGCGAAATTCTGAATTTTTTGATGAAACTTATTTGAGTAATTAATAATATTATTTAAATTTTTGAAGTTTCATAGAGAAAAGTCGTTGGTAATCATCCTCAGTGGATTCCGTAAAAAAAAATTCAGCTGAAAAATAGTCAAACCGAATTTTTAAAATGATAATTGTTTAAATAATTATTAATTCTTCTAAATTTGTAAAACTTTATCGCGAAAAGTGATTAGTAATAAATTTTCAGTCTTTTGAAAATTTAAAAAGCTTTTATTTAAAAAACAGCATGTTCAAATCGAGTGAATAGTGTAGACCTTAAATTCATTTGTCTACAGAAACTTTTTTTTGTCAGACTGCTCAGTCGAGTTATTTACATTTCAGATTTTTTATTCCAAATCTTTTTATTGCAATCTTTTACTGTGAATTGGAAATTTAAAGAAGACATTTTTTAGAATTTTTATATACTGCTCGGACCTAGCAATATTTCATCATACGGCAAGTTAAGGTGTATTTAAGATTCAGAGAATCGTTTAAGAAATGAGGAAAAATGTTTCGCGATATTTCAATCGATTCTAAGAACATATTATAAATATTCTTTGTTTATAAACATCAATTTCTTGATGAAATTACAAGAACCGCGAAAATATTAATTTCAGTATGCAAAAAAAGTATTTCATTTTTACTATTGTGTATAAACATATTGTTTCATATATTTTACGATATAATTAATATTATTTCAATAATATTATAATTATTTAATAATATAATAATATAAAATTATATAATATAAGTATAATTTTTATTATAATTGTTATCTGTTCACAATGCAGTGCAAATTATTACCGTAAAGTCAAGAAAAATGAAAAATATTTGTAGAACTAGTGTGCGAGTAGTGAAACATGTTTTAAAATAAAACGTGAGTTTTTCAATAATATTTCTTTGGTTTCTTTTATGATTTCCAATTTAAAGACTCACTGCAAAGTGATAATTCACTCGTGAAGAATTAAAGCGTGAAACTTGAATATTAAAGAAATTATAGTAAATATAGCTAAAAATTTATTTTATATTATTAATCTATTAATTTTTGTTCTTTTGAAATCAATGGTCGACCAAAATGGATACATTTATAACCATACAGTTGATTTTTTAACTCAAAAAGATAATTTGTTCACAAAAAATGGAAAAGTTAACTTTTCATTTGAAAAATTTAATTTCAACAAAAAAAAACGAATTTTCAACAAATAGTCCAATTTTCAACCAAAGAGATGAATTCTTGACTAAAATTATTATTTTTCAACCACAGAGATTAATTTTTAAATAAAATTATGCATCTTCAGCCAAAAAATTTATTTCAACAAACTAGTTCAACTTTTCACCACATAATTTCCAGTTAAAATATTAATTTTCACAACAAAAAAAAACAATTTTCAACAAAATAGTTAATTTTGAATTTCCAACATCAAAGATGAATTTCCAAGGAAAAGATTAATTTTCTACCAGAATACTTAAATTTTCAACCAAGTAGTTGATTTTTTCCGCAAAAATCTTATTTTTATACACACAAAAAATTTAACGAAATACATTAATCTTCTAATAAGATAAACAAATTTCCACTAATAATAAAGTAGTTAAATTATCAGTTAAAAAATTCTTTTTTAACAAAAAAAGAAAAATTATTTTCAAAGAAATAGTTAAATCCTTAACCAAACCAATTTCAACTAAAATCAAGAGTCTTCAACCAGAAAACTGATTTTTTTTTTAAAGAAGTTGAATTATCAACAACAAAAAAATGATTTTTTGACTGAAAAAAAAAATTTTTGATGAAATAGTTGAATTAAAAGTGGATAACCACGAATTACAAGTGGATTACTCTGAATTGCTTGAATTACGACAAATTATAACTGGATTGCTGCATATTAGAATTGGATTACAAGTTGATTACGACGGATTACAAGTGGATTACTGCGAATTACTTGAATTACCTTGAATTGAAAGTCGATTACGCCGGATTAGAACTGGATTACTTTATATCATATTTGAATTACAAGTGGATTACTCCGGATTACAATTGGATTACACTAGATTAGAATTGGAATAATTCATCTTGGAATTTTATTGCAATTGGATTACTACAAATGAAAAGTGAATTATTCCTAATTAATGGAATTACTCCAGATTACAAGTGGATTACGGCGGATTACAAATAGATTACGCCAGATTATATTTGGATTGCTTCATAATATAATTAGATTACAAGTGGTATATTTTGAATTAATTGGATTACGCCGGATTATAAGTGAATTAAACTGGATTGATAATTGGATTACTAGTGGATTACGCGGATTACAAGTAGAGAACTGAAGTTCACAAGTAGATCAAGCCAGATTTGATCTGGGTTGCTTCATATTTTAATTTAATTACAAGTGGATTACTCCGAATTAATTGAATTACGTCGAATTATAAGGATTACTGTGGATTACAAGCATAATACCCCAAATGAGAACTAGATCATTTCATATTATAATCGGATTATAAATTTATTACTGCGGATTACAAATAGATTACGGATGATTACAACTAGATTACTGCGGTTTACAAATAGATTACTCGGATTACAACTAAATTTCTCTGCATTACAAGTATATTACGCCGGATTAGATATGGATTGATTCATATTATAATTGGATTACAAGAGGATCACTCCAAATGAATTGAATAATCATGGATTAAAACTGGATTATTCTAGATTGTAAGTAGATTACCCCGGATGAGAAATGGATTACCTCATATTATGATTGCATTATAAATGGATTACGTAGGTTACAAGTGGATTTTCCGGATCACAAGTAGATTACGCCGGATTAGCTCTGTATTGCTTCATATTATAATTGGATTACAAGTGGATTACTCCGAAGTTAATCGAATTACGCCGAATTATAAGTAGATTTCTCTGGATTACAAATACATCAAGCCGCATTAGATGTGAATTGATTCATATTAAAATTGGTTTACAAGTGGATTACTCCAAATTAATTAAATCACTTTGGGTTGAAAATGGATTACTCTAGGTTGTAACTAGATGACCCCGGATGATAAATGTATTACTTCATCTTATGAATGGATTATAAATGGATTTTAAATTGTAATAACATGTGGATTAATCAGATTACAAGTAGATTACTCTGGATTAGATCTCAATTGCTTCATATCTTTATTTGATTGAAAGTGGATTACTACGAATTACAAGTAAATTACTCTGAAACAATAGAATTACTCCAGATTACAAGTGGATTACTCTGGATTGCGAGCAGATTGCCCGGTATGAGAACTCAATCACTTCATATTATAATTGGATTACTAGTGGATTACGTGGATTAAAAGTAGATTACTCTAGATTGTAAGTAGATTATTTCGGATGAGAAATCGATTACTTCATATTATGATAGGATCATGAATGGATTTCGCGGGTTACAAGTGGATTATGCGGATTACAATTAGATTACGCCCGAATAAATCTGGATTGCTTCATATTATAATTTTATTACAAGTGTATTACTTCGAGATTAATAAAATTACGCCGGATTATAAGTGGATTACCCTAGATTACAAGTAAATTACGCCGGATGAGAACTGGAATATTCCATATTACAATTGCATTAAAAGTCGATTACAAATGGATTACAGTGGATTAAAAGTGGATTTCTCCGCAATGCAAGCACATTACGCCGGATTAGATCTGGATTTCTTCATATTATAATTGTGTTACAATTGGATTACTCCAAATTATTTTGAATCACTCTGAAATAAAAGTGTATTACTCTACATTGTGAGTAAATTAGTCTGTATGAGAAATGAATTACTTCATATTAGGATTGGATTAAAAATGGATTACGCGGGTTAAAAGTGGATTATTTGGATTACAATTTGATTACGCCGGATAAGAACTGGATTATTTCATATCATACTTGGATTACAAGTGGATTACTCCGAATTAATTGGATTATTCTGAATTACAAGTGGATTACTCTTGATTACAAGTAGATTATCCCGGATGAGAACTGGATTATTTCATATTACAATTAGATTAAAAGTGGATTACGAAAGGATTACAAGTGGATTACCGGATAATAAGTGGATATCTCCGCATTACAAGTACATTACGCCCAATCAGATCTGGATTAATTCATATTATAAGTGTATTACAAGTGGATTACTCCAAATTAATTGAATCACTCTGGAATAAAAGTGTATTATTTTAGATTGTAAGTAGATTACCCCGGATGAGAAATAAATTACTTCATATCATGATTGGATTATAAATGGATTACGCGGGTTACAAGTGGATAATCGCATTACAAGTAGATTACACCAGACCAGACCCGCATTGCTTCATGTTATAATTGGATTACAAACGGATTACTATGAAATTATTTGAATTACGTTGGATTAAAAGAGGATTACTTACATTACATGTGGATTACGTAGATTACAAGTAAATTAACCTGGACGAGAATTGGATTATTTCTTATTATAATTAGATTACTCGGATAAGTAGCGGATTTCTCCGCATTACAAGTTCATTACTTCGGATTACAAGTGGATTACTCGGGATTACAAGGAGATCATCCCAGATCACAACTGGATTATTTTATATTATAATTGGATTGTAAGTGGATTGCACGAATAATAATTGGGGTACCCCATCATTAATTGAATTACGCTGGATTACAAGTGGATTACTCTGGATTACAAGTAGATAAACCCTGTTGAGAACTGGATTATTTCATATTATAATTCGATTACTCGGATAATAAGCGGATTTCTCCTCATTACAAGTACATTACCCCGGATTACAAGTGGATTACTGGGGATTACAAGTGGATTACTCCGGATCCCAACTGGATTATTTCATATTATAATTGGGTTGAAAGTGGATTACAAGTGGATTACTCGAATTATAGGTGGATTTCTCCGCATGACAAGTACATTACGCCGGATCAGAACTGGATTTATTCATAGTATAATTGGATTACAAGTGGATTACTCTTGATTACAAGTAGTTTATCCCGGATGAGAACTGGATTATTTCATATTACAATTGGATTACAAGTGGATTACAAAAGAATTACAAGTGGATTACTGGATAATCAATGGATATTTCCGCATTACAAGTACATTATGCCGGATCAGATCTGGATTGATTCATATTATAATTTTATTAGAAGTGGATTACGCCAAATTAATTGAATCACTCTGGAATAACAGTGTATTACTTCAGATGGATAGACTTTAGATTAAGATGAGAATTTAATTACTTCATATTATGATTGGATTATAAATGGATTACGCAGGTTACAAGAATTACGTTGGATTACAAGTGGATTTTTCACAACACAAGTGGATTACTTAGATTACAAGTAGATCACCCTGGATGAGAATTGGATTACAAGTGGATTACCCGGATAATAATTGGATTACCCCATTATTAATTAAATTACGCCGGATCACAAGCAGATTACTCTGGATTATAAGTAGATTACCCCTGATGAGAACTGGATTATTTCACATTATAATTGGATTACTCTGATATTAAGGGGATTTATCAGCATTACAAGTACATTACGACGGGCTACAAGTGGATTACTCGGGATTACAAGTAGATCATCCCGGATCACAACTGGAATATTTCATATTAAAAGTGGATTACAAGTGGATAACTCGAATAATAGGTGGATTTCTGCGCATTACAAGTACATTACGCCGGATCAGATCTGGATTTCTTCATATTGTAATTGACTTACAAGTGGATTATTCCAAAATTAATTGAATTACCACGGATTACAAGGGGATTACTTAGATTATATGTGGATTTCTTAGATTACTAGTGTATTACTTAGATTACAAGTAGATTATCCCAGATGAGAACTGGATTATTTCATATTATGTTTGGATTAAAAGTGGATCAAAAGTGGATTACTCGAATAATAGGTGGATTTCTCCGCATACAAGTACATTACGCCGAATCAGATCTATTTTTCTTCATATTATAATTGGATTACAAGTGGATCACTCCGAAAATAATTGAATTGCTCCTGTTTAAAAGTGGATTACTTAGATTACAAGTGGATTACTTAGATTGCAAGTAAATTATTCAGATAACCAGTAGATTACCCTGAATGGGAACTGGATTATTTCATATTATAATTGGTTTACAAGTGGATTACTCGGATAATATTGGATTACGCCATTATTTATTGAATTACAGCGGGTTACAAGTGGGTTACTCTGGATTACAAGTAGATAACCCCCGCGAAGAACTAGATTATTTCATATTTTAATTGGATTACTCGGTTTATAAGCGGATTACTCCGCTTTAAAAGTGTATTACGCCGGATTTTAAGTTGATTACTCGGTATTATAAGTAGATTAAACCGGATAAGATCTAGATTATTTCATATTATAATTGGAGTACAAGTGGATTATTCGGATAATGTTGGATTACACCATTATTAATTAAATTATGCTGGATTGCAAGTGGATCACTCTGGATTACAAGTAGATTATCCCCGATGAGAACTGGATTATTTCATACTATGATGGGATTAACCGGATAATAAGTGGATTACTCCTCATTACAAGTACATTACGCCGGATTACAAGTTGATTACTTGGGATTAAAAGTAGATTACCCCGTATCAGATCCGGATTATTTTATATTATAATTGGATTACAAGTGGATCACTCTGATAATAAGTGGATTTCTCCGCATTATAAGTACATTACGCCGGATAAGATCTGGATTTCTTTATATTATATTTGGATTACAAGTAGATTACTCCGAAATTAATTGAATTATGCTGGATTACAGTGGATTACTCAGATTACAAGTGGATTACTTAGTTTACAAGTAGATTATCATAGATGAGAAATGGATTATTTCATATTATAATTGGATTACAAGTGGATTACACCGAAATTAATTGGATTACGCTGGATTACAAGTGGATTACTCTGGATTACAAGTAGATTACTGCGGATGAGAACTGGATTATTTCATATCATAATTGTATCAACAGTAGATTACAAATGGATTACTTGGATGATAAGTGGATTAATTAGATTACAAGTGGATTATTCAGATTACAAGTAGATCACCCTGGACGGGAAGTCGGGAACTAGATTATTTCATATTATAATTGGATTAAAAGTGGATTAAAAGTGGATTACTTGAATAATAGGTATATTTCTCCGCATTACGAGTATATTACGCCGTATCAGATCTGGATTTCTTTATATTATATTTGGATTACAAGTGGATTACTCCGCGATTAAATGAATTACTCCGGTTTAAAAATGGATTACTTAGATTACAAGCGGATTATTCAGATTACAAATAGATCACCCTGGACGGGAAGTCGGGAACTAGATTATTTCATATTATAATTGGATTCAAAGTGGATTACAAGTGGATTACTTGAAAAATAGGTATATTTCTCTGCATTACGAGTATATTACGCCGTATCAGATCTGGATTTCTTCTTATTATATTCGGATTACAAGTGGATTACTCCGCGATTAATTGAATTACTCCGGTTTAAAAATGGATTACTCAGATTACAAGTGGATTACTTAGATAACACGTCTATTACTTAGATTAAAAGTAGATTATCCTGGATGGGAACTGGACTATTTCATATTTTAATTGGATTACAAGTGGCTTACTCGGATAATATTGGATCACACCATTATTATTGAATTATGCCGGATCACAAGTGGATCACTCTGGATTACAAGTAGATTGCCCCTGATGAGAACTGGATTATTTCATATTATAATTGGATTACTTGGATAATAAGTGGATTACTCCGCTTTACAAGTACATTACGCTGGATTTCAAGTTGATTACTCTGGATTACAAGTACGTTACGCCGGATCAGATCTGAATTTCTTCATATTATATTTAGATTACAAGTGGATTGCTCCGAAATTATATAAATTACGCTGGATTACAAGTGGATTACATAGATTTCAAGTGGATTGCTTAGCTTACAAGTAGAGTACCCCGGATGAGAACTGGTTTATTTCATATTATAATTGGATGACAAGTGGATTACACCGAAATTAATTGAATTACGCTGGATTACAAGTAGATTACTGCGGATGAGAACTGCATTATTTCGTATTTTAATTGTATCACAAGTGGATTACAAATGGATTACTCGGATAATAAGTGGAGAACTCCATTATTGATTGCATTACACCGGATTACTAGTGGATTGCTCTGGTTTACAAGTAAATTACTGCGGGTGAGAACTGGATTATTTCATATTATAATTGTATGAGTAGTGGATTACAAATGGACTACTCGGATAATCAGTAGATTAATCCATTATTGATTAAATTACGGCGGATTACAAGTGGATTGTTCTGGATTACAAGTAGATTACGGCGGATCCCCCCTCCAATTATTCTGTATTACATAATGAAGGTAAGAAGGTTATCGGTATAGCAGGGTCCATTCTCAGAAATAAAAACAAATAAAAAAAAACTAAAATAACCTTATATAATACTTTATTTGTGCCGCGGATTCGGATTCAGCGACCCCAAAAACATATAGATATGCTGGTTAAGTCCACCGGGCATGAAGATATTTTTTTTGTTTAAAAATATACAAGAAATATCGCTGTTTTCGTCGATTTTACGTCTATTTTTGCGTTTTTTGGAAAAATACGAGCTAATTAGGATATTTGGACCCCGGATTCGGATTCAGCGACCCCAAGAACATATAGATATGCCAGTGTAATCCGCCGGACAGACCAAATTTTTTTTTGTGTAATCAAAGCATCTTTAAAGGAAGGAGAATTTCATTCTCTGGAATCGAGAGCACAGAGGGGTAATGCAGGAAGAAATAGAATTTATATGAGGCAAGATGGCACGTTAGTCAGTTATTTTCATGATCAAGTGCGACAGGCAAATTACCTTGACCCCCCTCTTTCAGAATACATGCGAAATTACACGATAATTAGACAGCTAACAAGACGAATTTAAGACAATTTAGCCACAGTTGAGTTAGGTAATACAGCCAAAGTTATAAAGACAATAGCATGGTTAGATACTACGGAAAGAGATGATAGAAGTCAAAATCGAAAGCAAAATTCGTGGCAGGAAAAAAATAGGTGAGGTAAAAATGCGTATGAGAGAGATGAACGATCAAAAGGGTAGAATGATTATAGAAATGAGGATAAAAAGGATTGATTAGAGTCATCAGTGATTATAAACAAAGTGGCGAGGATAAGGATACATATAGATCTAGAACATATAACATAGATAGGAAAGATCTCGGAAAAGGCAGAGATTGAAAAGAGAAAATAAAAGCAAGCAAAATGATAGGTGGGAAAAATAAAGAGATTATAATAAAAGAGTTGCTGCGATAAGAAAAGACATAGATGGGAATGTAAGAGACTGGGATAATAGGGATGACAGTAGGGATGATAGTAGAGACAGCAGTAGGGATAATAGATGATAGCTATGAAGATGATAACTATAGGGATGAAATAGAAGTAATATTAGATCGCGGAAATTTAAACTGAGTGTCGACAGTAATGTGGGTCCAATTACATGTCGATGGGTAGGTAGCGTTATTGAGGACGTAGCGCATGACGTTGAAGGCCAGATAATTGAAAGTAAATTACGCGCATTCAAAATGTGTGAATACAAATATCCTTTGATATCAATCCAAGCAGCGGACGAAAGCAGCGAAGCAATTATTGACACCGGAGCCCAAGTAGATTGTATCTAAGAAGAAAAGCTTGAGAATTTAAACGGAAATATAATTAAGGAATCACCGGTCAGTAATATAACTTGATACGGTGCTTTTAACGGAAAACCTTATTCGGTTAAAAAACAAGTTTTACTCAAAATTAATATGGGAAGTCAGGAAATCAATTCAATTTTTCTAGTAGTTCCAAAACTTAATTTTGACATCATTCTTGGTACAAACTGGTGTGGACGAAACAAAGTTGATATAAAATATTCCAATAAAATAGTAATAATAAACGCAGAAGTTTTGGGCAAACCAGTTGTAACTTTTATTGATGAGTCAAAAAGAAACAGTTTGAATCCGTACAAAAATGATCCGGAAAAGGAAAAGACAGATACGTTTGCGAATATTAAAAAGGACAGAAATGGTAATTCACCGATAAAATTCAGACCAAAGACTAGAATCGAGCCTGTGAATAGCGATACAAATTTGAGACGCAATTCTCCAAGTAGAGATAACAAATTCGCGGAGAAGACAAAAATAAATGACGACCAATTACTAAAAAGGATATTTCAAGAAAAATATGACCCAAATTTGAATAAAGAAGGTAAAAACGTGAAAACTAAAGGAGAAGACAACGGAAAAAACAAATATAAATCCGAGAGAATTATAGGCCGGTAAATAATAAAATAAACATTAATAATTATCATGAAAAATAAAACCTAATCGAAGCAAATCCAGCAGGAACAAAGAAACACCTAGATTCATTTTGCGGTATTGGGGATAGCGCATTCAAAAAATCAGAGGATTTTAATTCATCATCGGACAAGAAGAGTCACACGAATTCAATTAGGGGACGGGGGATGGTGAACTAAAAATCAAAATAATAACGATATAAAACAAATAAGCGAAATAGAGGAAGCAATTAATCAAATGAAAGGCAAATCAGAAATTGAAAAACAAAAACTTTTTGAATTATTTATAAGGTATAAACAGATTTTTTCAGAAAAACCGGGATGTATTAAAGGATACGAACATACTATTCGATTGAAAAATAAAAAAAAACAATTATCAGGAGACATTATTCAGTCCCTTTGCAAAAAGGACTGAAAGTAAAAATTGAAATAAAAAACTTTTAGATACCGGAATAATAAGGCCCTCAACAAGTGAATACTGCAACCCCCTGCGAATCGTAGAAAAGTACGATGGGAGCATAAGATTAATGTTTAGATGGACGGTTTATAAATGAAATAATGTTAGAAGAGAATGGATGGCCCCCCTGAAATAGATGATATTCTCCAGAAATGTGAGGAAACAACGGTTTCCTCATCCACCGATCTTACTCAAAGATATTTCCAGATTCCACTTGAAGAGGAATCTAGAAAATATACAGCTTTCGTATTTTAAGGTAAAGCGTGTGAATTCTGCCGAATTCCTTCTGGAATTGAAACAGCGAGCAACGGATTCGTACGGGCAATTATCTCTGTTTTTAGAGACTAGTTCTCTGACTTTTTGACGATATATGTAGATGATATTCTAATCACGTCTAAAACTTTCGAAGATCATTTACAGCATTTAGAGAAATTTTTCATTAAAATAGCTGAGGCGGGCTTAACTTTGAATCTAAAGAAGTGTGCATGGTGTAAACCAGAAGTGAAATTTTTTGGTTTAAAATTGAACCCACAATGCATACAATTAGACGCAGAAAGACTAGCAGCAATACTAAACATTCCATCACCAAAGAATCGACAAGAATTGCAAAAAATGTTAGGCAAATTTGGATATTATCGTAGGTTTGCAAAAAAGCACGCAACATTTGTAGACGCCTTTAGAGATATTTTGAGTAAAAAAAAAGAATTTAAATGGACACAGAAGCATGAAGATGAATTAAAAAAATTAAAGCAAAACTTTGTTGATTCAGTAGCTTTATTTCATTATAAATTAGATAGACCATTTTGTCTCCAAACAGATGCCAGTAAAAAAGGAATGAGTGCTATTTTATTTCAGAAAGACGATGAAGGTCATGAGACAATAATAACATTAATTAGCCGATGTCTGACTCAATATGAAAGAAATGATGCCATAACTGAACTTGAGATTTTAGCGATCATATATGCTCTAGTAAAAGGGCAGAAATTTCTGTTAGGGAAGAAATTTAACATTATTACAGATTAAATAGCTTTGAAATTTTTGCTAAAGACACCGTTCTATAATTCGAGACTCTTTAGATGAGCAACGATAATTCAAAACTTCATATTTGATATTATGTATTGAAAAGGAAAAGATAATATAGTGGCCGATTTTTTTAGCAGGATAGTAGATGGCAAAATGGAGGATATTAATAACAAAAAATTTATGGTCGCAAATATAAATCAGGATCTTGAAGATTCGATGGTGATATATAAAAATATCAATGTGACGGTCACATCAGAAAAGCTGGCGTCTAATTATACCGGGAAAACTAAAAAATAAAATAATTTATAACATTCACGAACAGATAGGTCATAGTTGGACTCAAAAAACCATTTTGAAGATAGGGGAAAGTTTTTATTGGAAAGGGTTAAAAAGAGATTTGAAAAGTAGGCTGAAGACATCTAATCTATGCCAGCGAAAAAAACATTTAAATGTATCAATGGAAGGCGAGTTCCAACCTATTTTGCCCAATGAACCAAATGAATTACTTTCAGTCGATTTTATTGGACCTTTACTAATTAGTAGGTCAGGGACAAAGTACATATTTGTACTTAAAGATGTTTTCTCCAAATTGGTGACGTTATATCCAATCAAGCAAGAAAATACCAGAACCTGCTTGGCGAAGATAACTGGGCACTATTTCGAAAAAATTGGGAAACCAAGAAGAATTATATCAGATCATGGAACCCAGGTCACTTCGCCGAAATGGAAGGGAACATTAAGAGAATGGGGAGTGGAAGTAGGTTTCTCGAGTATAAGACATCCACAATCAAATCCTGTGGAAAGAACTATGAGAGAATTAGTAAGATTTTTCAGAGCATACTGTTCCACTCGCATTGAAATTGGGAAAATTATGTTGAACGAATACAAAATTGGTTAAACATTACTGAAAATGAAATTACTGGTTATTCCCCACATGAACTCCATTTCGGCAGTCCACCAGAGAATGAGATACGCAAAATAATAAAATTTCCACTGAAATCAAAAGTGCCAAGAAAGATAATTTTGGAGAATGCAAAATCTAGAATGAATAAAAAAGCAAAGTTAAGAGGAAAACAACAAAATAAAATTTCCAAAGTTGTCTTAAGGCCATGTAATCTAGTATTGTTGAAAGTGCCTCATATATCAAAAGGTGCGAGAAAGAAAGTGCATAAATTTTTGCTTATTTTTTTCGGTCCTTATAAGATAAAATCAGAGGTTCACACGAATGCATTTGAGTTGACAGAAATTGATGACGAGTCGGTAGTTAAAGGGATATATAATAGAAAAAGCGTAAGAAAATATTACCAAAGAGAAGAAGAATCGGTATCCTGATTCTGTTAAAAAACTAATTATATCTAGAGGACAATATAGGAAATCCTTTGTAAATGTAAAAACTTCCTGTGACTATAAAGAAGGTAGGAATATAGTACAAATAGAGAATGATAGACTCAAGAATAAACAGGAGATTGTGATATTTTAAAAATGTAAAATGACGAGAAGAAGGAAACTAATTTTGAAATCTTGTAAATAGAGAGAGAGAAGCAAAGAAAAAGGAATGAACAATAGGTGAAATCTCATATGAAAGATAAAGATTTTTAATTAAAAATAAATAAATAAAATAAAATAACAAATGTAAGATTACTTGATCAAAAATAAATAAATACATGTATTTTAAACCGATAACGAATAAAAGATGGAATTAACAACTAACAAACTGAACGTGAGGACTAGAAACGGAACAATTTTGAGATTCCACTCCACTTGCTTGAAATTTAAAAAGATGGATTCTGTACTGGGAAGATAAGCAACCAGGGTCCTCCAAAATAAATTGTCGTTCCTGAAAAATCTGAGCCTACGTCAAGTTCAAAGGTCGAGACTGCAAAGTACCGACAGGATACCCGGAGGATCCCCCAGTACTCTCACCTGGTAAGCCGACCGGGCCGGGTGTATAATTTTAAAGCGGTGCAATATTTCGAGACTGCAAGTCAAAATTTAAATGTGTGAGAATTTTGCGAAATAGAAAAGAAATAGTCCGAGAGTTTTCTGATAATCTTTCGACCATCGAACCGTATTTGAAAAATCCTTGAGATCTTTTATAATAAACCTTCAATCCTTGAATTATTAATCTTTTGTGAATATTTGTTTCTTAATTTTGAAGAAAATAAAGTGTCACTACCTTGATCTCCGCCCGGTAGGCAAAACCAATCACTTCACATTTCTCATTTCTTGATTTGAATTTTCTTCAGGATATCTTATTTCTTGATTTAATAGTTCTGTATCATTTCTTAATACTTGATTTAAAATTTCTTTAGGATTTCGTATTTTTTTATTCAGTAATTTTTCATGATTTTGTATTTCTTGATTAAATAATTCTTCAGGTTTTCGTAATTCTTGATTTAATGATTTTCGAGGATTTCTTAAATATATATCATTTGTAATTAATACTTCAGTACCATTATTTTTCTCAATATTGTCTGTCGGATTTCTGGACAGGGCATCGAAATTCATATTCATTTTGCCAGCTATATAGATTACATCAAAATTGTACTCTGCTAATTTTAATTTCCACCTTGTTACACGAGAACAAGGGTCTTTGCAATTTTTGAACCACACTAATGGTTTATGGTCGTTTACTAAGGTAAAATTTCTTCCATACGAATAGGGTCGAAAATGAGTTACATAAAATACAATTGCTAAAGCTTCTTTGTCGTAGGTATCGAATTTTCTTTTGCTATCGCTCAAAGATCGTGATGCATATGCTATTGGCTTATATTTGCCAATCTTGCCTTGTACTAAAATACCTGCAACTGCATAAGCGCATGCGTCGGTTGTTAAAACGAAAGGTTTGATGAAATCAGGTATTTGTAATAAAGATTCTTCGCACAATTTATTTTTTAGTGTATCAAATGTTTCTTGTTGAGTTTCTGTCCATTTAAATTCTACATCTTTTTTTAAATAATTTATTAAGTGGAGCTGCAATGTTTGGAAAGGCCTTTATACAATTTCTACAATATTCTGAAGGTCACATAAATTCTTTTATGTTTTTAGGTTTTTTCGGAATTGGAAATTTTCTTACTGCTTCTAATTTTTTCGGATCTGGCCTAAATCCTTCTTTATCAATAACATGTCGAAGATAAACTACTTCTGGACGTAAAAATTCACAGTTAACCGGCTGGAGTTTTAAACTTGCTTCTCTTAATCTATTTTTTTAACTTTTCTGCGTGCTCTTCTAAGGTATTTGCATATGGGGTATTTGCCAACTGTCCACGCCTAAAATTTGGTTGTCGCCTATCTTATTCAAACTCCACCAGATTGTAGTACTAGTGGACCTCTTTAAATTCTGTAAAGGAGGCATACCTAGTACAACGGGTTGTCAAGATACATGGCCCCGAATTTTCGATGATTCAACTTGACTGATAACTTTCAATTGTACATAACTCCTGATAAAGTTATCCAATTTTACTTTTTATGAGGGTTTTGATAAGGTATTTTAACAAGGTTTCCAATAAAAATAATCATAAAACGACAAAAAAATTATTTCACCTTGATTTTTCATTTAAAAAAAAATTTTCTCGATTTTCTCCCAACGCGACATTTTTTATATTTTTTAATTCAGTTAGAAAAAAAGTTTGATTTTTTCTCTTGAAAAACATCCCCAAACTGAAATAAGATGGAAAGTATTGGTTGATTTGTGGAAGGTCATGAGAGCGCGGGTGCCTCACGCCAACTAGCCAAGGCGCTACTGGGCATGCTGTAGTGACTCAGTGGTTCTAATAATTGAAAAAAATTATTTTTCTGGCAACGTGTAATGAATATTTTATTTTATTCTTACTTTGATGTAGCTGGAGAACGATTTAGATATTTTCTTAGTTAAATTATCAAAATGGTTACATTGTAGGAAAACGATAGTTAATAATAAAAAAATTTAAACGATTTTAGTAGATAGTTCTGCTCATCTGTTACATGTCGAGATGGTTTTTAATAAGTCCTCTTGCTTCCCACGTTTTGGTGAGTTTTTTTTTTGGTGTTCATCTCTTTGCCTCTCACGTTTTGGCGTGCTTTTTGATGTGAGCCCCCTTACCTCTCACAGTGTTATTTAAAAAATGATTTTTTCATTTAATTTAACGTTCACGTTGCTCTTTTCTTCGCGATCTATAATTTGAGATGAAGTCTATATGTTTTCTGGCCGCCAGCTATCTAAATTGTTCTGAAAGTATCAAAAAGTCGGAATAAAATCGAATTTTCGCTAAGCGTCAGCAGAAACATCATTTTTATAAATTATTAGAACCACTGAGTCAATACTGCACGCATAGTAGCGCTGTGACTAGTTGGCGCAGGGCACACGCGCTCTTATGACCTTCTATAACTCAACCAATACTTTCCATCCCATTTTCGTTTTGGGATTTTTTTCAAGAGAAAAAATCAAGCTTTTTTTCTAGCCTGATAAAAAAAAATATCAAAAATGCCGCATTGGGTGAAAATAGCAAAAATGTTTTTCAAAACGAAAAATCAAGGTGATATAATTTTTTTCTCATTTTATAATTTCTTCTTTTCGTAAACCTTGTTAAAATAAATTTTCAAAACACTCATAAAAAAATAAAATTGGATAACTGTATCAGGAGTTATGTACAATTGAATGTTAGCAGGCGGGCTGAATCGTCGAAAATTCGGGCCCCTGTATCTTGACAACCCGTTGTACTAGGTGCGCCCGCTTTACAGAATTTAAAGAGGTCCACTAGAACTACAATCTGGCGGAGTTTGAATAAGATAGGCGACAACAAAATTTTAGGTGGGGACACTTGGCAAATGTTACCCCATATAGGACTATGTCATCCAAATGTACAAATAAATCGATTCCCTGAAGGCCGGTTAAAACGAGATCCATTAAAAGTTGTAAGGTTGCAGGTGCATTATTTAAACCGAAGGGCATGCGGTCGAACTTATAGTGTCCGTAGGGCGTTGAAAAGGTAGTTTTGTGCGAGTCTTCCGGACTCATTTTTATTTGATGAAAACCACTGACCAGGTCGAAAACCGAGAAGTATTGTGCTTGTCCTAACTGACCTAAGATATCCGTGATATTAGGGAAGGGATACCAATCTCCTATAGTTTGTTCATTTAATTTACGGTAATCTAAAACCATTCGCCATTTTATATTTCCGTGGGAATCCGCCTTTTTAAGTATGAGAACAGCAGGTGAATTTCAAGGGGATTGAGATGGCTTTACTATTTCATTTCTTATTAGTTCATTGACCCATCTAGTTATTTTTTCTCCTTGAACTTGGGGAAGTCTGTATTGTCGTGTAAATATGGGTTGACAGTTCAAAATTTGATGAAAGTGACCTTCTTTATTATATTGAGTGCCAAAATAGTTAAATTTATGTTTAACTGGTTGTGATTCCAGATTTTGAGTTTGTTTTTCTTTTGAAGTTTCCGTATAATAATCCGGTATTTTGATTTCGTCAAAATCTAAAAGTTCTACTGTATGGACTGAAATTTCATTTTCATAAGGACAAGTATTTGGAATCTTGAGATAGGCTTTTTCATTATTATTTGTTACTATTGCCTTTCCTATAAATATTCCACTATTTGGTAAAAGTTCAGGAATAAAACCGGTTTCTTTTTCATTATTTTTAACATGGAGATAGAAATCAAAAATTGTTCTTGCTGGGATGGTGATTACTTCTTGACTATCAAAGGGATAATATTTTGTATTTATTTTTAATTGTTTCTGTTCGTAGTTTATTTTCACGTTCTTGTTGCCAAAAAATTCTGTTCCTATAACGCCATAATGATCTACTGGAACTTATTTATTTTTATAAATGATTCGACTCATTTTTCTTTAATTAAATTGGGACCAGCTCCTGTATCGATCATTATTCTTACAGGATTTTTTAAACTGTTCGATGATATTGTTATGTGAGGGGTGGTATTAGTAACGCTTAAGTTGATTTTTGCTGTTTTTTTGTTCCTTTATATTTTCGAAATTAGAACTGGATGCATTTGATTCTTGATTTAGGCCTTCCTCTGGGCAACCGGTCTGGGAAGGCCATTGGAGTTTCCCGGATTTAATTGCCGTGGAGGATTTAATTGTCGAGGTTGTTCTTGTTCTTGATATTGATTATTATATTGTATCTTAAGGCAATCATTTTAATCATATGCCCCGGTTCTTTGCAATAGTAGCATATTATTTTATCTTTTTGTAAAAAATTAGGTTTAGACAGGTAATTGTTTGGATAGTTAGGGTCGTTTCGAGAGTCATTTCTATTCCATTGTTGGCCGCGTGCCTGTTCTCTAGTTAGTTAGTTAGTTCTCTAGTTAGTTAGTTAGTTAGTTATAGTATGTCACATGACGTGACAAAATGCTTAATGATCATGATTATTTTATATATTCAATATTTCATGTTAAAGTTAAAACAAGTATAATATCAAATTTACACATACTGAGATTTGAATATATGAAAAAGTATCAGAATTTAAAATATTCAATGGGACGATATGTAAATTGATTCGTCCCTTCAAATTTAAAATATAAAATGGTATTATTCAATTTTTCTAGCATGATAGATAAATGCATGATTAATAAATGTAAATATTTTTTTCTTAGTATAAAAATGGCAAGCTATGTCGCTATGATATACCCGTACTCATACACATATTCGTGGATAATACAAATTGAATTCTATCTTATGAAAAGTTGAACAACAAAATTTAATTTCTGTAATTATTGAAAATATATTTTGCTATCTCTGAAATCATTCTTTTTTATAGTTGGGTTCTCGATCTACAATTTTTACATTGTCCCAATCACATGTATGATCAAAATTATGTTGATGTTCATAAACAACCAACTCTGCTCTTTTTTATTGATATGTTCATTGATCTGAGTTTTTAACGATATTTTTGTTTCACTCCCATAAGATGCACGACATTGTTTACAAGAAAATTTATAAACTAGATTCATTTCATCCCATTTTTTAGAAATATCTTTTCCTAATTTTATTACAGAACTTAAACTTTTTTTAATTGTAGGAATCGTAGTAATATTATAACTATTTAACATTTTAGACAATTGTGTAAAATTGTTAAAAAAAGCAAGGCACACTTTAAGTTGATACACATTGGAACGAATCTGATTATTATGTACTACCTTCTTGTGAGAGTGATATTCAATTTTGTTCATGAGGACTTTTATGTTTTTATTAATAAAAACAATTGGATAATTATTATTAATCAATAATTGTTTGAGTATTTTTAAATTATTGGAGTGAAAATTATTGTGAGATAATATGTAATATAATATGTAATAATATGTAATACAATTAGGAAGAGATACTTCTAAAAAATGGGATGAAACGAATCTAGTTTATAAATTTTCTTGTAAACAATGTCCTGCAACTTATGTGGGTGTAACAAAAAGATCTTTAAAAACTCGGATCAATGAGCATATCAATAAGAAAAAAGCAGAGTTGATTGTTTATAAACATCAACCTAATTTTGGTCATACGTTTGATTGGGACAATGTAAAAGTTGTAGATCGAGAACCCAACTACAAAAAAGAATTATTTCAGAGATGATCCATATAAACAGCAGTTCGGCTAATATTAATAAAAAAGAAAATATTTATGCTCTTAGCAAAATATATTTTCAATAATTACAGAAATTAAATTTGGGTGTTTAACTTTTCATAAGATAGAATTCAATTTTTATTATCCACGAATATGTGTATGAGTACGGGTATATGATAGCGACACAAGGTCTTGTTTCTTCAGTTGACTTTAGACTGTCATTTCAACCGAACAAAATGGGTCCTTCATACTTAATTTGACTTGAATGCGTTAAAATTTATGTTTTAACTAGTGAATGTCAGTGGAAATTTTTTTTAATTTGTTTTTAACTTATACTATGTGCCTGTAAAAACATGTGTTATTTATGTGGCAATTTACCATGAGTTTCCAAATGTAAAAGTAGACATAGAAGATATCAAAGCAAATCAAAATTTGGAGAAGGAAGCTCGACATAATGCTCAGATTTAAAGAGGGCGTTGAGGATAATTTCATTATAAAATACAATTTAGACTTACCCTTCCAGATCAAACTAAAATTTTATCAATTCTGTGAAACCCTTTTAAACGGATCAAGAATTTCGAAAAGAATTTGTAAGTCGAAACAATATCAATAATTTCTACTATAATTCAGCAATAACGACGTGAAGAAATCCATTAATTGATTTATCTAGTGAGTTGGCTGTGGAATTTATTCACAGGATTTCTTTCTGATACACATCGAGATCAAAACGAAAAATTTATCACGGAGTCAACCTTTGCAACTTTGCTGGGAAATGTCGTCGGCAATGCCAAATACTGGAAGGAAAACCGTAAAAGATCTCGTATTGCGGCGACCGATGGTAGCGACAACAGTGATGGTGATGGAGGTTTGCGCTATTGAATCTACGTGCGTATGTACATATAAATATATCTATTAATATTTTACTAATTTATCTCTAACTTAAATATATATATAATTGAAAACTAAAGGTTAGCAACCACCGCAGGGTCACACTGGGAGCAACTGCCATAAAAAAAATGACATCGGCTCCCAGTAGGACCGCGGTAAATCCCACTCATGGCCACGTCTCACAACCGTGAGATGGGTGGATAGCATTTTCAAAATTCCAAAAAACAAACGAAAATGAACATTTTAAGCCAAAAAACGCACGATATAAAAAAAAGTCGAGAGGAGAAACTCATTGCTTTTTGAACACCCTACAATATTGTCATAACAACTTTTTCAATTTCATGAAAAATCTGAAATTTTAATTTTGATTGCACAAAAAATAATGAAAAATCGAAAATTCCATTTTGCGGTCAAAGAAGATATGAAAAAAGGTGAAGAAACAAAATTTGTGCATATAAAAAAGATCTACAAATTTGTCATTGGTCACTTTTCGATAGGATGCATAGTTTTTGTTTTATTCTTAAAAAATAGTGTTCAAAATAGAATTATTTCTTATAAATGGAAAATATTATTTTCGAATTTATTTCTCAAGTAATTAGATTTGAACTATTTTAGTGTAGGACGAATGAGCATTTCGAATTGCAGCAGAAGGGAAATGTAATGTTCAACGCAGATTGTGCTTCAAGTCGTGCTAGCTGGCTTAATGTTGATCATCGAGCATTCTAATATAGGTAATTTTTTCAAAAAAAATATGCTCTATAGCATTTAATTCAAGCATTTCTCCATAAAATGCATAGTTTAGAAGCTATAAATATTAGAACCTTATAATTCAAAAAAGAAAAAACCAGTTTATTTAGAAAAATTATGGGTTTCATTGTTTTATTCAACTAAACATAGTGTATGCGTGTCCTTTGCAAACGCGCATACATACATATATATCAGATTTTTTCGGAAGTTAGAGTTATTTTTTTCTTGCTTGAAAAGAAAATTAGGTTTTTCCCAGCTTTCAAGAAAATTTATAAAGTTTCCAAAGGTTTTTATTATTTTAAGGAATGTTCAAAGCTTTTAAACGTTTTAAGTAATTTTAAAAGACTTTAAAGATATAACGACAGTCCATGGGTACAAATTTGTTTATTTGATTAAAAATTTAATTATTTTGTTGAAAATGTAACTATTTTGTTAAAAAGTCATCTTTTTTTGTCAAAAATGCAACTACTTGGTTGAAAGTTGAACTACAAATTTCATTTTTTGTTGTTGAAGATTCATCTCTTACGTTGAAAATTTATGTTCCATTTTTAGAAAATTAATCTGCTTTGTTGAACAATCATCTTTTGGGTTAAAGTCTTTTGTTTAAAATTCATTTTTTTTTGTTAAAGATTCATCATTTGTTTTTAAAGTCATCTCTTTGGATGAAAATCTAACTATTTTGTTAAAAAGTATTCTCATTTTTTGTTTCAAATTAATTTTATCAACTGAAATATAACTATTCCACTGATTGTTCGAACATGACATTTTTAATTAAAATTTGATTTTTTCTAGTTGAAAATTTAACAATTTTACTAAAAATTCATTTATTTTGTTGAAAAATCTTCTTTTTTGATAGAAATTTAATCTTTAATCCTTTTTGGGTTTGAATTCAAATGTTCAGTTGAAAATTAATCTGTTTTGGTTAAGGATTCAACTATTCTTTTGAAATTCGTATTTTTTGGTTGAAAAATCAACGACTTGTTTTAAAGTTTGACTACTTTTTAAAGAATTGCTACAATTGATGCATCATTTTAGTTGAAAATTATTTTCATTTTTGATTGCAAATTAATTTTTTGCACTGAAAATCTAACTATTCCACTTATTGTTCGAACATGACACTTTTAATTAAAATTTGATTTTTCCTAGTTGCAAATTTAACAATTTTACTAAAAATTTATTTTTTCTGTAGAAAAATCGTCTTTTTTATAACAATTTAATCTCTAATCCTTTTTGTGTTTAAATGAAAATGTTCGGTTGAAAATTAATCTGTTTTGGTTGAGGATTTAACTATTCTGTTGAAAATTCATATTTTTTGGTTGACTTGTTTTAAAGTTTGACTACCTTTCAAAAATGGCTACAATTGATTCATCATTTTAGTTGAAAATTGATCTGTTTTGCAGAAAATTTATCTGTTTAGATTGAAAAATAAAAAATTTGGTAGAAAATTAAACTATTTGCTTGAAAATTATTTTTTTGTTGAAAATTCATATTTTTGGTTGTGAATTCATATTTTTGGTTGTAGATTAAACTACATGGTTACAAATTCGTCTTTTTTGGTTTAATTCTACAGGTTGAAGAATTCGTTTTGTTTAAAAATTAATTTTTTAAACTGGATATTTTGAAAATTCAATTTTTGGTTCAAAATAAAACCTTTTTGTTTTTGAAAATTCAAATATTTGGTTTGAAATTCATTATTCTTGATTGAAAATGCATTTATATATTTGAGGATTCAACTATTTTGTTGACAATTTGTCTTTTGTGAAAAAATCATTTATGATAGAAAAGTCATCTTTCTGGTTTGAAAATGATTTTTTCTGTTAAAGACTCAACTTTTCGGGATGAAAATTCAACGGTCTTCTACAGAAATCGTGTTTTTTTGGCTTGAAAATTCAACTGTTTTTTGTTGAATTTTAATCTTTTTTTTTAAATGCCGACCATTTGGTTGCACCTTGTAGATTAAAAATTCATCCCTTGTGGTTGAAAATTCAACAATTTAGTAGAAAATTGAACTATTTTGTTAAATTTTTCTTTCTTATTAAATAAACCAAGTTCATACGGTTTATATATATTTTTTAAAGAATCTAGGGTCGACTTAGCCCCAGTGTCGGCTTAGCCCCACTTTCCCCTATGTGAAAAACGTTACTTACGTGAAAATGACCCATATACAAGATTTTTTTCTTATTTAAAAATATTTCACAAGCATTGTTTCTGAAGTCCTTTACTATCAGAATTTCAGAGCATCTTCTATTTAGATCGGATTAACGTCGCTATCTCATCGTCTTCAAAGCTTAGCAATTTAACACTGTTAAGCTCAGGATCAAAATTAGCTACGCCTTTAATTTAAGTTTCCGTAAGTAAGTTTACTTTTCAATAGGAAGAGACGAAGGCTCATTCTCTGCAAATCTTTAATTTATTCAATCAGGGGTCGTACCGAACCGTAACAAAATATTTCTACCCCCCCCCCATCTTACTGTACGTCATTTATGGTTTCCAGAAATAATAATATGTAGGGCTTGAAACTAATGGACATTTTTTGTATTTAAGACAATACATGCTTCATTGATTATTTATGAATCATTTTATTTACTTTTTTGAATGATGAAATTTCAATAAAGTTAATGCATTTAGCAATAATATAATGCAGGTTTATGTAAAATTGTATGGGATTTGGTAAATCTCACACTTGATGCTGATACTCATGCATATAAAAATGTCCTCTCCACAAAAAAATTAATAGTTGATATTTCTACTAAAAAATAAATAATTTTCAATAAAACACAGTGTAATTCAACAAAAAATACGAATTTTTAACAAAAGAGTTGGATTTTCAACCAAATGAGATTTTGTAGTCAAAAAAGAAAAAAAATGTCATGAAGAATGTACAATTTTGTTGCCAAAAGGACTAAGTTTTTACAAAACAGAACTTGAGAGTTCAACCTGAGAAAATGAATTTTGAACGAAGCAGATTGAATTTCTACAAAAAGACGAATATTCAACCAAATAGTAAAATTTTCAACTAGGAAATACATATAAATTTTCAACAAACAATGAAATAGTTGAATGTTTAATTAAAAAAATTAATTATAAATGAACATTTTTTTTTGCACGAAATAGTTAAATTCGCAACCGAATGAATGTAAAGAGAAGTTTTTAACAAAATATATGAATTTTCAACTAAATTGCTGAATTTTTAACCAAATAGTTGAATTTCTAAAAAACAAAAAAAAGATTTGTCAGAAAAACTGTAATGCATACATTTTCAATGAAGACAAATAATTTTATACCAACAAGGACGAATTTTTAATTAAAAAAGATAAATTTTTAACGAATTTTCTACAATAAAGTAACATTTCCGACCACATAGTTGAATTTTCAAGTGAAGAAGATAAAATTTCAACCAAACATGGAATATTCAAATTTTTGGTAAAAAAAATTAATATTCATCCAAGAAAACAAGAATTTTGAAGTAAAATGGTGAATCATCAACAAAATAAATCAATTTTTAACAAATTAACTCCACTTTTAATAAGTAGTTGAATTTCCAACGAAAAAAGATTAATTTTCCACAATTAAATGTAATAGTTGATATTTAAACCAAAAAATATTTTAATTAAAAACCAAAAATAGTTAAATTCAACCAAAAAACGAAGTTTCAACAAAATACATGAACTTTTAACCAAATAGTTGATTTTTAACCAAGAAAGAACAGTTGAATAGTTGAATTTTTTACAAAAATTGACGAATTTTCAACCCAAACAGATGAATTTTCTACAAACAATATAGCTTGCAAAATAACAGTTGAATTTTTTACAAAATTTTTTCAATTTTCAACCGAAAAAGATGAATTTTCAACTAAATATTTTAATTTTCGAGCAAAAAGATTAATCTTCAACCAAAAAATTTAATTTTCTACTAAAGAGGACGAATTTTCCACATAGTTCGTGAATTTTCAACTAAAAAAGATAAATTTTCAACGAATTTTCTACAAAGTAGTTGAATTTTCAATCCAAAAATATAAATTTTCAACAAACAATTTAGTTTTCAATCAAAATAGTTAATTTTTTTACCAAAAATGGCTGAGTTTTCAACCCAAAAAGACGAATTTTCAACAAAACAGTTGAATTTTCGACTAAAAAGATAAATTTGTAACCATCAAAATAGTTTAATTTTCAACCAAATATGGAATAATAAAATTGCAAGTTAAAAAAATTAATTTTTAGCAGGAAAAATGAATTTTTAATAAAGTAATTACACTTTTAACTAAGTTTTTCAACAAAAAAAGATGAATTCTCCACGAAAAATGTAATAGTTGATATTGAAACAAAAAATATTTTAATTTTTAACCAAAAACAGTTGAATTCAATAAAAAAACGAACATTCAACAAAATAGTTGAATTTTCGACCAAAAATAATTAATTTTCATCCAAAATGTTGATTTTTCCTGCCAAAAAGATAAATTTTCTACGAAATAGTGAAAATTTCTAACCAAAAATATGAATTTCCATAAAATAATTTAGCTTGCAAAAAAAAAGTTGAATTTTTTACCAAAATTTACGAATTTTCAACCCAAATAGATGAATTTTCTACAAATAATATAGCTTGCAATACAACAGTTGCATTTTTTACAAATTTTTTTGAATTTTCAACCGAAAAAGATGAATTTTCGAGCAAAAAGATGAATCCTTAACCAAGAAATTCAATTTTCTGCCAAAAAGGACGAATTTTCAACATAGTTCGTAAATTTTCAACTAAAAAAGATACATCTTTAATGAATTTCCTACAAAATAGTTGACTTTTTAATCCAAAAATAGAAATTTTCAACAAACAATTTAGTTTTTGAATAAAATAGTTAATTTTTTTCACAAAAATAGCTGAGTTGTCAACCAAAAAGATGAACTTTCAACAAACCAGATGCATTTTCGACTAAAAAGATAAATTTGTAACCAAGAAAATTAATTTTCTACCAAAAAGGATGAATTTTCGACAAATTTCGTGAATTTTCAACTGGAAAATATCGGTACATTTTCTCCGAATTTCCAACAAAATAGTTTTATTTTCAACCAAACATGGAATAATAAAATTGTGGGTTGAAAAAATTAATTTTTAGCCAAGAAAAAAATAAATTTTTAATATGATAATTACACTTTTGACTAAGGTTTTCAACGGAAAAATATGAATTCTCAACAAAAAATGTAATAGTTGTTATTTAAACCAAAAAATATTTTAATTTTTAACCAAAAACATTTGAATTCAATAAGAAAAGGATCTTTTAACAAAATAGTTGAATTCTCAACCAAAAATAATTAATTTTCAGCCAAATTGTTTCATTTTTAGCAAAGCAAGATAACATTTCTACGATAATGGATTAATTTTGAAACCAAAAAGACAAGTTTTTAACCAAGAAAGATTTTCAGTTGAGAGAAAAAAAAAATTATCCACAATGTTGATTTTTCCTGCCAAAAATACGAATTTTCTAGAAAAAAGTTTACACTCGTCGAAATAGCCTATTTTGCAGAAGGAAGACTGTGGGTTCCAGCGATATAATTTTTTTTTTAGATGAAGATAATTTCTTCCATATTCTCACTTGTGTGGTGCAGTTTATGTGTAGCGGGCGTAAAGTTTTATGTAGCGGGCGTAAAGTTTCATGTAGCGGGCGTAAAGTTTCATGTAGGTGAATTTGAACTTCTATTCATCGAGAAACCCCTGACTCTTCCAGGATTTCTCTGACTATCCCTGACTTTTCAGAATTTCCTGACCTGTAGCAACCCTGATAGATGCTACACGGTGCAAATTGGCATTAGGGGTAATATGGCACAGAGCCTCTATTCAGTTGCGACGTCGAGATATTTTTGTAATATAGTGAGAGAATAGGGAGGGATCTAATTTAGTCGTCTTTCTTCCATTGATGCTCGTGTTAATGTTTTGCCCTTATGGATAAATAATAATACTTTTATAAACTTAACAAACTTCCTCCTCTCTTAAAATCGAACAGTGAAATCTCCCTGGTTGAAACAGACAGAAGTGTGTCACTCACTGGTCATCAGTGCGATTCCACTGGTTCACTCTGTGGAATTCCGTCATTGGTTTAATCAGTGATTTTCACTGATTACTCAGTACCAGTAGTCAGTCGTACGCGGTGTCGTCCGTCAGCTGGTTAGACGCGACACTTATCATTCATTTAATAATAATGTACTAATTTTTGCATTATCTTTCAAAAATAATAAATTAAAAACAATAAATGAGGGCCGGGCTGAAATATAATCGGATATAATACATTTCACCTAACTGAGGAAAGGCCCGTCATTCCTTCAATGCGTGGAGCGCTATATCCCTATATGATCACTGGTTGAATCTATGATTTGGCGTCGCTCTTATATTTCAGTACCTTTTTTAGCTTGAGTCACTAACTGGTTCATCCAGTCAAAATCGGAAAATCACTGGTTTGCCATTGACAACTCAAGATACTGATTCCACCAGTGACAATTTTACTGCTTCAGTTTAAGAGAGTCACTTTTAAAATCAATTTTTACGCACATCGAATGTAAGCTTTACGTACATGTAGATGCAGAATTTTAAGTGTTCGCGAATGTGGGGTTGCTATATCAAAGATTCTTTGTCTATGTATATAGAGAAAGTGTATAAGCCTCAGTGCGCAGAGGATCATTGTGCTGGAATGGCACGATCACACGGACGGAAAAAGAGGCAGAAGGGTAAAAAGAAGGAAATCGAAAGCTTGGAAGAGAGAGAGAGAGAGAGAGAGAGAGAGAGAGAGAGAGAGAGAGAGAGAGATAATATGGGGTGTGGTTGGAGAGAGTGAGAGGAAAAAAGTGAAAGGGTACGGGAAAAGGAGAGAGAAAGAGATGTGGAAGAAGAAGAGAAAAGTCGTGGTAAGTTGAAGTATAGACATAGTGTGGAGAGAGGCAACAAGTATCTATCCCGACATTATTCCAATATTCTCTAAATTTTACCCGCAGTTTATCTTCAGGCAGCGAAGGTTTAATTCGCTTTTTACAAGATGATTTGTTTATAAATATAATTCACAGCCACTAATTATTATGTGTCTTTTTTATTCTCAGGGAGAGTGTATCCCACCGCTGCCACCCAAATTATCCTAGACTCATGACAGGGTGGCCAGTGGCTACTCAATCAGAAAAAGAAAATTCCAGGCTATTTCTCGGGTTTTCCGGTCAAAAATTACATTATGTCGGGTTGACTTTCAAGCGGTCATATTAATATTTATTAAATACTAATTGCTTTATTTCATCAATTTTGAAATAAATTTAACTTTCTTGAACTCCAAAGTAAAATGTTTAATGTAAATTATTGTCAAAGTGATTTCAGACTTCACCGCTCAAAATGCTCTAAACACAGTTAATTCCTAAGATTTGAAGTCGAAATATATTGGATTATCAACAAAAAAGTAGAATTTTCAACCAACAAAGATGAATTTTCAACAACAGAGTTGAGTTTTTTATTGAAAAAGTCGAATTTTTCAGAAAGCATTTTACTTTTATATCCAAAAAGTTGAATTTCGTATAAAAAATTAATTATGAATTACGAAAAAATGATATTTCAACCAAATAGGTGCATTTCTAACAAAAAAACATAATTTTCAAGCAAACAGTTGCACATTTACTCAAAAAGATAAATTTTGAACAAACAAATAGAAGAATTATATTTTCAGTTGAAATATTTAATTTTCAACTATGAAAAAGTGAATTTGCAACAAAATAGATGAATTTATAATCAAAGTGATGAATTTTTAATAGAAAAATGAATTCTCAAGAAAAAGTGTAATAGTTGATATTTCCACCAAAAATATTTTAATTTTCATACAACAAAAGCTAAATTGAACCAAAAAATACGAATGTTTAAAAAATTATTGGAATCTTTACACAAAAAACAAATTAAAAAAAAATTTGACAAAAAAGTTGAATTTACAACAACAAAATATGCATTTTCTATCAAAATACTTGAATTTTCAGACCAAAAAAGACGAGAAGTAAACTCTCAACTGAAAAATATCAAGTTTTTAACAAAAATAGAATAACTTTATTTTCGGCAATAAAAATAAATTTTCAATAAAAAAATGAATTTTGAACAAAATAGTTGAATTTTTAAGCAAAGAAACTAATTTTTAATTAAAATAATGAATCTTTAACCGAAAAAATTAATTTTGAACCCAGTAGTTAGATTTTCTATCCAAAACGTGGTCTTTTTACCAAAAAAGACAAATTTTCAACAAAATCGATGAATTTTCAACAACACAGTTAAATTTTCAAACCAAAAAGATTAAATGACTTTCAATCAGAAAAACGTATTTTCAACCAAAAATATTAATTTTCTACCAAAAAAGGTTAATTTTTAACAAAACACATGAATTTTCAACCAAATTTGAAATTTTTAAAGAAATTTTCAACCTAATAGTTTAATTTTTAAGCAAACAAATGAATTTTCAACCAAAAGTTTAAATTAGTCACCAAGAAGATTAATATTCTACCACAAAAGACAAAGTTTCAAGAAAATATATAAATTTTTAACAAACAGCTGATTTTTCTACTGAAGAAGATGAATGTTAAACCATGTATGGAATAGTTAAAGTTTCAGTTTAAAAAATTCATTTTCAACATACAAAAAAACGAATTTTCTACAAATTATTTAAATTGTTAAGCAAAGAATTTAATTTTAAACTAAAATAATGAATCTTCAACCAAATAAATGCATTTTTAATCCAATAGTTGATTTTTTTTTACCAGAAAAGACCAATTTTCAATAAAATAGATGAATTTTCAAACAAATTAGTTCAATTTTCAACTGAACAGATGAATTTTTAACCAAAAAGATTAAATTTCTGTAAAATTTTTGGAAAAAAACGTAATGGTTAAATTTCCAGTTAAAAAAATTGATTAAATTTTTTTTTTAAACTAATTTCAAATCAAAGAGATACATTTTCAAACAAAAAGAATAATTTCATACCAAAAAGAATAATTTTAAGAAAATACATGAATTTTGAACCAAATTTTGAAATATTAAAAGAATTTTGAAACTAATAGTTGAAGTTTGAACCAAAAAATAAATTTGCAACCAAAAAGATGAATAAGTCACCAAGATGATTAATATTGTACCACAAAAGACAAAGTTTCAACAAAATACAGAAATTTAATACCAAATAACTGAATTTTCAACTGAAGAAGATAAATGGTAAACCAAAAACATGGAATAGTTCAAATCTCAGCTGAAAAAATTAATTTTCAATTTAAAAAAACTAACTTCTAATCAGACAAATGTATTTTCCAAAAAAAGTATCAATTTTCTGCCAATAAAGGTTCATTTTCAACAAAACACATGAATTTTTATCGAAATCTAGAATTTTAAAGAAATCTTCAAACTATTAGTTTGATTCTCATACACAGAAATGAATTTTCAACCAAAAGTTTGAATTAGGCACCAAGAAGATTAATATTCTACCACAAAATACCGAAATTTGCAACCAAATAGCTGATTTTCCAAAAAAGGTGAATTCTAAACGAAAAATCAAGTAGTTGTTATCCCAACGAAAAAATTAATTTTTGTCAGAAACAGTTGAATTTAACAAGAAGAAAAAAAAAACTTTTCGACATGAGTTTAATTTTCAACTTAAAAAGATTTTTCAGTCGTCAAGGGAGAGAAACAGTTGCAAACAAGGTGTTGAATTTTCAAGCAAAGAGATGAATAATTGAATTTTCAACTAAAAACGATCAATTATTAAACATGATAGTTCAATTTTCAATTAAACATATTAAATAAACTAAACTAAAATTCTCGCGCTTTAAAGTATGTAGATACTTCTATTTTAACTTATCCGAAGTTTACCCATACGGTGGTTCAAAAAAGGCTTCCTTGAAGACAAAAGAGTTTTTAATTCTGTGTAAAATTTAGGTTAAATAATAATTTTTGTCGCTTAGGAAAACTGGATCTGATGATTATAAGCGCTGTCCTAAAAGTGATATGTTTGAAACATGAAAAAAGACTTAAAAATTATCGATACAATGATTTTATAATAACTCAATTTTTTTTACTTTGAACAAATGATTAAAATTGTAATAAATATCTCATTTTGTTTTCTATCAAAGATTTTATACAATAGTAATAATTTTATTATTTCAATTTATAGAATTATGAAAACATTACCGGTTTTCAATTAAAACTCAAAAACCAGAAGAAAGTATTAAAAAAAATATTGAATTATGTTTCCATAGCAATTCATTGCTACTCATTGAATTTGTAAGTCGGCACTTCTAAGCAGATTAGTAGAATACCCTTACCATTTCATTTAGTAGAAACTGATAAAATGACTAATTTAACAGTCATATACAATGCTACTAATGGCATTAGTAAAATTTCTACTAATTCAGATTTAGAGAGTAAAATTGGAGGTTCGACTCAACTCTCTTTTAGATCTATTTTTTAAAAACTGCTCGCAAAGAATGAGGATGTTGAGATCTAGCGATGACATCAATGCTGGTCGATTTCCTCCTTTAGGACCAGCCCCATTTTCCCGCTTCTTTATCCTTCCACAGGGACCATATATTTTTCCTTTTTTGAGACTGTTACAAGTTGCTTTGAAAAGGTTTTCGTCCTGTTCTACTATCGCGGGAAACACGTAACCTATAGCTTGGGGCTGATATCCAGCATCCAGGACGTCCTCCCGTTCTCCAAGTTCACCCCTCGCAGACAACACCGACGTCACTTCCGATATCCCTAGGCATACGGTAGGTAGGGTGTACTCTAGAATGTAGACGAATATATCGGCGAGGGACAAGATGCATGCATTTTAGGAAGAATGCCGATAAAGTGCTTTCATGAAAAGCTGTTAGAGCTAGGATTTTTACTTCTTCAGCTTCTCCATATACCATATCACCTAGATTCTAGAATTTAAATTCAGAAGTGAAATAGAACTGCGGTAGCAGGGTTTCGTACTTGGCACAATTTTATCAAGCAATGAAAGAATATAGAAGCTTTAAAATCTACAAAAGATATTCTTTGATGCAAAGAGAAAGGAATGCACTCAGAGAAACAAAAGTGCCTATAGATTAGGGAGGGTTGAAAATAACAAATTCTGGGACAGTTGGGTAGTAACTTGTTACAAGTAACTGAGTTGCTGATAAGTTACGACATTTATTAATTTTAGGGAAACTTTGTTATTATTTTACAAAGTAACTTGTAATGTAAGTTGGTTACGATTTTTGCAATAACTTGGAACTTTAATTTTTGTTACTTTGAAGGTACTTCTTGATTTTTGTATAGCTCTTATCAAGAGAGGTTTATGGGTCAGCTGTGTGTGCACCGTTGGAAGTAAGTTCATGAAATTTCATGAAAATGTTAGTGAAGTTTTTTACATTATGGTTAGTGAAAAACTCATTGAAATTTCATGCAACACTGAAATTTAAATAGCCTTATTGAAATTTCAATGTAAGTGGCTAGAGACCTGACTCCAGTGAACAGTGTTGAACGATGTTTTCTCGCGTAAATTTCCCGCTCTTGCTTACCTTCTAGGACAGAAGGAGCAGAAGTGAATGACGAATACGTTCCAGTTGCGTCGGGATTGGTTGCTTCAAGAAACCATGATCGTAGCTTCCGGAGCCTAAAACTTCTCTCATAATAACAAGATTCCGGCTTGCCAGCATCAGGCTAATTCCATCGCGAACCGGATGCAAAAGGCTGTTCTTCTGGGATCACTTCATCTAGTCCGGCAATACTGTTCCTCATAACATTCTACAAAGATTGGTAGCTCTAAAAAAAGCATCCAGAGGTGAAATTTACATCTCCAACCGTCCCGTCTGCCGCGTAAGGTCATCCGCGGCTAGAGACCTGATTCCAAGGAACAGTGTTGAACGATATTTTCTCGTGTAAATTTTCCGCTCTTGCTTACCTTCTGGAACAGAAGGAGCAGAAGTGGATGAGGTACACGTTGCAATTGCGTCGGGATTGGTTGCTTTAAGGAACCATGATCTTAGCCTCGAGAGCCTAAAACTTCTCTCATAATAATAATAATGATACACGAGAACAGCGCAATCTTCACTGGAATCAATAAACACCCAGTCCACATTAGAGGTCAATAAAAATAAAAATTCTCGATCATTTAACAACCTTTAATGTCATTACAAGGGAAGTTCCTGTAGATAATGTCGGTGTTTAAGGTTCATAATTTTTTATTGATAATAATGTCAACATTAATTATGCAGTAAAATGCTTAGAGGTGCGCAAAGTATGGTATTGTTTTTCATCTTTCAGTTCATTTTTATGACTAGAATGATCAATCACTGACATATATTAAATTATTAAAAATCCAGAAGTAAAAACGGGTTTCGTACCTCAATCATCAGTGAAACTCAGAATACTTTTGGGTGGTGCAGTACTCACAAACGATCAAGGAAAGCCATTTGTAAAAATAGCAAATACTCAATCAGAATCAGTTGAAATTCAAATACCAGAATTAATTTTTGCAAGCTGTATTCTACAACTTAGAAAATTTTAAATATTTATGAATACAATCAAAAAAATGTTACAATATCACCTGTAAACAAAGAAAGAAAGAAATTCTGGATATGCCCAGATTACAACATTTAAATGATAAAGAGTTAAGACAAGTTAAAATATCAATAAAAAATAATTCAGATAGATTCCATCTGTGTCTGACATAAAATTCCGACCACCGACGATCAGCCAATATTCATGCGTAAGTATCGATTTCCACCGATACATAAAGAAGAGATACTAAGGCAAACCGATGATTTGTTGAAAAATCGAAATTCCTAAACCATCACCATCCCCCTACTAATCAGAAAATTATTGCTAAAATATTCGAAATTAGATATAACGTCTTTTTATCAAAAGTACTCAAAGCTGATAAATTCGGTAATCATTACACACGCCCACATAAGGTACTTGATATACTCAGTACGGGAAATATGCGAATACGAATTAAGAAATCTTCTAAGATGCTTCATATAAATCATCATAGGCTTTCGTGTATTGAACCCTTAGAATAATAAGCATAATAAAAAAATATATAATATATAATAACAATATTGTTTTTTTCTAGGTCCCGGCTGAAAGCGATATGTCCTTACTTAGTTAATTTATTGTCACTACCCCCCCTCCTTCTAATGTTATTAACAGTATGCTGTATATGGAACAAGATATAGTCCATTAAAATACTTGCATTCATAAGTGTCGATTGTCAATTTCAAGTATTAAATCGGCGTATTGCCGTTTTAGCAGAAATATTTCATATCATAATTTGATCCAATTCACCTTAACTCACAAATCAAACATTTTCCATTCTCACTTTTCATAATAGTATATAAACACATAAATTCTATTTATTTGCTTATAACATATCCAGATTTATGAAAATAACTATAATTTTTCTCTTTTTAGATTGTAACCTTTTTCTTCTTGAATTTTCGTTTTTTTTTTTCATTTACAAGAAGATTTATGTTCTATAAAAAAAAAACGAATTAAGAAAAAATGTTACATTTTCATTTCAGATTCTCTATCATCTATTTTAGTTCGTAAACTGGCTAGGTGCATTGGAGGCGCTTTGATTTTCGTTCGCAAAAGCCTAGGTGCAGAGGGGACGCTGCGGAAAATCACTCGAAATTAAATGTATGGGATCGGCAATCTCCCACCTCATCTCTGGCATAACTATTTAAAATCTAATGTGAACGACCTAATGAAAAGGGCCCAGTTCGACGATTTTGGGTTTTTATGTGGGGGTGACATGGTAAAATGGGCTCTGTCTAAGTTCCGAGGTTGTCCTGGAGGTTACCCCACCCGATTTTATAATACAGTGTACAAAATGCAGGGGTGATACTTTTACCTTTGCTCTATCCTTAGATTCCAATACATATATTTTTTATCTTGTGATAAAAATAAATGTGTCATTTTTAATTGTCTGGCAAAAAAAAATGGGCGCCGGGCCTGGTTACTCTGCACGATCTGAATTCTGCCAATCAGCTTTTAGAACACCTAGGGACATTTCCCTCTTCTTTTGTTTTTATCGAGTCGGATGGTCTTGTCATTTCGAGCGAGAAGTTATCTACTTATTTTTAATTTTAACGTTTTAGATGTCAAATATTAAAAAAGTAATACAGAATGGATAAAAAATTAAAATTCAGTAAAATTCGTAGTTTCCCAGCTTGAATTTCAAAGTAAAACTCAAGTGCTAAACTTTCGCCTTAATCGCCTACATCCGTGTTTACCAAAACGAGCTTGCTTTCTCCCATTTGAGTGAGTCATAACAACATGATAGAAGACCCCGACAAATTTACCAATAGCGGTCTATCCTATTTGTCACGTAGCTCGAAAGCTGACGCTTCCGTCCGGCAGCTGGCCGGCGGGTTTTCCCCAGCACAAGCTAATGCCGTGAGCAAACGAGAGAAGGCCCGTTTAGTCACGTATATCAGTGACGCTTCCTTCCGCCTCTCTTTCACTCCCACATGGCGCGTTTTTTCCAGTACGTGCCCACGCCGTGGTCAAGCAGGAGAAGGCTCCCTTAGTCATAGACGCCAGTAACGCTTCTTCCGCCTCTCTCTTTCGCTTCTACACAGGGTTCTCAACGCCAAACGTTTCCATTTGAAACTTTTCGTATTCTTGACTTGAAGTATTAATTAAAATAAACATTCCTGTGGAAGCAATCTTGATCAAATATTTAGTTTAAACTTCGGGTATATATATATATATATATATATATACAAAATTCTTCGACGTAGGATAATCGATGGGATTGTTATCCTAAAATATTAAGTAAAAATATCAATCATGATATGTGTCCCCACCGCTCCGTGGCGACTCCAGTTTCGGAACTCTCGGCCAATGAGAGGGCCAGGAGCCGCTCCCTTCTTCGCTCGAGCTCTCGCCCCTCTCCTCCCTAAAAGCCGGTGCACGAGCTGTTCTCGACACTTGACTTCTGCGCTCTCTCCTGACTACTTGGCTGAACGGTGCTCGATTGAGCCCTGGGACCAAAGTAGGCAGATCAACGGGATTTTCAAGCATTCGCCAATAAACCTTTAAATCAATTCGCAGCTTTTTACTGCAACCTTCTCTCTTCCTCCATCCTCACTCTTCATCCACCCTCATCCATTTTTCTTTTCGCGGTCTGCCTTTGTGGCTCCGCACCCTCTCTCTTTCGCTTTACTTCGCATGGTCTGCCTTCTTGGCTCCATACGCATTCTTTCTCTCGGGACGGTCTGCCTTCGTGGCCATGTTCTCTCTCTCACTGAGCGGTCGCCTTCGTGGCTCCGCTCCCTCTCTCTCCTTTCCTCTTCTCCCCTTTTCTTCCTTGCCCTTCCTTCCAGCCGTATGACTGGTAGGAGAACCCGTCGCTCCCGTCCGACGGGAACCTCTTCCTCTTCTTCCTCCTCCTCCGCTCATCCAATCCTCCTGGTGAGCACTTCCACCAACCTCTCTACTCGCTCCCGGGTGGAGTTCATCCGGATCCCCTCTCCTCCTTCTTACCCCTCGGAAAACGCTCTCCGAGAAACCATTAGACTTCCTAGTCCCGGTGACTCCTGAAGGAGCCTTGCCACCCACTCCTGGCAACTGGTTTGAACACACCCTCCCCATCCCCGCTCCTAAACCCGCTCTTCGACCTACTCCGACTACCGCTCCCGCTTCCTCTCCCCGGGGCGACAGCGACGTCCTGGTCCTGTACGCCTGTCTAACGCCCGTTTGGTGCCCGTGTTAGTCTCCATGGATGATCTCCAGGCCTACAAGTATCTTTTATCCTCTAGTGGAGCCACCAGGATCTACCAGGCGCGTCCGACCAGCCGAAAACACGAGGAAAAGTCCATGACGCACCTCGACGCCTTCCTACGACAGAACAACCGGAGCCTGCCAGTCCGAGCCCGACCCGACTTCGGCAATATCACCAGTCCAGCACCTGCCTAGCGCCCTTTTTGTGCCACCTGAAAAACAAGCAACCAACGCCTACCTCCGGAGAGCGACAGGGACCTGTCCGCACAACCTCAGCAACACCACAGCGGTGCCTAACCAGCGCCCGGTCAGGCCCGCCACCCACGGTCCATCATCAATCGGAAGCAGTCAGATTCCTCTACCCTATACCATCACCGATCATCCCCTGTGATTAAGTCAGGTACTCATACCATCAAAAACCCGGCTTACATCAAATAAAAGCCTGAAAATAAATTAAACAAAAAGGATATTCGACCTTTGTACGAAATATATATAATATATATCACTAACAACCGTTAATATATTTTAGGTCCACGATTCCACCAGATGAACAAACTGTGAAATTCGTCGCCAACTCCAAAAACTACAACTACACCATTACTCAAGGCATCCATTTGTAGCCTTCTTATGACTTTCTCGTGTGTTAAAACTCGAGCTGAAATCTTCATTAGCGCACAAATAAATGGGCGAATTTGTAAGAAATGTGATAATAGAATACAAATTATATTTCTAAAAAACTATATAGGAAAAGAGAATTGTCATTAAATAGGCATAATCGAAGGATACTAGCTAGGCACTAGTACTGCTACACTTGGAAGAATCCTAGGAGTTAAAAATTACGATAGAAGATTTCGCAACAAATATTTGTACATAGTCAATCTCGTAAGGACAGGTTTTGTTAGAACAACGAAAAATAACTATAAAAATAAAATTGCCCTGAAACAATTGTTAGGGATCATAATTTTAAGTTCAACTGTCGTACTTCAGGATATGAAATGATTCCAGAGAATAATAAGAACATACTAATTCCTTGAGTGACACACGTCTTCAATAGATGCGTTTAAATCATGCCCCAGCAACCAGGCCCTCAAGGCCGCCCATTGAAATTTTCTTTGAGGAGTATAAGAATTTTTTTCTCTATCGCGTACTCAAAGAGATCATAGATTTTTTGCAATAATCAAGTTCTTGGTGTCACATAATTTTATTATCAACATTTTACCAACCATCCCTTGCAGATATACTAATTTAAATTCACTTGGATGGATGCTAGAATTTTTTTTAACCCTACTAAGAAAATTAAACTCAAGTTTGCAACGTTTATGATAAACGAAAAAACAAAAAAAAATGTTTTCTCAAACCAGCAAAAGACTGAAATATTTTGTCAGAAAATCATTTTATTCACTGCCTGAAGATCACCAAAAAAGTTTCATCCCCCTTGCAAATATGTAAAACACCCCAATTCATCCTCGAAAAACTAAAATAAATCACAAAAAATACAATAAGTCGTAAGTATACTATTTTCTTCCACAAAATTATTTTATTCGATGCACAAAAATGGCCCAAAATGTTTCATTGTCCCAGATAATGTGGAAAACACCCCAATTCATCCCCAACCACTTGAAAAGTTGACCAAAAATACGACAATACGAAAATCTGCAATTTTCTGAAAAAAAAAAATTTCACTGAGCTCACAAAGGTGACATAAAAAGTTTCATCTTTCCAGAAAATGTTGAATACACCCAAGTTCATCCCCTTACACTTAAAAAATTCACCAAAAGTACAATAATTCTAAATTCTGCGATTTTCTTTCACAACATTATTTTATTCGGTGCGCAAAGATTGCTCAAAAAGTTTCGTCTCTCTAGCTCATGTGGAAAATACCCCATTTTATCCCCTGATACTTCAAACATTCACAAAAAATACTAAAATCCGAAATTCTGCAATTTTCATTCACAACATCATTTCATTCGATGCACAAAGATTGACCAAAGAAAGAAAATTGCGGACTTTCGAATTATGCATTGTATTTTTGTGAATATTTTAAGTGTTATGGGTTGAACTGGGGTGTGTTCCACATTCGATAAGGGGATGAAACTTTTTGGTTGGACTCTGTGCGCGGAGTGAAATAATTTCGTGGAAGAAAATTTCGGATTTTCGTTTCTCTGTATTTTTGGTGAACTCTTTAAGTGTTGAGGGATGAATTGGGGTGTGTTACACATTAGCTAGGGAGATGAAACTTTGTGAGCAATCTTTGCGCACCGAAAAAAAATAATGTTGTGAAAGAAAATTGCAGACTTAAGTTTCATTTTCTTAGTAGGGTTGAAAAAAATTCTAGCAACCTTCCAAGTAAATTTAAATTAGTATATCTGCAAGGGATGGTTGGTAAATATTCGATAACTAAATGATGGGGCTCCGAGAACTTGATTATTGCACACAATCTATGATCTCTTCAAGTACGCGATAGAGAAAAGAAATTCTTATACTCCTGAAAGCAAATTTCAATGGGCGACCTTGAGAGGTCCCTGGTGGACCGGCCGAACGCAAGCATTACGCTACAGCGTAATGCTAAAGTGATGCTAAAGTAATATGACATTATAATTATTAAAAGAAGCAAAATAGATATATAAACTGCTGCAATTATAATAATACGTTAAAATTTACGTAAAATGGCCATGCCGTAATTGCAACAAGTAGCTTTTTGAGCGTTAAAAAATAAGAAAACAAAGTGACTGTCATTGAAGTCGTGCCCCTGCATGTTGGCAACTCGCTTGAAGCTTGCATTAGCAGACTGCAATGAAAACCACATTATTTTTCATTTTTTAATGCTGAAAAAGAAACTTGCTGCAATTACGGCAATGCCATGTAACATAAATTTTAACGTTTTATTATAATTGTAACAGTTTACATATTTATTTTCTTTATTTTATTAATTATAATGCCATATTACTTTAGCGTTACTTTAGCATTGCGCTGTAGCGTGATGCTCACGTTCGGCCGGTCCGCCAGGGGTTGATTACTGGGACATGATAAGAAGTGTGTCACTAAAGGAATTAGTATACTCTTATCATTCTCTGGAATCATTTGATTTCCTGAAGTATAACAGTTGAACTTAAAATTATGATCCCTACCAATTGTTTTAAAGTAATTTTATTTTAATCGATATTTTTTGTTGTTGTAACAAAACCTGCCCTTGCGGGATTTACTCTCTAGAAATATTTTTTGCTAAATCTTCTATCCTAATTTTTAACTTTAGTACAAACATTCCTGCAAGGGTTATATCCTTTCTTTCTTGTAGTAATCAAACTTTGCCTTTCTGCCTCTTTTTTTACTCGAAATTCTAACGCAGTGCCGCGCTCTCTCCCCCCACCGCGGCACGTCGCTTTTTACATGGAAGCGAGCGCCGAGGTGGGGATTGTTCTTGGAGAACCGACAGTCACTACCACAGCGTTGGGCTGACGCTTACGCACGCACGGCTGCTTATACGGCGCTCCTGATTGGTCCAGCTTAAACAATTGATAACTCAGAAAATAAACTTCAACTGATTTTTTGAAAAGGAATTTTCTATTGATATTTTATTTGTTCATACAACTATATAAGTCCGGACACTTGAGTCTGGGACACCCTGTATAGTATTTGTAAAAAAAAATGTCTATGAATACTTTTTGAACAAAACTCTTTCTGTATTTGAATTAATAAGTCATAATCAGGAATCAGAGAAATTATTTAATTGCAAATCATAAATAAGGCAAAATCAAATAGTCGCATTTCGTACTGTTGCACTTTTCTCCGTTCAATCTGTAGATTCGACTAAGCTGATTCATACCGTGGGTAGTAGAATGTTCTACTACTCAAAGCTCGAAATAGTTGTATTTATATTACTTGAAAATCTAAATCATTGTACTTATATTACTCACAAATCAAAATCATCGTCTCTGTCATGATAATAGTGTATGGGTAATTCCTTGAGAAAGTACGGCACCGAGGTCAGTTTATTATTTAACATAGATCACTATTCCGTACATGCTTGAATGTGTCAGTTGTTAAAATTTTAGAAGCTTAAAACAACAGATTAAAAGACAGACCTGTCAGATATTAATATTGTTGGTTCTGAAGCCTACATAGATTCTCAGTGCTATATCATTCTTGCATTTATACACCTCTATCGACCTCAACCAACACGTTTGAATCCTTATTAGAGGCCCTTGCATTCAGGCGTGACTTTCAGGGCCATAAATTACTCATTGCAGTTGACCTTAATACACCTGAATTTAAGAAATTCTTTGATTTTGGTGTAATACATAATAAATCAGTTTTATTAACCTCTTTCATGCAAGTTTTTAAGCTTGAGCAAACCAATAATATAATAAACAAGAATGGCCGACATTTTAATTTAATATTTTCCTATTATAACAGTAATACTACCAAATGCAATTTTCCCTTTGTTCCTGAGGATGTGTAGCACCCCGCTTTAACTACCTTGGCGGACCGAATGAACGAAACGGATACGCTACAGCGTATCCTTATAGTATCCACATCGTATCCTCCCCGTATCATATAAGAAACACTTAAAAAAGGAAGATGAACATTTAAATTGTTGAAATTCGGATTCTACGTGAAATTTTGCGTCAGAAGGTCACGGAGTAATTGCAATAGTTTTTCTTGCAACTAATCGTTTGAGCGGTACTGCCTAAACGATTATAGATGCTTGATTATGGACGCTTGAAGTCGCCTCATACTGTTAATCTCGCAAATAACATTATACCAAAAATGTTACATTTTAAGAGAGCAGATATTAGTGGACTATGTGTTACTTTGAATGATATTGACTGGCCGTTTTTAGAAAATGTCTTATCATTAAACCAGGCTTGTAAGCTTTTCTATGATATAATCAACTTGCTATTTAACATTTAAGTTCCTAAATTTAATACTAGTAAGATTGAATTTACTCATCCACCGTGGTTTACAAAAGATGTTGTCGATAACATTCACTTAAAAGATAAGTATAGATATAAATTTGATGTAACCAAGAATCTATATTACCCACAACCTTTAAAATTCTTAAGCAAAAAATAGATATTGGAATGACAAATATCGTATCCCTATCGAAAGACTATCATACCCGAAACATATTAATACAGTTCAACTTGAAGGATTATATAATACCTATATTATCTCAAAGAAAATTCGGAATGCCATAATAAAGATCCCTAATAAAGAAACAGCTGGTTCTGACCTGATCCCATCATCTGTTATTAAAAAATGTTCTGAATTTTAGCTTTCCCCACTAAAAGTATCCTTTAATATTTCTATTCAAATTGGTTATTTCCCTCCTGTTTAGAAAACTACCCGTATCTGTCCTGTTTGGAAGAAGGATAACAAATCTCTTTTTGTGAACTACAGACCCATTTTGGTTTCTTGTGGCTTCTCTAAAATATGAGAATTCTCTATTTACAATTTTATATCGCGGGTGACTTTTCGTGTGATCTCGTTCAATCAGCATGAATTTATCCCCAGACGATCTACTGCTACCAATTTCCTGAGCTTTACTCAAAATATTCTTCAATTACTAACTGTACATAATCAGGTTGATGTCATTTACACCGATCTCTCTGAAGCATTCGATAACCATGCCATATTATTAAGTAATCTGCAAATAGTTGATCTACCGGATAATATCATTCGACTATTACACTCTTACTTATCCTCCAGGCACACATTTATTAAGCTTTGTGGGCACTCTTCTGTAGAATTTATCCCTACTTATGGAGTGCCGCAAGAATCTAAGCTTGGACCACTTCTATTAATGATCTATATGAGTGATCTTTCAGCTTATCTCAAATGCTATCATTATTTGTATGCAGATGATAACGTTATTTCAAACTTTGGTACGATCTAAGCTGGAATATTGCTCGGTTTTTCGGATCTCTAATCTCCATAAGCATACAAACCTTATAGAATCGTGTCACAAAATATTTCTGACATACCTCAGTTAGAAAAAGCTTGGAATCTACCGGCTCCGGGATCTGATTTAAATTCTCTTAGTGATAATGTCACATTCTCAAAAAAAAGGCGATTTTTATCCTTTCCAATGTGAGGAAACCCGTTCAAGGTGTAGCGGAATTTGAGAGCACATCGAAGCCAGTAGTTAGTGTCATATTTGTCTCCCTTACTAAGCATAAGCTGAAGAAATGGGCAACGGCATATGCAGGAATACGAGTTGCAATATGGCGCCGAGATGAGCAACACGCATCTCTCGTGCCGCATATGAATTTCTTGATTTGGCCTAGATTCTCAAATTCTATATATTTTGTTTGATTCTTATCGCATTGGTTTTGTTTTTTTCTGCTTCTGATTTTGTGATTTCCTAACAGAATTCCGACCGGATTTGTGTCTTTCTGAGGAACTTGTGGCCTTGAACAGACATCATTTTATATTTCTCATTGTCCCCCAAATAGTGTGTGTCTGTGAGTTAACCAAGCTTGGCGTGCTTTGTGTATGTGGTGACAACTGCTATCGATCGCTCTTGACTACCGCATTCAAAGTAGCTACTATTTACAAAAATAAGTGGCGATACAAATGTACTACAGTTATTAAACTCCATATAAGCCGACACAGAGCAAATAAAAAGGACGTCAAACTACTTGAAACAGATACAGCTCAATCAAAGTCTGATTTTGATGCTCTAAAAATTGAATTCAGCACATCTAAAGCACAACATAGAAAGCTGACAGAAAGTCATCAGGCACTATATGAAAAATATAGTTCAATCTGGCGGGAGGTTGTCTTTCTTCAGCGAAAAGACCCCTCCTGTAATGTCCTGATTCACAACCTATCGTACGACGAGAAATCTAACAAGGACCTCTTCTCAGTTGTTCTCAATATTCTGACTAGCGCTGGTCTCTCACCTAATGAAACGAATATTGATACCATTTATCGACTGGGGAAGACGCAAGGCAATAGTCTCGTACTTGTGCGTTTCAATTCTGGCAGATGAAAACAGGAGGTTCTCAACAAACGTGCGGCTTTTAAAGAGTTGAACAACCAAATCGCCCCACGGATGGACCGAACAGCTCTCTGGACTCCTTTATTGGAACATTTGCTTCAAAGCCGCAGAAGCCTCAGTCTAAGAGTCACAAACCTACTCAGCCTGGTAAGGCTTAGCAACTTGCAGCAGAGAATGAAGGCGTTAATCAGGAAGTCTTATGTCATTTTCCTAAGGGCATCAATCTTCGCATCTCATTATGGAATGCTCATGGCCTTTCCAATTTTTCTAATATTCCAGATCAAGTACTCAGCTCGGACATCATTTGCCTGTGCAAGATATGGGTAACTTGGCTGATTCTAAAATCCTCTGATTGAATCCCTGATCACACCGCTATTGTAAGTAATGCACAGCATTCTGCTAAAGTCGGTCGACCTAGTGGGGGCTTAGCAATTTTTATAAACAAATCTGTATTCAGCTTTGAAATTTTATTGATTTCTTCTACATGTATCTTCGTTAAATGTTGGAACTTTAAACCATCTATGAATGTTCAGCTGTTAGAGCAGACTTTTGAGGAGGCCCTTTTCGAGGTTATTTCGGGTTGTCCAGATTTACCAATGTCTTTAGGAGGCGATTTTAATGCACGCATCGGCAACCTGAATGCACGGAGAAAAATGTCTAGTTGGGCTAACTAGATGAATCTAGTTACGCGCGTCTAGTAAATTTAAGACGGAAGTTTCCAGGTCAACCGATTTCCGGTCAGGTGCTCTAACCACTGAGCTACAGAGAGATCAGAGGAAGAATTCTTTTTTCTGAAATACGCCTTATTTAGCAAGATGTTTCATCAATTTTTAATAGAAACCTGTATTATCATCGGAGAAGGTAACGAATCGAGAAGAGAAATTCACACATAAAATGGAAATCTACAATATCAAGCAAAGTTATATTCTCCTATACAGGAAATATTTTAACGTCATTTCAGAGAAGATGGAGAATTAACATTTTTAATTAAATTTTATTCAGAAAAAAAGATCTTTTACTTTCACTCCGCTGGGATTCGAACATCAGGTCAACTCATAATACAGATTTCTATTAATAATTGATGTAACATCTTGCTAAATGAAGCGTATTTCAGAAATGATCTTTTTTCTGAATAAAATATAATTGAAAATGTTTATTCCCATCTTGTCTGAAATGACGTTAAAATATTTTCTTTATAGGAGAATATATCTTTGGTTAATATTGTAGATTTCTATTTTATGTGTGGATTTCTCTTCTCGATTTGTTACCTTCTCCGATGATAATACAGATTTCTATTAAAAATATGAATTCTCAACGGAAAATGTAATAATTCATATTCAAACCAAGCAAGATTTTTAATTTAAACAAAAAACAGTTGAATTCAACAAAAAATATTAATTTTTAGCGAAATAGTTCCATTTTCAGCCAATGAGATGAATTTTCAACTAAAGTGATGCATCTTGAAAACAAATTTTAACAAAAGAAATCAAAATTCAATTTAATTTTCAATAAATTATATGAGTTTTCAAACAAACAGTTGAATTTTCAACTGAAAATATAAAATTGCAACCAAGTAGTTGAATTTTCAACAAAAAAGGATTAATTTTCAACCAGAGCGTAAAATTTTTATTCGAAAAGATGAATTTTTCACCAAGAAGATTATTTGTCTACCAAAGAAACAAATTTTCAACAAGATATATCAGTTTTCAACCAAATTGATAAATTTTTAAACCAAAAAGTCAGATTTCCTACAAAGGAGTTAAATTGGAATCATTTTATTTTACCACTTTTTTATATTTAAATATCTATTTTATTCTCATTATCCAATATTTATTTTTATCTCATATTAAAATAATAAAAACCAAAATTTAAATGTTCAATTTAAATAAGAAATGAGTCTTTTGGCTCGATTTTAATGAGTTCAATCGTCAGTTGCAAGAAAAATAATTTTTTAATGAAAAAAGATATTGGAAAATATGCCGGCAGCAGGAACCGATCACGGACTTTGAGGTTACAAACTCGGTCGATTTTTTAAAAGCAGTTTTTCTCGAGAATGGTTCAAAAACGCATCTTATTACTTCAGATTATTAAAAGTTTGGTAATCACCTACTACTGGGAGGAGTATGAGCTCAAACAATATCAGAGCTTCATAATGAAGCTTCCAAGAACTTCTATCTTAGATAAGAAATTTTAATTAAATATGTTTCTAAGCTTTTGAGTATAAGTTTCATATAGCAAACGCCCTTCTTCCGACAAAGTACTAAGAATCTCGTAAAAAATTAATTAAATTTCTTCTAATCTTTTTAATGATCACAGTTTAAACAATTAAGAAAAATACACATAGAGAGATATATTATTTTGATTTTTACGATTTTTTTTTTAATTGTAAATTGGGAAGCTTTAAATTTTTGATTGAAAAATTTTCTAATGCCTGATGTCTTAAAAATCGCAGGCTTTTCCCAAATTAGAAAATTAAAAAGTCTATAATTTTCAAGTAAAAATATATTAAACTTGGATGGTTTTGAGTTTTGTAGATTGAAGGGAAATCTTATTTCTAAATATGTATAGAAAATAATGATTTATTTTAGAAAAAATAATTGCAAGATTTTTTCCACTAAAGTATTTTCTGAGAATTTTCTAATGGGCTTTTCTTGATTAAAAAGATGCGAGCCTTATTATTATATAATTATTATCGCATTATAATCTCAGGCAGAAAATTTGAATCAAATATTTTACTGAGCTACTTTTGACGATCTTAATTAAAAAAATTTTTGAATTATAAATTATTCTTTTTAACTTTTTAATTTTTCTCTTTAAAAATTGTGCCTCAGGATTGAGCTGAGTATTAGGAAATGTTTTTGTTTTTGAAATTCTTTAACTTCGTTGAAATCATTTACAATCCTTGAATTTCTTGAATTCTTCTAAGTTCTTCGAACTTTTTGAATTTTCCTAATTATTCTAAAGTTTTTAAACTCCCGCAGTTCATTGAGCTCCCGGATTTTATCGAGCTGTAGTAGTTTATGAAACTCCCAAGCTTATATAGAAATGCCAAAGTTTATAGAACTTCCACAGTTGAATGAACTTCTGCAGTGCATAGAGCTTGGGATTTTATAGAAATGCTGCAGTTTACGAAACTCCCAAGTTTATAGAAATCCCAAAGTTTATAGAACTTTTAGAGTTTATGGAACTTCACGAGTTTATAGAAATCCCGCAGTTCATAGAGTTCCAGGGTACTATACAATTGTCGCAGTTCATGAAACTCCCAAGTTTATAGAAATGCTAAAATCTATCAAACTCCTAGAGTGTATGGAACTCCCAGCGTTTATAGAACTTCTGAAGATACTAGAGCTTCCGGACATTATAGAACTGCCGCAGTTTATGAAACGCCACAACTGATAGAAATGCTAAAGTTTTCAGAAATGCCAAAGTTTATAGAACTTCCACAGTGTTATGAACTCCTGCATTTCATATAGCTTGGGATTTTAGAGAAATGCTGCAGTTTACGAAACTCCCAAGTTCATAGAAATTCCAAAGTTTATGGAACTTCTAGAGTTTATGGAACTCCACGATTTTATAGAAATCCCGTAGTTTATAGAGTTCCAGGGTACTATAGAATTGTCGCAGTTCATGAAACTCCCAAGTTTATAGAAATGCTAAAATCTATCAAACTCCCAGAGTGTATGGAACTCCCAGCGTTTATAGAACTTCTGCAGATCATAGAGCTTCCGGACATTATAGAACTGCCGCAGTTTATGAAACGACAAAGCTCATAGAAATGCCAAAGTTTTCAGAAATGCCGAAGTTTCTATAACTTCCACAGTTTATAGAACTCCTGCAGTTCATAGAGCTTTTGATTTTATAGAAATGCTGCAGTTCACAAAACCCCCAAGTTTATAGAAATTTCAAAGTTTATAGAACTTCTGGAGTTTATGGAACTCCCCGAGTTTCTGAAACTCCCGCCGTTTTTGAGGTTCCAGGGTACTAGAGAAATGTCGCAGTTGATGAAATTCCCAAGTTGACAGAAATGCAAAAATTTAGAAAGCTCCCAGAGTTTATGGAACTCCTAGAGTTTATGGAAATCCTAGAGTTTATGGAACTCCTAGAGTTTATGGAACTCCACGAGTTTATGGAACTCCACGAGTTTATAGAACTCCTGCAGTTCATAGTGTTCGAGGGTACGATAGAATTGTCGCAGTTCATGAAACTCCCAAGTTTATAGAAATGCTCATATCTATAAAATTCCCAGTGTATGGAACTCCCAGCATTTATAGAACTCCTTCAGATCATAGAGCTTCCGGATTTTATAGAACTGCCGCAGTTTATGAAACTCCAAAGCTCATAGAAATCCCAAAGTTTCTAGAACTTTCACTTTTTTTAGAACTCCTGCAGTTCATAGAGCATCGGATTTTACAGAAATGCTGCAGTTTACGAAACTCCCAAGTTTATAGAAAATCCAAAGATTATAGAACTTCTAGAGCTTATGGAACTCCCCGAGTTCATACAACTCCCGCAGTTCTCAAGGTTCCAGGGTATTATAGAAATGTCGCAGTTGATGAAATTACCAAGTTTATAGAAATGTCAACATTTATAAAACTCCTAGAGTTAATGGTACTCCCAGAGTTTATGAAACTCTTAGCGTTTATAGAACTCCTGCAGGACATTGAGCTTCCGGATTTTATAGAACTCCCGCAGTTGATGAAACTCCCAATTTTATAGAAATGCCAAAGTTTTTAGTAATGCCAAAGTTTATGGAACTTCTACAGTTTATAGGACGCCTGCAGTTCATAGAGCTTCGGATTTTATAGAAATGCTGCAGTTTACGAAACTCCCAAGTTTATAGAAATGTCATCATTCATAAAAATCTCAGAGTTTATGGAACTCCTAACGTTTATAGAACTCCTGCAGTTCATAGAGCTCCAGGATTTTATAGAACTGTCACAGTTTATGAAGCTCCCAAGCTTATAGAAACGCCTAAGTTTTTAGAAATTCCAAAGTTTATAGAAATTCCACCGTTTATATAACTCCTCCAGTTCATAGAGCTTCGAATTTCCTAGCAATGTAAAAGTTTATAGAACTCCTAGAGTTTTTGGAACTCTCCGAGTTTATAGAACTCCCGCAGTTCATAGAATTCCAGGGTATCATAGAATTATCGTAGTATATGAAACTGTTAAGTTTATAGAAATGCCAAAGTTTATAGAATTCAGAGAATTCAAAATAATTCAATTGTAGAAGAATTTCAAGGAATTCAGAGAGTTCAAGGAATTCAGAGAATTTAAGGAATTAGGAGAATGTAAGGAATCAAGAGAATTCAAGGAACTTAGAGAATTCAAGGAATTAAGAGAATTCAAGGTATTCAGAGAATTCAAGGAATATTCACAGAATGCAAATAACTTAAAGTTTAATTTTTAAATAAAGAAGATACATTTTCAACCAAAACCAGGCGAAAAAAAAAATTGTTTTACACATAGTGAAAGAAATGATGTATGATTATCATTTATTTCATATAAAAAATGCAAAAGTATAGTTAAATTTTCAAATTAATAGTTTCATTTTTAACCAGATGGTTTAATTCTCCACCAAGGTAGTTGACTTTTCAATATAAAATATAAATTGTCAACAAAAAGAATGAATTGGCAACTAAGAAGGTTCATTTTTTATTAAACTGAGAAATTTTTTATAAAAAAGATGAATTTTCAACAAAATACATGAGTTTTAAACAAGAAAAAATAAATTTTTCATTTAAATTATGATTTTTCAACAAAAAGATGAATTGTCAACATAATAAATGAATTTTCAACCCAGTACTTGCACTTTAAACTAAAAAGATGATTTTTCAACCAAATATTGTATTTTAATTTTTAAAAGTAAGGATTCAACCAAAAAAAATTAATAAATAAAGTTTTAGTTAAACAGTTATTTTCCAACCAAGAACAAAACGATTTTTCAACAAAATAATTACATTTTCATCCAAAGAGATGCATCTTCAACCGAAAAAATGCATTTTCATCAAAGAAATTCAACTTTAAACGAAGTAGTTAAATTTGTGACAAGAAAAGATTACTTTTTACCAAAATAGTTGCATTTGAAAAACAATAATTGAATTTCCAACCTATTATAGTAATTCAGTTGAAATATGAGCAAAAGAACGAGAAAGGGGGGAATTTTCTCGAAAACCGAAAAAAAAATCTTTAGGAGAGGAAAAAAGTATTTATGGACGGCCCCTGATCTGTTACGTTAATCTGCCGCCTAAATTAGTCTAAATTTGATCATTTTGTTGACGTTTTCAAATGAGAAAAATGTCCAGAGAATTCAATTGAAAGTATTCTCAAACTAGTCTCACATATCTTGAACTCAATATTCATTGTTCGATTGACGTCTACATAAAATTACATTAATTGTTTGTAATTAAAAAAAAGGGGGAAGTCAGCTTATCAAAAAATCACCGAAAATAGCGTCGCCTAATATGTGAACGCTCTCATTTTCCATCTTTTTTCTTACGCAATTTCTAATCTAGAAAAAAACACCAGCACAGTAGCGGAAAACTAATTGTACAGAAAATCCAGAGAAAAAGTAAGAGAAAGAGGAAGAAAGGGAGAGAATGCATAACACACCTATGAGGTTGATGTTCTGAGCTAGAGGGGGTGGCAAAGGAGGTGGGGTGGCAAAGGAGAAAAATAGGGGTAGGGGGTGGTTTAGACAGGTTGGGTTTAAGTCAGAGTAGTATGGGTGGTTCGCAACCCGTTTCGAGAGTCAGCGAAGCGAGGCACTCAGACTCCGGAATGGGGTAAAAACTCCGTGAGTTTGCTGCTCTCCACATCCTGGCTTCGGTTACGCGGCAACCAAGCCAAGCATGAACTCGGAAGACCTTTCGTGCATCAGAGTAATATTTACAAACCGTGAAATATGTAAAAGGGACGCTACGCAGTCACCACGTTGCCCGCATCGTTCAAGACGCAGGCAAAGAGTCACAGAGCTTTTTCGGTTTTTCGATTAGAAAGATGCGATGATGTTTCCTCGAGCGATGCAACATCTTAAACATATACTCGAATTCACAAGCCTACCGTTCTAAGGAAAAAGGCGGTAACTACAAAATTAGCGAAGAGAGAAAATCGACGAAAAGCCTGGAATCTGGTTGTCGCTATTCCGATTACTTTGATAGATATTTGAAAAGCAGTTCAAAGAGGTCCCGGATTTTATAGAACTGCTGCAGTTTATGAAACTCCAAAGCTTATAGAAATGGTAAAGTTTCTAGAAATTCCAAAGTTTATAGAACTCCTGCAGTTCATAGAACTTCGGATTATATGAAAATGCCGCAGTTTACGGAACTTTCAAGTTTATAGAAATGGCAAAGTTTATAGAACTACTAGAGTTTATGGAACTCCCCGAGTTTATAGAACTCCCGCAGTTCATACAGTTCCAGGGTACTATCGAATTGTCGCAGTTAATGAAACTCCCAAGTTTATAGAAATGTCAAAATTTATACAACTGTTATTGGGTAATTTTGATGCGATCTACCTATGTATGAAAAAATAATTACAAAAATAGGTAATTAATATGTAAAAATGCAGATGTTGCTGAAATTCCAAAGCGATTCTAAGGAAAAAGGCAGTAACTTAAGTTTCTCCGAAGAAGGCAGCATCTGCAAGATTTAAGTATCAATGCGCTATATTCTACATATTAAATAGGTAGGTAACAAAACGAAAATCGATCAATCGATCGATTCGTCAATTGATCATTTTCTTATATCCCTTAACTTTTCTAAAAATACTGAAATTATCCCGCCGCTCTGAAATCCATAATTTTTTTGAATTCCCCGAATATTTCGTATTTATTGAATTCAATGAAATTCTCGAATTCTTTGATTTTCTTACATTTTTTATTTCCTTGAATTCCCTAAATTCTCTGAAGTCTCTGAAATCCCTTAATTGCCTGAATTTCTTGAATGTTCGGAATTCTTCGTAAGATTTTAATTTATTGAATATTCCTTAAATTTTCTGAATTCCTTGAATATTCCTTGAATTATTTAAATTTGCTGAATTCCTTGAATTCTGGGAATTCCTCGATCTATCCTTGATCAATCATTGATCAATCAATTCCAATCAATCAATATTTCTTGAAATCTCTGAATTCACTGAAATTCTCGTATTCGCTGAAATTCTCGAATTCGCTGAATTTCTTGAATTTTCTGATTTCCTCAAATTCCATTAATTCTTTGAAGTCTCTAAATTCCCTGAATTCCCTGCATTTCTAGAATGTCCAGAATTTTTTGTATTATGTGGAGTTATTGAATATTCCTTATATTGTCTAAATTCCTTGAATATTCCTTAAATTCTCAAAATTTCCTGAATTACTTGAATTCTCGGAATTCGTCGACCTATCTCTGATCTATCCTTGATCAATCCTTGATCAATCAATTTCAATGAATCAATATTTTTCGAATTTTATGAATACATTGAATTTATTTAATTCTCGGAATTCATTAACTTGAATCTCTGAATTCATTTACTTGAATTCTCTATATTCATTAAATTCCATAAATCCTCTGAAATACATGAAATTCTCTGAATTCTCTAGAATCGTTGATTTCTGCAAATTCTCTGAAATTCTTGATTTCTCCTAATTTCCTGAAATTCTTAAATTTCCTTAATTCCTTGAATTTCTTGAATTCTCTGAATTCATTAAATTTCTCGAATTCTCTGATATTATTGAATTTTCTGATTTCCTTGAATTCCCTGAATTCTCTGGATCTCTAAATACCCTGAATTCCCTGAATTCTCTGGAATCCTTGAATTCGCTGAATTCCTTCAATTCCTGGAATTTTCTGAATTCTTATAATTGGCTGAATTCTCTGAAATCCCTGATTTCTCCAACTTACCTGGAATCCTTGAATTCGATGAATTCCTTTGATTCTTTATATTTCTTGAATTTTCTGAATTCTGACCATTGGCTGAAATCTCTGAAATACTTGATTTCTGCGAATTCTTTGATATTCTTGATTTATTCTAATATCCTGAAATTCTTAAATTTCCTCAATTGCTTGAATTTCTTGAATTCTCTGAATTTACTGAATTTTCTGATTTCCTTGAATTCCCTAAATTCTCTAGAATCTCTAAATACCCTAAATTCTGTGAATTCGTTAAATATTTAGAATTCCTCAAGTTTTTTGAATTCATAGAATATTACTTAAATTTTCTGAATTCCTTGAATATTCCCTGAATCCTCTAAATTCCCGAATTCCTTCGATTCTTTAAATTCCTCGATCTATTCTTGACCAATCCTTGATCAATAAATTCAAATCAATCAACATTTCTTGAAATCTCTGAATTCATTAAATTTATTTAATTCTCTGAATTCATTAACTTGAATCTCTGAACTAATTTACTTGAATTCTCTATATTCATTTAATTTCATACATTTTCTGAAATACCTGAAATTCTCTGAATTCTCTGAGATCCCTGATTTCTCCAACTTCCTTGGAATCGTTGGATTCAGTGAATTCCGTTAATTCCTTATATTCCTTGAATTTTCGGAATTCTTACCATTAGCTAAAATCTCTGAAATACTTGGTTTCTGCGAATTCTCTGAAATTCTGGATTTCTCTTAATTTCCTGAAATTCTTGAATTACTTTAATTTCTTGTATTTCTTGAATACTCTGAATTCATTGAATTTCTCAAATTCTCTGAATTTACTGAATTTTCTGATTGCCCTGAATTCCCTAAATTCTCTAGAATCTCCCAATACCTCAAATTCTCTAAATTCCTTGAATATTTAGAATTCCTTAAATTATTTGAATTCATAGAATGTTCCTTCAATTTCCTGAATTCCTTGAATATTCCCTGAATTCTCTAAATTTCTGAATTCCTTCAATTCTTTAAATTCCTTGATCTATCCTTGATCAATCCTTGACCAATAGATTAAAATCAATCAAAATTTCTTGGAATATCTGAATGGATTGAATTTAATAAATTCTCTGAATTCATTTACTTGAATTTCTAAATTAATTCACTTGAATTCTGTATATTAATTCACTTGAATTCTCTATATTAATTTACTCGAATTCTCTATATTCATTGAATTTCATAAATTCTCTGAAATACCTGAAATTCTCTGAATTCTCTAAAATCGCTCATTTCCCCAACTTCTCTGGAATCCTTGAATTCACTGAATTCCATGAATTCCTTATATTCCTTGAATTTTCTGAATTCTTACCATTGGCTGAATTCTTTGAAATACTTGATTTCTGCGAATTTTCTGAAATTCTGGATTTCTTCTACTTTTCTGAAATTCTAGAATTTCCTTAATTCCTTGTATTTCTTAAATACTCTGAATTCATTAAATTTCTTGAATTCTCTGAATTTACTGAATTTTCTGATTTCCCGGAATTCCCTAAATTGTCTGGAATCTCTAAATACCTTAAGTTCTCTGAATTCCTTGAATATTTAGAATTCCTTAAATTATTTGAATTCATAGAATATTTCTTGAATTTCCTGAATGCCTTGAATATTCCCTGAATTCTCTAAATTTCCTGAATTCCTTCAATTCTTTAAATTCCTTTATCTATCCTTGATCAATCCTTGATCAATAAATCAAAATCAATCAAAATTTCTTGAAATATCTGAATTGATTGAATTTAATAAATTCTTTGAATTAATTTACTTGAATTCTCTATATTCATTGAATTTCACAAATTCTCCGAAATACCTGAAATTCTCTGAATTCTCTGAAATCCCTGATTTCTCCAACTTTCCTAAAATCCTTGGATTCAATGAATTCCATTAATTCCTTCTATTTCTCGAATTTTTGGAATTCTTACCAATGGCTGAATTCTCTGAAATCCTTGATTTCTGCACATTCCCTAGAATCCTCGAATTTCCTTAATTCCTTCAAACTTCTAAACTCATCGAAATTTCCCAAATTCTCTAAATTCTTGAAATTCTTAGAATTTCTTGAAATATCTAATTTCCTTGAATTCTCTACATTCCCTGAACCTTACGAATTCCTTGAAATTCTCGAATTCTTCTAGTTCCTTTAATTCCATTGAAATTCTCTGATTTTTCTGAAATATTTTATTTCTCGGAAGAACTTACATTCCTTAAATTACCTGAATTCCTGAAATATTCTAAATTCTTTATATTCCCTGAATTTTTCGAAATCCCTGAATTCTGAAAATCCTCTGAATTGAGTGGAATTTCCTGAATTCCAAGGAGATTCTCTGAATTCTTTCAATTTGCTGAACTTCTTGAATTTCTTTAATTTCTAAAATTATCTGAATTTATTAAATTTCCTAAATTCGCTGAATTCTATCAATTCTTTCGATTTCTTGAATTTTCCTAAAATCCTCTAAATTTTTTACATGTTTTTATAGTCTTTGGAATTTTGGATATTCTCTGGCTTGAGGGAATTACACAAATTCAAGTAATTCAGATAATGACTAATTCCATTTAAAATCAGACAGAGAGGTCCAGCTTATGGTGTCAGTATTTTACAGTTTATTTAAACAATTTAAATTTTTACATTCTTATTCTAATGAAAAGGTATGAGTTTTATGTGAAATTTGATTTTGTCAGTTTTCATCAAATCTTCACGTTTTGAGACCCCCTGAATCAGAAGAAATGATTTTTACGAAGGTGTCTGTCTGTATGTCTGTCTTCATGTATCCTGTAAGCACGATAACTTTCGAAAAAATGATCATATTGGATTGTGCCTTTGTGCACTTTTTTAAGGCATAAAAAGAAAGAACTAGTTTGTTAACCAGCTATTTTGGATATAAATTCAAAAAGTTGAAGCATTTTCAAAATTTTTGAGACCATTTTTTTCAAGATTTAGAAATTGTATGTACGGCAATCCCTAGAATATTATCATAACAACTTTTTGAATTTTCTCACATAATGAAAAATCAACAATTCCATTTTGCGGTCAAGATTTACAAATTTTTTATTAATTAATTTTTGAGAGCACGCGTAGTTTTTGATTTATTCATAAAAAACAACATTGAAAATGAAAAAACATGAAATTTTTGGAAAAATGACACAAGAGACGAGAACAAATGAGAAGACAATATAAACAAAACAATAAAAATATGTACGTTTCGATACCGATGCATATTATGACAAGGAGCAAATATTAAAGTAATCATGAAAAATAAAATTCATACATTATTAAACAATATCTGAATTAGCAGCACCAGACCGAGGTACAGAAATAAATATAATATAAATTTAATATAATAGTGTTAAACATAATGTAGAAAAGTTCAAATTTCGTACGAAATCGAGTGCGAAGCACGAGATGCGTGATGTGAATGAGTTCGTTAAAGCCAAAGGAGCTCTAACAAAAGAGAATTCACAATCGCCAAATTACAGTTGTTGATGCTATGACCTTCGATTTTAAAAGGTCTGTGCGCAAATGTGGAAGAAATACAAAGACCGAGCGCGAAGCGCGAGATAAATTTAATACCGAGCGCGAAGTGTGAGAACCAACAGTCGCGCGCCTTGAGCGCGGTCAATCTTGCGGGCCGCGCGCGCAACGCGCGATGAGAATATGCCCGCGCAGCATGCAGATTTTTTTTATTTGTTATAATCATTCGATTATTACCAGAAAATTCTAACGTTTAAAACAATTATTTTTGAAAAAGCAAATTTTTAAATTAAATTTCATTCAGAAAAAAGATCTTCTCCTTTCACTCCGCTGGGATTCGAACACCAGGTCAACTGATTTCCGGCAACAAAATAGTTAGAATTTTAGTTAAAGACATGAATCCTCAAACAAACAAAAAACACATGTTTTACAAATTAGTTCAACTTTTACCTAACTAGAGTTTTCAAGTTTAAAAACTCTATTTTCAGCCAAAATAAAATAGTTACATTTTTAGTTTAAAAAATTGATTTTTTAACAAAAGAAAATTAGATTTCAACAAAGTAGTTACATTTTTAACAAATTCCAACAAAAGTGATGAATCTTCAACTGGAATAGTTAAATTTTCAATTAAAAAAATTACTTTTCAACCAAAAAAGCAAATAAATTTCAACTAAAATGATGAGTTTTGAACAATAAAAATTATGTTTATAGTAAAGTGGTTCAACCTTCACCCAAATAATTGAATTTTCTACCAAAAAGGATGACTTTTTATTAAAAATTATTGAATTTGCAACCACGTACATAATAAAATTCTCATCCAAAAGTATAATCATTAGGAGGAAGCAACTGAAAAAAAGTAATACAAATACAAGGCAAAAAATAAATTAATTACATACTAACAAGAATATTACATCAGGGTAGACCCAAACTTCATTTTCAAAATTCTCTAATTTTACTCTGACTAATTTTTTATTTTCCCTGAGTTTTCCCTGAACTTACTTTCAATATATTGACAGAAAAAATAATTAGATTTGAAAATTTTTAATGAAATTATTGTTAAAGTAAACAAAAAAAATCGGGAATAAGTACGAAACTTTTAAATATTTTCGATTGTAGCTTCGCGATTTTCACCGCGATAAAATGAACAAGATTTGTTTCCAGGTTTTCAAGGATTTCCAGGACGCTAGACACCCTTATTAATTAATTCTTATTTATTTATACAATAGGAAATCTGACCTATAGTATTCGAGTCAAGTGACAGTGAACGAGAGGATGTTAGTTGAGCATCTTTCGAGGATGTATCTTTATTTACAGTCTCTGTTTGGTCATCCTGAGACAATCTAGCCTTCTTTGCTTGCTCACACTTTTCCAGCCATTCTTTCTGCAATAATTGACATCATTCAAAAAGTTGTATTACTAGGAGAGGAAATTAGTAATCAGGTGGATATGAGACTTCACAGCCCAAAAATATTCTCAAAACAGGGGAAATAGGTTGATTTCTCACAAAAATAGGGGAATAATCGGGGTATACATTCTTTTTAAAAAAATTAATGTAAATAACATATTTCTGAGATTTCAACTAAAAATATATATTGCTTTTTCAACAAAAGAGTTGAATTTTCACCCAAAGTAGTTCAACTTACAACCAGGGTGTTGAATTTCCAACCAATAAAGATGAGTTTTCAAACCAAAAAGAAAAATTAGCATCTAAGAAAGATTTTTCAGTCAAGAAAGAAAAATTCCCAACCAAATTGTGGAATTTTCTAGGCAAAAAGGCGAATTTTTTTACAAGACAGTTGAATTTTTATCTCGACAATATAAATTTTCAAGAAGAAAGTTCTTTTTCAACAAGAAAAATGAATTTTTAACTAAGTAGTTCAACTTTTAACATGATAGTTGAATTTTCAACCAATAAAAGTAAATTTTTACAAAAAAAGTAATGGTAAAAAATAAAATATAAAGTTCAACCAACAAGACGAAATTTCAACCAAATAGTTGCATTTTTTACCCAAACAGATGAATTTTCAAACCAAAAAAACTAATTTACTACGTAGACAGATTTTTCAGTGTTTAGAGAAAACAAAAATTCAACAAAATTGTTGAATTTTTAAGCAAAAAAGGCGTATTTTATAGAATACACTTGACCTTTCGACTCGAAAATATGAATTTTCAACAAAAAATTTATTTTTCAACAAAATAATTGAAGTTTCTATAAAATTGTTCAATTTTCAAACCAAAAATAATTGTTAACCAAACAGTTGATTTATCAATGAAATTGTTGAATTTTTTCCAAAATAGTTAAATTTTCAAGCCAAAAAGACGATTTTGTTGCAAAAAAGTATTATGTATATCCCGAAAATATGAAGTTTCTACCAAAAAATTTGTTTTCAACCAAAAAATACGAATTTCCAGCAACATAGTTGATTCTCAACACGAACAGATTAAGTTTCAACCAAACAGTTTCATTTTTGCCAAAAGAGACGAATTTTCAAACCAAAAACGACAAATTATCAACTACGAAAAATTTATCAGTCAAGGGAGAACAAAATTTTAATCAAATTGTTTAATTTTTAAGTCAAAAAGGCAAATTTTCTACAAATAAGTTGAATGTTCAACAAAATACTTGAAGTTTCTACCAAAATAGTGGAATTTTTAAAAGCCAAAAATATTAATTCGATCCAAAAAAGTATGATTTTTATCCCAAAAATATGAATTTTCTACCAAAAAGTTTATTTTCAACAATAAAAACACGAATTATCAACAAAATTGTTGAATCCTCAAGTAAAACAGATTAATTTTCAACCAAACTGTTGCTTTCTTAACCAAAAGAGATGAAATTTCAAACATAAAAGAACAAATTTGCAACTAAGAAAGATTTTTCAGTCAAGAAAGAAAAAATGTTCAACCTAACTGTGGAATTTTCAAGTAAAAAAGATGAATTTTCCACAAATGAGTTGAATTTCCAGCTCGAAAACATGATTTAAAGAAAAAAAAGATTATTTTAAGTAAAATAGTTAAATTTCCAACTAAAGATCAGAATCGTCAATCGTTAAACAAAAAAATTAATGCTTTACAAATTAGTTTAAGTTTCAACCAAGTAGTTGAATTTTCCACCAAAAATTATGATTTTTTTACAAAATAGTTGCATTTTTAATACAATAATTCAATTTTCAACCGAAACATTCATTGTGATCCAAAAATAAAATATTAAACTTTTCAATACCAAAAGATGAATTTTCAGTCCAAAAGGACGAATTTTCTATCCAAAAAGACGAATGTTCAATAGAGAAGTTGAATTTTGAACAAAAAAGATCAATTCTTAACGCAAAATGTTCATTACAATTGATATTGCAATCAAAAAACATTTTAACTTTAAATAAAAAACAGTTGAATTCAATCAAATATGACGAATTTTAAAAAAATAGTTGAATCCTCAACAAAAACAGATTAATTTTCAATCAAAAAGTTGCATTTTTAACCAAAAAAATTGATTTTATACCAAAAAAGAAGAATTTTCAACAAAATACATCAATTTTCAAACGAATAGTTACATTTTCTACCAAACTGTTTAATTCTTGAGCCGAAAATACGAATTTTCTGCAACAGTTGAATTTTCAACCAGAAAAGATTTTTCCGTCCTGAAAGAAACGAAATTTCAGCCACATTGTTGAATTTTTAGGCGAAAAATTTTCAACTAACAAGTTCATTTTCAACCAAAAATATAACAGTAGACTCTTCAATTAAAAAGAATTAACTGTCAACAAAAAACAGCTGGATTTTCTTATTAGGTTCTATTCATTCAGTTCATATTTAAGCGAAAAAAAAACGAGAAAAAGAAGAAGTTTCTTGAAAACAGGGGAAACAGTTCTTCCCGTCCAACTTTATGAACATCTTAAAAATAAAAAAATGTTCCTCTTTCAATTAAGAAAAAAGTAACATCAAAATTTCCTTCCTCTCAAGTCGATGAAAATCTTAAAAACAAAAAATTGTCCCTCTTCCAATTCAGAAAAAAATTGAAAACCCAAATTTGCTCCCTTCTAACTCGATACAAATCTTAAAAATAAAAAAACGTTCCTCTTCCAATTCAGAAAAAAATTAAAACAAAAATTGCCTCTTTCAATTCACGAAAAAGTTTTCAAAAAAAAGTCGTCCCTTCCAACTATATGAAAATCTTAAAAACAAAAAATTGTCCCGCTCCCAATTCAGAAAAAAAGTTTGGGATATAGAAACAAACCTTGCTCGTCGCTGTTGCACACTGGAACACTCTCGTATCAGGAAAAGCTAAAAGCTTGAAGGCTAATTTGACGGTTCCAAGATCCCTGACATTAACTACTGCCAAACTTTGCAGATCGTAAACAGCTTGCATTTTATATCGGGGTGGCCCTCGTCTAGCCCCAGTTGCTAACCAAGATGCAACCATTAAAACGTCATTGAATAAATATGCATGAATCCTCTTTAGCGGAGTACCTTCTAAAGGGTCTAGTTCCAATAAGGATCCTTCGTAAAGGCACACTCGGCCAGGTGTTTCAACTAGACTCTGGAAAAGGATAAGATACATTTCTTTTTTAAAGTTTCTTCTCCAGGGTGGCCGCTTTAATCGAGGAAAAAAATTCCAGGGTTTTCTCGGGAAGCAACATTTTTTTTTATGGTCACTGAAATTGAAAAATTCAAACTCTTAAAACTGAAAATTTTGTCATTTGAAGTAATCAAAACCGAACTTTTGAATTTTAAACTTCTAAAATGGAAGTTTAAACCATTTTTCATTCATAAATTTGTAACTCAAACTCCATAACGTACACGTATAAAATGGAAGCTTTTAACACTTTCCTAATGAAGAATTTAAAATTAAATGCCATTTAACTGCGAAGTAATTTTTTTTCAACATTTATGCACTGAACAGTTCAAAGATTTTTGGTTAACAAATATAAATCCACGCTATAATTTTCAAGGCTCTAAATTATAACTAATCTTCTCTTTCAACTCACATTAATACAAATGTTAAAAATAAAACATGTGCACCGGCCAATCATAAAAATGTTAGAAGAGAAAATTTGGCCATTTCCAATTCAGAAACACAATAACAAAAATGTCTTCTCTTCCGACTCAATAAAAATGTTCAAAACTTGATAAAAATCTTAAAAACAAAAAATTATCCCTCTACTAATTTAGAAAAAAAAAGAAAACCTAAATTTTCTCATTCCATCCCGATAAAAATTTGAAAAACAAAAAATTGTCCCTCTTCCAATTCAGAAAAATAACTGAAAACCCAAATTGGCTCCCTTCTAACTCGATACAAATCTTGAAAATAAAAATTGCCTCTTTCAATTCAGAAAAAAAAAGTAACAAAAATGTCGTCCCGTCCAACTCTATGAAAATCTTAAATATAAAAAAATGTTCCTCTTTCAATTCAGAAACACAATTAATAACAAAAGTTTCTTCCCTTTCAACTCGCTAAAATATTTAAAATCCTAAAAATAAAAAAATGTTCCTCTTCCAATTCAGAAAAAATTAAAATAAAAAATTTACTGCCTTCCAAGTCGATAAAAATCTTAAAACCAAAAAATGGTCCCGCTTTCAATTCAGAAAAAAATTGAAAACCTAAATTTTCTACTTTCTAACTCGATAAAAATCTTAAAATAAAAAAAATAATCATTTTCCTATTCAGAAAAAATTAAAACCAAAATTTCCTTCCTTCCAACTCAATAAAATTCTTACAAACAAAACTTTTCGAATTCAGAAAAAAATTGAAAACCTAAATTTCCTCCATTCCAACTCAATAAAAATCTTAAAAACAAAAAATGGTCCCTCTTCCAATTCAGAAAAAAAAAAAATTATAAACCTAAATTTGTTATCTTCCAACTCGATGCGAATCTTAAATATAAAAAAATGTTCCTCTTCCAATTCAAAAAAATTAAAACCAAAATTGCCTTCCTTCCACCTCAATAAAATCCTTAAAAACAAAAAATTTGCCTTTTTCAATTCAGAATAAAAATAACCAAAATTTCGTCCCAACTATATGAACATTTTGAAAATAAAAAAATGGTCCTATTCCAATTCAGAATAAATTAAATAAGAAATTTCCCCCCTTCCAACTTGATAAAAATCTTAGAAACAAAAAAAATATCCCTCTTCCAACTAAAAAAAAATTGGAAATCGAAAATCCTCCCTTCCAACCCAATAAAAATGTTAAAATAAAAAAATTACCCACTTCCTATTCAGAAAAAAGATTGAAAATAAAAAGTTCCCATCTTAACTCAATAAGAATGCTAAAAAGAAAAAATGGCCTCTTCGAATTCAGAGAACAAATAAATAACCAAAATTTCGTCACTTCTAGCTCTACGAAAATCTTAAAAATAAAAAATGTCCCTCTTCCAATTCAACAAAAAATAAAATTTCCTCCCTTCCAAATAAAAAAAATATTGAACATAAAAAATTATCCTACCAATTCCTAAAATATTGAATACCAAAATTTCCTTCTGTCCAATTCGATACAAATATAAAACGTCCCTCTGTCGATTTGAAAAAAAAAATTAAAAAGCCAAATTTCCTTTTTAGTTGAATTATTTTAATTCTGAGTGGCTTCCATTTATTATTTGTTAAATTGTTATTCATACATCAAAATTCAACACTTTTACTTACAAATTAACAACATTTTGAATGGAACAATTAAAATTGTAACGTTCAAAGTTTAAATTTAGCACTGAAATTTTAACTATTAAAGGCTTTTGTATCTCAGACAATTCAGTTACAAATGGTTTAGTTTTGAATACTTGAGTTATAATAATTTTTTAAATTAAAAATTTCAAACTGAATGGGTTAAAAATGGAATATTTTATACTGAAACAATATTTAAATAGGATTTGAAATGGACTGAAAGCGTTTAATTTTGAAGCTAATTATTTGAAATTATTTAATAATTGAAAATAGTTAATGAAGTTTCAATCGGAGGCCTGAATTTAGCTTTCGAATTGCAACAATTCAATTTTCAACCCTGAAATCTGTATTTTTTTTAACGGATTCAATCTTCTACTACAATTAATTATTGTTCAATTTGTAATACTCGAACAACAGTTCAATTTTTAAAATCATCAATTAATTTATAATGTTCATCAATTTAAAAGTTTTTTCATCAAAAATTTGCAATATAAAAAATGCACACTCAAAAATGAAAATCTAAAATGGAAAATTTTTAAATTGAAATATTTTAGAAGTACGCATTGTGAACTGAATCATTTCATAATTGAAAAAGTTAACAGTTGAACTTAACATTTAAAAAAGAGTTAAAATCGAACTTATTTTAAATTGCATTACATCAAATGATACGAAATTTCTGATATTTTAAGTGATTGGATAAATTTATTAGATACAAATTTGTAAAATCCCGGGTAAAAAAATTAATTCATTGACATTTCCCGGTTTTTTACTGTCTCAAAAAATTCCCGGTTCAGCGGCCACTCTGTTCTTATGATAAATATTAGAATGTTCAAAACATTAACTAACCATAGCGCCCTCAACATTTTCTAATAACTGTAACAGCTTTTGCTTTTGATCATCTTCTTTTGTAACCAAATCATTTGTGTTTTCTTGCTGAGCGTCTAATGTGCCTTCAAAAATTACTCCTGCAGTTCCAATGGTTCCCAGGGCATTTAACAAAGTACGTTGCTCACTGAGATATTGTGATAACTGGTACATTTCACTTTCAAGATGTGATATTTCCTTTGCAGTTTCAATAAACTGCATATAGTTTTGATAGACATTTCGCTTGAGTTGAGCAGACGTACTGTCTGCAAGTTCCTGAATTCTTGCTCGTTGTTTTCGTAATTCATCAGCTCCAACACACTGAGCACTCAACTCTTTTACAACTGTAGAATTTTGAAGAGATTAGTATATAAAAACAGTTTACGACAAGTATTTAAACATTTAAAATATATCAATTATTTACCAATATTAATATTCACAGCCTAATTGAAAATGAAAAAGTGACTAATGTGCATTGATAATGAAAATAACGTTCTTTTAAATTTAAAATAATTCCGGATAAATTTATAAGACTTCAAAACATCTCAAGTTAAATTCGAAAGAATAAAAATGTATTGGGGGAAAATAAAAAAATTCTATTGATTTCAGCAAAATTGGAGAGAATTTAGAAGAATTGAAGGAAAATGATATAACATTCGATGAAAATCATAAACAAATCAAGATGAATAAAAAAAAGTGAATTGAAAACAATGAAAATATATGAAAAAATGCTGTGAATTCAAATTTATTGAGCACAAATTTAAGAGAATTCGAAAGAATTTGATAAAATGCCTAAGAATAATATATCCAAAATTCTTTGAAATCTTTTAAAATATCCGAAAATATTACAAATCATTCGAAATAATGGCCAATTTTTAAATCTCTAGAAAATTCCTTGGATTTTGTAAAAATACCCTAAAATCTTTCAATTCCTTTTGCATACCTTTAAATTATTAATATCAATTAAAAATTCTTCGGAATCTTTTAAAGTGCCAGAAAATATTTCAAATCCTTTGAAACCTTTTGGAATCCCTTTAATTTATTTAAATCTATTGCAAATTTCTAGGAATCTTTTAAAATACCCTACAATATTTCAAATCTTTTGAAATCTTTTAAAACACCCTTAAATATTTAATTTCCTTTGAAGTATTTTGAAATAGCTAGAAATTGTTCAAAGCCCTTGAAAATTCCTTGGAGTTCTTAAAAACACCTTAAATCTTCAGTATCCTTTGAAATCCTTTCAAATGATTGAAATCCCTTTAATTTATTTAAAAATATTCAAAATTCCTAGGAATGTTTTAAAATACCTTAAAATATTACAAATCTTTTGAAATTTTTCAGAGCTCTTGAAAATTCTTGGAATTCTTAAAAATACCTTAAAATCTTTAGAATCCTTTTAAATCTCTTCAATTTATTTAAATCTATTAACAATTCTCAAGAATCTTTTAAAATAACGTTAAATACTTCAAGTCCTTTAAAGCCTTTTAAAATCGCTTGAAATTGTTTGAAGCTCTTGAAAATTCCTTTGAGTTCTTAAAAATACCTTAAAATCTTTCAAATGATTGAAATCTAATAAAAATTTCTTGTAATTCCAAAATCTTTTCAAATCTGAAATCCCAAGAAACCCTTTAATACTGGTGAAAAAATTATTTGAAATTTATTAAAATATTATAAAACCTCGTGAAATTTCAAGTCCTATGAAATCCTTTGAGAAAATATTGCCCACGAAAATTCCTCGGAATTTTTTAAAATACCCTAAAATCCTTCAATTCCTTTTGCATCCTTTCAAATTATTGATATCTAATAAAAATTCTTCGGGATCTTTCAAAGTACTTTTAAAGTACCTTGAAACTTTTTAAAGCTCTTAAAAATTCCTTGGAATTTTTAAAAATTGCCTAAAAATCTTTGATATTCTTTGAAATTCCATCACATTATTGATATCTATTAAAAATACATTGGAATTTTTTTAAATTCCCTAAAGTATTATAAATCCTTTGAAATCCCTTGAAACTTTTTAAAGCTCTTGAAAATTCCTTGGAATTTTTAAAAATTCCTTCAAATTTTGAAAAATACTTAAAATTTATAAAATTCTTTGAAATCTCTTCAAATTATTGAAATAAATTTAAATTCCTGGAAATATTTTCAAATATCCTAAAATCTTATAAATTATTTTAAATATTTGTAAACGCCTTGAAATATTGGAAACTCCTTAAATTCCTTTCGAACCCCTTAAAATTATTAAAATCAATTGAAAATTCCTTGGAATCTTTTAAAATACCTTAACATATTTCAAATTTATTGAAATAACTTCAAATTATTGATATCAATTAAAAAAAAACGCTCAAGATATTTAAAATCCTTTAAAATCTTCTGAAATTCCTTGAAATTTTTCAGAACTCTTAAAAATTACCCTAAAATCTTGAAAAATCTTTTAATTCCCATCAAATTATGGCAATAAATTCAGAATTCTTTCGAATATTTCTAAATTCTTTAAAATGTTTGGTAATACCTTGAAATATTTTTAAATCTTTAAAATCCTACGCAAAATCCTTCAATCCTTGTGAATAAATTCTTTCAAATCCATTAAAATATTATAAAATCCCGTGAAATCTGATGCTATTTCTTGAAATCCTGGAAAATTGATTAAAATTCCTTGAGAGCCTTTAAAATCCCGTAAAATCATTGAAATCTTCAGAAAAATTACAAAATCCCCTGGAAGCTTTTAAAATAACCTAAAACTTTATAGATCTTATAAAATTGTTCCATATCTTCCGAAATTCTTTAAAACCCTATGATTTTTTTTTTCAATTTTAACATTTTTTAAACGCTTTGAAATCACTTTGAATTATTAAAATCAAATGAAAAATCCTTGGAATCTTTTAAAATAACCTGAAACATTAACAAAATTCTTTAAAAGCCTTTGTAATTCCTTCAAATTATTGAAATCTATTAAGAATACCCTGAGATATTTCAAATCCTGTAAATCTTTTTAAAACCCTTGACATTTTCTTAAGCTCTTGAAAATTCCTTCAAATTTTGAAAAATACTTAAAATATATCAAATTCTTTGAAATCTTTTCAACTCATTGAAATAAATTGAAAATTCCTAGGAATTTTTTAAAATGTCCTAAAATCTTTTTTAAAAAAATTAAAATGTTTTTAAATACTTTCAAATATTGGAAACTCTTCAAAATTCTTTTGAAAGCTTCAAATTATTAAAATCTATTCAAAATTCCCTGGAATCTTTTAAAATTCTTTAAAATCTTTGGCAATACCTTGAAATATTTGAAATTCTTTAAAATCGTTTGGAATCCGTCCAAATGATGGAAACCTATTCAAAGTTCCTTGAAATGTTTCAAAACACCCTAAATTCTTTAAAATTCTTTGGAGCCCTTGGAAGTATCCTAAAATGTTTGAAATTCCTAAAAATATTTATAAATACCTTGAAATATTTGAAATTGTTTTAAATCCTACGCGAAATTCCCCAATTTTGGTGAATAAATTCTTTGAAATCTATTGAAATATTATAAAATCCCGTAAAGTTCTATAAAATCTGCTAGAAAATGTATTAAAATAACTTGAGAGCTTTTTCAATTACTTAAAATCATTCAAATAATTAGAAATTCCTGGATAATTTTTGAATCTCTTGAATATGCCTTAGAATCTTTTAAAATTTGTAATATTTCAGGTCTTTCGAAACCATTTAAAACTTTCTAAAGCTCTTCAAAATGCCTTGGAATTGTTAAAAATACTCTAAAATCTTAAAAATTCTTTGAAATCTATTGAAAATTCATTGGAATCTTTTTAAATATTCTAAATTCTTTTAAATTTTTGTAAACACCTCGAAATATTTGAAATTCTTTAAAATCCATTGGAATCCATTCAAATGATTGAAACCTATTCAAAATTCCTTAGAATCTTTTAAAATATCAGAATTTTTTTTAATCCCTTGAAACTTTTGAAAGCTCTTCAAAATTCCTTGAAATTTTTAAGAATACTCTTAAATCTCACAAATCCTTTTAAATCCCTTCAAATGATTGAAATCTGTTGAAAATTTTAGTAATCCTTTAAAATACCCTACAATATTTCAAATAATTTTTAATCTATTGCAAATTCCTTGGAATATTAAAAAAAAAACTGTACAATATTTGAAATCCTTCTAATTTATTGAAATCTATTGAAAATTCCTTGGAATCTTTTAAAACACCCTAAATCCTTAAAAAATTCCTTGGGATCTTTTAGAATATCCAAAAATATTTCAAATTCTTCGAAATCACTGGAAACTTTTCAAAGCTGTTGAGAATTCCATGGAATTTAAAAAAAATACTCTAAAATCTTACAAATCCTTTTAAATCCCTTCAAATGACTGAAATCTATTAAGAATTTTAGTAATCTTTTAAAATACCCTAAAATATTCCAAATAATTTTTAATCTATTACAAATTCTTTGGAATATTAAAAAAAACTGTACAATATTTGAAATCCTTCTAATTTATTGAAATCTATTGAAAATTCCTTGGAATCTTTTAAGACACCCTAAATTCTTGAAAAATTCCTTGGGATCTTTCAGAATATCCAAAAATATTTCAAATTCTTCGAAATCACTGGAAACTTTTCAAAGCTGTTAAGAATTTCTTGGAATTTTAAAAAAATAATCTAAAATCTTACAAATCCTTTTAAATCCCTTCAAATGATTGAAATCTATTTAAAAATTTAGTAATCCTTTAAAATATCCTACAATATTTCAAATAATTTTTAATCTATTACAAATTCCTTGGAATATTAAAAAAAACTGTACAATATTTGAAATCCTTCTAATTTATTGAAATCTATTGAAAATTCCTTGGAATCTCGGCTCCCAGTAGGACCGCAGTAAATCCCATTCATGGCCACGTCTCACAACCGTGAGATGGGTGGCCACAGGGCACGAAGCAATCACAACGACAGGCCGTCTCAGCTTGAGCACGTACATCAAATCACGACGAAACCAGAGGCTCAACAAAACTGGCTAAAGTTAAAACTGTTTTCAACGATATCTCAGGTGAATCAAATAGCCACATCTGCTGATTGAATCACTTATGATCAAGCACTAACTCAGAATCTCCATTCCATCGAACAAGGAATAGACGGTTATCTGCATTCAGCCCACCAACTGTTGGATGCGATATACAAAGCCCGGGAAGGAAAACTGCATCCGTCCCTTCTCACTTCACAACAACTGGAGCCCATATTTCGGGACATACAGGACCATCATCATAAGTTATCCCTTCCAGTGTCAGGCCCACATATCAGTGTATACGAGTTGGCTCAATTGGCTACCATCACCATCGTCTCTGAAAATGGTAATCTTCAAATTATAATGGACACTCCATTGATAGATAAGACGGAATACACTCTCTACAAATTACATGCTTTATCCGTTCATTAGCCTGTTTTGGGAAGCGGACCTGTACAGCGTATGTTCGATCACCATTCACGCATATAGCCCTAGAGAAAAACAAACACACCTATATGCTACTAACCAGAGAAGATCGTCGAAAATGCAAGGAGATCCTGGACTATGCCATCTGTAATGGCCTACTGCATATCTACGAGGCAACTCAACCGTCGTGTGAACTCCAACTGCTGCTGAACCCAACTATTTCATCATTTAAGTTGTGCAACATCCAAGTTTCCTACAACCACCTGCCCTTTTGGCAGGCTATACGATCACTCAACGGTTGGATTTATTCTAACATGAGTCAATTGGATGCAGAGATATGTTTCTTTAAAATAGCCAGCGTGAGAACTAGGTTACATGGAGTGGGATTGGTCACACTTTCACCCGGATGCACTCTAAGGACAGCATTAGTAACATTGCCCGGATTGTAACCCATCGCTGGGACAACCATCAACATCTACGAACCCACTGTTCATTTGGACTTGACCAAATTATCTAATAAATTACTTCAACTCGAATCTATAGGACTCAACGCTCACTCTGCAATAGAAACATCGTTAGTGAATTAAAATGACCCCATATACAATGAGGGCGAGAAGACATTAGATTAGTTCAAGCAAAAATTATATGATTTTAGCTCACAACGGCAAACGCAGGCAACCCAGTCCACCTTAATACATGGATCCTATGCGGGTATAGGATTGCTGGCCTCACTGTTCCTGTTGTATCTTGGCAATTCTAAATTGCAGGCTATGGGGATTATATGCTGAACTTGTATACAGCGCAAACGAACATCAAATAGCACACCTGAATCAACAAGACATGTGGTGTCATCACCCCAAATACATCTCTCGGTACTTTCGTCAGTGGATGAACCAATCGAATCTCTGCCACCCTTGAGAGAGAGAGAGAGAGAGAGAGAGACGGGAGAATGCTTCTTCGGACAATAAGCCTGTTTCTGCGCCACGAATTCAATTACCAGTGCAGGCTCTTCAACCAGCATAAGTTTGTACCCATGATCCTACCACACCGAGATTTTGTAATACGTCCGTATTGCAACAAGCCTGTGCAAGAAACCAACAAATAGTCTACGCCAGTGGACTGTTATGTGCTGTGAAACAGGGAACGAATTTCCAGTCAAAATATGCCAGTGGTTAGCGTAATGAGAATGGGTAATGCTGAATGGTTATTTTCTTTATTGTAAAGAAGGAAAGGAAGTTGAACTGTATTATGGGGCACGCAGCAAAAGATTTTCTTGTAGACCATAAATAGGTTAAGTTGAACTAAGATTTTCAAGCAGCAAGAAAAAAAAATATAAAAAAAAGAAAAAACTTGCCGTGGAAAACAATGCGCTTATCTGATGCATTGATAAATGTTAGTATCAGGCTAAGTCAAATAGTAAGCGGACGACGAGATGGTCTCAACGGACACTGATAACAATCGGGGAAGATAGTTTACATTCCAGGGCGGGTTTGTTGCGGTAGACATCGATAATAATGGGTTTTACCTATTAACAAAAGCGAGATCAGCGTTGCCTACGCGCAATATAAATAATCCATCTTGTGTTCGAGTAGATTGTCTCTCCGTGTTAGCTTATATCATGTACCTATATTATCTAGCAACCACTGGACCGTGTATCGAGTGAGTGAGAACTAGAGAGAAGAGTCAAAGACACAGCAAAGCGTACGGGAACACCGGCTATCATCAACACCACCCACATGCAGGGAGAAGAAACACGTCGAGCGTAAACCTCCTTCTAATCATATTCTCCGGATATTCGTAGCGATCCATGCTAGCAATAAAAGTTAAATAACAAATGCAATTGTTATTAAAATCCAAAAAGTTATATAGATAATTTTCTTAGCTCTCGACGAACTATCCCACTCACGAAATTAAAACTAAAGAAGCTCAAAAATTATTAATAAATTATAATAACAATCTTCAGGCTTTAACGATAGAGTAAAATCGATGTAGAATATTTGGATCAATTGGTCGAATGCAGATTGTATTCAGAATAGGAAGCAAGATAGTTCAGAGTAATGAATAGAGTAAATTGTAAAAAAACAATAACGGCAACAACATTATTTATTCATGGATTAGAAATAACCAATAAATAAATTGAACATTAATTGATCACAAAGCCAATAGATTGAGTGAGAATGGATTGCATCAAAATATTTAAATTTTCATTAGTAAGGGTGAAATAAAAATCGAAATCATTAAGTTAATAATATGGGTTTCATTCTTCTTAAAAATCATTATAAACAGAATTTGCAACAGTAAACGTTTAAATCTAAAAAGACCTACACTCTTTATTAAGTACAGGATTTTGATTCAGAATAAGTGAACTGCGTGCATAGCAACAGTGCACGTGTGCTTTCCAAATGTCTTAGTTGCAACAATTTTCAAAAATCAGCAATTAGCGCTCACGCGGAGTGCATCCGGCCAAGACGGAGGTCTCACGCTTGACGTGCGGACTCAGCTAAAACCCCTACCAAAATCATACATACTTTGATAGACGAGGCAAATCACGTTCGGACACCTTTGGCATTCAACGCCGACTTTTCACCGACTTCGGAAGTCAGGTACGCGAGCGGAACCCCCTGGTTCCATGCTCCGTCTCGTCTGTTACCCGCGCGTCACTTCGCGATTACCGTCCAAATATTAATATTTCAAGTACGCAATAGACCGGTTTTTTTTTACTGAATCGTTAATGGAGTGAAAATTAAATTTGCTTTGTGCACCCGGAGATAATTGAATTCGCGAATCAAGTGAATACAAAGAACTGGAAGGTCAGAAGACGTGGTGTGTGTTGGTCTGCCCTACTGAGACCACAACGGCAGGAGGAAACCAATAACAATACTACATGACTCTTATTTCAATTAGGAAGTAAATCAAATTATTAGTTCAAAAGTGGCAAACGTTCGGGCGGCACGCGAGTGTGACGTGTGTGGTGTGTGAAGACGCGAGACGGATCCAGGGAACCCAAAAGGATTCCTCCAACAAGGTCGGTAAACATTAATTGTGTTTGGAAAGGGATTATTTGCTCACTCTCTCTGTCGCTCTCCCTCGCTCGTTACTTCGGCCCCCCTCTCCCGATTAAACTAAAATCATTCTTGATTCCTAAATAAAGCTACAAAATTGAAAATGCAATTACATAGTCATTATCATAGATACCCTGTCCCTATTCCACCACTAAGCTTTAATAAGTGAGGAACTTCTAGGAGGAAGTTCACGGACCCACTATATTTACAAAATAAGCAGGCTGGCTCTGTTAGCTTGGTCTGTCGTACATCCCACTTACTAGCGAGGTCTTGTGGCACTCTACCAACGTCACCACTAAATTTAAACTCAAAGATTAATTAATTGACAATAGAAGCTGGTTCTTTTAACATTGATGTAAATTTATAGTATATTTTATACATGTATTATATTGTTCTTATACTTAGAATTAAAATAATTAAACAGTTTTCGATACTCAGATATAAGCTCTAATATAAAATGGAAGATTCCTAAATGTGAGACATAGATCGGCAGAGTACAGCCACCTTTTCCAGTAAGACAATAATAAATAGATATTTTTTTTAAACTTATAGTTTTTTGTAATTTTGAAAAGCTCGTTTGTATTGATTAACGTATGCGGCTACGCGAGCCGCAGACTGGCCCCGCCGCGTGCCGCATACAGCAAAGCAGTCGCGCACTCCGTTTTGTATTGAAGTCGAGTCCGTTCAAGCTTCCGTAAAATCCAGTTAATTTTATAAAGTTTTTTTCATTTTTTTGGTAGTAAAAATAAACAAAATAAGTGATCGCCTTATACTGTTTCTCATTCTCAGTCGATCGTTTGTACTGAACCAAATTTATTGGAGAAAACACCACATCAGATGTTCGTAGGACTGTGCTGACTGTCGGATTTAAAGGGAACAACAGGATGCTCAAAGTTCTTAAGTCATAAGGAAGCGTCAAATTAAGAAAAATAATAATAGACCTTTATCATTTGCTACTTCCTTTTCATCAATTAAATAGTTGTACCCTTTTTTTATTAATTGATCATAAAGAGGGTTGTCCAACTAGTGTCCAGCTAGTTAACCCAATCTGAGCATTGGTTGGGATGACTGTTACAACCCAGACAGTAGCCCACTTAGGCAGTGATTGGGCTACTTAGTCCGAGCCCAACTATATATTAGGAACATTTTCAAATGTTTATCATTTGTCACGTGTAAATGAATTCTATAAGGAAAGTGTATATATAGGCTTTTAAATAAATAAAAAGCAATTCAAATAAGAATTCCAAAAAAATTTGGGGCGAGATTTGAACTCGCAACACTTCCGTCTACAACTCAATATCGTTACCGGTGGTTTCCGAAGGTCGTCAAAGGATTCTCTCTTACATTTGATATGAATAACTGCTGGATAATTGTTAATGTTATTTTTATAAAAAATGGCTGAAAAGCGCATCTTACCGCTGCCCCAATGGCCCCCCTGCCACCTTGCTCAGCCAAAATTACTAATTCAGCATTATTCGAAAGTATCTAAAAAGCGCTTTACATTCCTGTATGCATTCAAACACTAACTACTTCTATTGTTTTTGTATAGTTGAATAATTATACCTCTAATAATTTTTCGTCCCTCTGTTTTTACTGCTATTCTCAAAGAGGAAAATGTCATATTAAAATAATATAACTTACTATTGCTGTAATAAAGTACACAAATTATCGCTAATGTCGCCGAAATTACATAATTTAGTGCTAATTTTGAACCACATCAAAAAATGTTTTGCTTGTTAATTTTTTTTTAAACATGTGGTCACTCTGGCTTAACGTTAAGCTGGCATGATCATACATGAAATAATGCAAAATTCTCATTTGTCAATATTGCATAATTTAGTGCTAATTTGGTGTTAATTTTGTGCCAATTTTGTCCTCATTTTGTACCACATTCGAAAATTTTGTTCTTTGAATTTTTTTAAAGAACGTGTGGTCGCGCTGGCTTAACGTTAAACTGGCATGATCACACATGAAATGATGCAAAAATTTCATTTGTCAATATATTACATAATTTAATTCAATTCAACTAAATTCCTCTTTGTTGACACCCAGCAGCTACATGTAGCCAATGACAGAGTTCATTTTACCCTATTCTATTATCAAACATCATTTATAATAATTTAAATAACTACGCTTCGATTGCTAGTATAAGTAGTATCTTATATTTCTGTTTTATAATTCATTCAAATGAAACATGTTCACAGTTATATTTGGTGGTATTGACATAAATTAAATTAATTAATTCAAACACGTTTGTTTTATGATCAAATGTGAACGATATAAAATATCCACAAAGATCCCATTTACTTATTTTTTTTTCATTCAATACATAGTTTCTCGGAATTGTATTGATCAAATTGAGCATCGTAGAATTATACAAATCAAATATACTCGTACTATCATGCGGCAAGCATTTCATCCACCGGTGCATTACAAACACTGCGTTCTTTTTCATTTTGTATATAAAACGGAGGGTTAGATCTTGAGTCCTACTAAGGCACCCGAAATTTTAAGCATTCAAGTAAATAAGGACAGTCAATTTTCCACTGAAGTATTTTGTACATATAAACTCATCCCTTCCGAGAGTGCCGGCCCCGGGTCTGGTCGACACAGTGACGAGTGAGTTTTTTCATGACAACACTAAAGAGCGCATATATATACTATCGGTGCAAAAATTATAGGCATCTGCCTTTGAAGCTTAACAACTCAGCCAAAAAAATGCTAGAGTAATGAGTTAATAGTCATTTGAAAGCTGAAAGTGTTCCACGTAAATGAGCTTGAAGACGTCAATGTAAAAAAATTTTTGTGCTTTGCAGACTGAAAAATGTAAAAAAAGTAAGGAATTTCGGGCACATTTAAAAAAAGTCAAGTTTAGGGCATTATTTCTTATACAAGAGGCAATGGGAAATTTTTTTTCAAATTCATGAATATGAGGAAAACATTTGTAAACAAATTGCGGTCGACCGATTTGAGAAATAATGAAAATTGTTGCTTAAAATTACAAAAATGTTCAACTATATTATCTTCAGTTCTAATGAAGGTATTAAGGCGATTCAAACTTCAAACTGTAACGGATTGTCTCTGTAATTATTTACAATATCGCGAAAGGATGTGATTGTTTTATTTTTGGTAAAAATCGCGATATTTTTGGACATTTTTTTTGTTGGAAAGCAAGTGTCAGAAAACAGCGGGGGTGTGCCTTTTTTCTGCCGACCGCTGATGCCTTTCTTTGATCCGTGCTTCCGAATTGTTGCCCAAGCATTGACGCTTCTTCTAACCGGCAGCCAAAGAAAATACACCTCCGCTTGTTACTAACACTTACTACCCGACAAAAAAAATATCCGAAAATATTGCGATTTTCACCAATAATAAAAAAAACACATACTTCCGGGAGACAGTAAATAATTACATAGCCTATCCGTCATAGTTTGAAGTTTGCATTACTTTAATATCTTCATTAGAACTGAAGATAGTGTAGTTGTACATTTTTGTAATTTTAAGCTGACTCTTCTAAAATGTGCCCGAAAATCCTTACTTTTTTTACATTTTTCAGTCTGTAAAGCACAAAAATGTTTATGCATTAACGTCTTCAAGCTCATTTACGTGGAACACTTTCAGCTTTCGAATCACTATTAACTTATTACTCTAGCATTTTTTTTTCGCTGAGTTGTTAAGCTTAAAAGGCAGATGCCTATCATTTTTGCGCCGATAGTAGTCTCTGAACCCGGCAAGTATCGCACCATGATCAACTTTTATAATTTAAGTTTTATTATGACTTTTATTATTTATTGAACGGTAAACCAAAAAAGATGTAAACCATTAATATAGTCCTACATTTCATACGAAGCGCATAAACCGCGTAATGTCTAAGAATTGAAGATAACAACTTGTCGAAAACTTAGTAATTTATGAAGTTCCTATGTTAAATAAACACGATTCGGCTATACATCAATAATACGAATAATTTATTTTCGTTGCTTAATTTGAGAGTGTTCTTGTAATTTCGCATTATTTAGATTTTCATATTTAAAAACATTCTCTTAATTGGTAAATCTTAATCTATGTGACGTTCTGCAAAATAAATAACGGAGCCATCTTTAGTGTGGATTTACATATAGGGGTGCAAAGTTGGATAAAACTCCAACATTTTAAGCCCAAAGGAAAACTAGGTTGGAAAACGAATAGTGATGCCGTTAGATATGAGACTGTCTCGATATCGTATGGCAAAATCTCGTTTTTTTCTCGTATCGGTATCGGTTTCTGAGACTTCAGTCTCGGTTTTGTCTCGTATCGGTTTGGTATAGGAGTACCGATATATCACTCGGATCGTCTCAGGATTGTGAGACTAGACTGCCAGATGGCGGTTTCCTACAGGACAACAGTAGAAGAAGAGCGGCGAAGAGTTTCAGCTACCTGAGTAACATGAACCTTTCCTTGTCATTTAAAGTTCTGAGCGTACAAATGAACGAAATATATCTTCCCAATTCTTTTATATCTAGAAATTTTTCAACTGCCGATAAAAATATGCATTATAAGATTCTTTTATAATTGCATTATTTTCAATGTAATGAGTCATTACATTTTAGTAATATTTCTAGATTATAAAGCAATTAATAAAAAATATCGTTCATTCGAACGTTAAGAACTTCAAAGACATTACATTATTCAAACAATTACATTAGATCTGTAAGCTTTAAAACTTTTAAAATTCTTACATGTCTTTTAAAAAAAATCCAATTTTTCTCAACAAATTTGAAAAACTTTCAAAGTTACAAGAACGGAGTAACTTTATTTGTTTTTGAAATAATTAGGGAAGAAATAAGTAGGAACATTTTTGCACAGCGTACTTTTTTTCAAACTTCAACTTTTCATTCAACCTGTTATTCCTAAAAATTTCAGGAAAAAAGGTTGATTTTTTCGACATTTTTTTCTTTTTTTTTCAAAAATCCAAAATGATATTACCAATTTTTATTATTTTTTACATTTTTGGTGAATTTTGAAAGAGTGCAAAAAACTCGATGAATTGAAATAAGAAAAACCTTAAAATCTCAAAAATTGCCAAAAAGTCAAGGCTTGAAAAAAAAATCAAAAATAATTTTTTTTCTCCCGAAAAAAAAGTAACAAACTAAAAATTTATATCTTTGAAATCTCATAAATTGTAAAAATGGCAGGGTTTTTAAATCAAATATTCGAAAAACTCATTGCACCTTTAAAATTTGAAAATATTCGTAAAAAATGTAATAATGTCACTATGTCAATTTAAAAAATACGTGTCTCCTTCTTTTTCACCTACAAAAACAAATTCCATAGGCAAGCTAATCCCAAACATATCACCGGCCGGCCTATATGATTCGAAATGGATTTGGTCTATTAATCTTTTTCTGGGTAACACCACAAAGAACTTTTGAATACATTCAGTCGCAAAATCTATCAATGTAAGTTCAAGCAATCGGAAACTTCCAGCCGGGGAAATGTTCCGTAGAATCCTTAGAAGTCTTTCGCTTTGAAATACATATTTGCTTTATTGTAAAAAAGTATAATAATTCATTTTCTTCTTAACGATGACTCAAACTTAATAGAACATTTGAGGCTCTGATAATAAAAAGTGGAAATATCTCGTAGGTGAGTAAAACGCAGCTATAAAACAATGCCTGAAAAAATTTGATATAATTTCATGTCTGTAAAAAGCAGTAATAGAACATTGGCAGTAAAAACTAGACAACGGTACTTGGGCCTTAAGAAACAAGAATAGAAAAACTCGAGAGTAAAAAGTGGACACGCGCGTGTATTATTTGTTAAATATCTACTTGATATAAAGAGTTCATGTTGGAGAATAACATTTTCTACGCCCATACACTGTTAGAAGTAAGTTCATGAAACTTCAGGAAAATGTTAGTAAAGCTTTTTACACTACGGTTAGTAAAAAACTCATTGAAATTCCATGCAAAACTGACATTTAAATAGCCTTATTGAAATTACAATGTAAATTTTGACACTATTTTAAGAGATAGTGTATTGATTTTTTTGTAAATGTTCATGAATATCCTATGGATATTCAATGTTGATAGTGAATCTTTTTTAAGAACAGTTCTCTGAAATTACTTTTTACAAAATGACAAAGTAAAACCAATTTTGTACATGTAATTGCAAAAAATGGATTAATCGATAGAGAAATATATCACATACAAAGTTTCTAAATTTAATTTCATGAATTATTTTTAAATTTTGTTCATATTTTCATTTAGGTCTATTAAGTTTAATAAAAAATGTTACTTCATTTTCAATGCATGTTCATGAAATTTACGTAAACCACAGTGAAATTGATTCAGCCACCAATAATATTTTATGTACAAGCCATTAAAATAGGGTTCAGAGTCAATTTTATGAAATTTCAATCACTTTTGCTTCAAAATTAAGTTTCCTGTCACTGAAAATGAATGAATATGGTCTGAAATTAATTTTCAAAGGCAAATCTATGAAATTTCAGTGAGATAAGTAATTCAAAACTGACTGAAATTTGAGGAAATTTCTAACAGTGTACCTGGATAACAGCCTGCTACGCCGCAACAAAGTATCTGCAATGAACATACTTGCTGTCTCGGTTGTATTCTATTCATTTGAAGTTGTTCCATGGACGAAGGGCAATCTCAGATTCCTTGATATCGGGACACGAAAGGTTATGCACATGAACAAAAGCATGCACCTTGAGTCTTCTGTTCCGCGACTCTACATCTCACGCCGTCAGGGTGTTCGCAGAATACTGAATCTTGAATGTCTTCACAACAGGATTATTCTGGGTACAGCACATGAAGCTTTGGGTGAAAATACAAACTAACTCGGAAAATCGTGCTTTGAGATAAATCGATTCAAATATTTCAAGCTTTTATTGAACTAACAAAATATAAATATAAATTCTTTCATACACATAAAGTATTACAATCTAAAAGTGAAATCCTGTTGAGAAAAAAAATTATATAAATAATTGAAAATGAACAAAACGAGTTAGGTTTTTTTTCCATCCAATGGGTATTATAGGTATTTGTATTTATTAATTTCACGTTTTTAACATTATTTGATGATTTCTACTGATATGTATAAACGTTTATTCTTCAGCCTGTTGGCCTAAAAAAATTGACTTGCTTACACTTTCCTTTCTTTTTTACATAATTTTTCCTAAACTAAGCCATAAAACTAACATCTTTCCACACCTTATCTCTAGGATCGCACGCTATTATCGCCTTGCCTTCCTGGCTTCACCTCGCTCGCATGTCCCTACTCTCTCGCTTCCGCGTCTAATACCTCATGCTTATCTACTATTTACAATATACATATTCTACTTGTATCTACTTCCTCTCCTATTAACAATCTTTCCTTCTACAGTCCTCTTCCTACTTCCTTCTCTTCTCCTCCATCCTACCCAACACTCACTTCACCCATGCTACTGCCCTTTTGTCCCCCCTTTGATGCATCAATACCTCCATGCACATTTCACTCCTTTTCACCTCTACACACTTCTCCAACCAGTGCTCCACTTTTGCATACCCCTTCCCACACAGCTTACACATCCTCTTTTCCCTAGAGAGCCAGAACCTATTCAAATCCTCCATGCACCCAGATCTCATCCTCGCTATAAGCTTCTGACTTTCTTTCTCTCCTTTCTCACACAAATATTGCGCTCTCGCCCTTGGCACAATCCACACATAGTTTCCGATAAACCTTGACTCTCTTATTCTCTCTTCCCTGCTGTCTTCTCTTTCTCCATGCCGTTTGTCTTAATCAACTCATATACCTTCCTTCCTTCCTCGTGCATCCTTCTCACTTCATCTATCTGTAGTCCAATCGTTCTAAAATACCTTTCCCTTTCAGCTTTCAGCCTCCCACCCCCTCACCTTTTCTCCTTCTCCCACCAACACTCCCTAACTAGCTTACTTCCCCACTCTTCCAAAAAATTTTCCTCATATTTACACGCCCAACTCCCTGCTCGAATTCCTACACTCGTTCTCCCCGTCTCCCTCCTGAAAATATAATTAGGCATGTTACTTGCCAACCGCAACGTTCGCTTTAGATACCTCTCCAGTGTCCTATTTACTTCTCTTTTACGTGACCATCCACTCCCTCATTCCTCTGAAACACGAAGCCCAGGTACACAAACTCTTCTCTCTCTTATCCCTCCCACCTTCTTTTCTGAACACCATAACCTTGGACTTTTCCGCATTCAGCTCTAACCTGCTCTTATCCAGATATCTTCTAAAACTTGTCATCATCTCCTTTAAGGCCTCATCACTTCTAGCTAGCAACACTATGTCATCTGCATACGCTAGTGACCAAATTCTAACCCCTCCTATCCTGACTCCTCCTACCACCCCGGCACAGGACATCTCAAATTTGTACCCACTTTTCTCCATTTCGCGACGTATTTCGCAAAATTTAGGTTCACCATCATCAAAGCGTGGGTCTTCGAATAGTTGATAGCTCCTGAGAATGCTTCTGTGATGTCAGAATTGTGAGTAAAAAAATAACTTTGCCAATAGTTCTCGCCGTTCAAATGCTGTCTTCTGCTATCTGCAGATTTCTCTCTTTCGAAAAATTTATAATTTTTGTAAAAATAATAATTGCCTCAGCAGAAGGCTTAATTTCTATACATTTTATTGGTCCGAGGATCTCGCAAAACCCCAAATATTTGACAAGCTTTCTTTCTTTCGTTCTCAAATGCATGAGAAAAATTATATGCTTGCATATGCTGGTTTTTTCTGAATATACCTCAAAACCCGGCGACTTTTCACCAATTTCGTTGAAAACTTTGCATGTTTTTGTTAAATACAGTTTAGTAAATTGTTTTAAAAAATCTGTACGCTAATTTAAAAATAGATTTTTTTTTGTCAAAAATATCTAAAATCGATGAAAAACTTGATTAACTTGAATAAATTAAGTCCTAGAGCAACAGAAACACTGTGTATATTTATGTTGGGGTTGCTAATTATGCATTTGAGGCAAAAAACTTCAATATGGCGGACCAAAAGTTTCTAAAATTTATAAACTTTGAAACAAAAATAATAATGAATGATTAATATTTGGCATGCATATTTCTGAGTGAATAAGAAGTTATTGAAAAATATTTTTGACGCGAAATGAAGGGTAAAAGCACCCCTAAATCGTGGTAAACACCCCCAAAAAATTGTTTGTGACGATTATTTTGGAAAGGGTGCATCGGTAAAAAATGAATTTTTGCAGACAACTTGTACATAAAATACACATAAAGAAATCATGGTCGTCACCTTTCCTTTGTCAATCATATTTTCTGAGATATCCACCCTGGGTGTAGGGGGTGAGATGTGCCGCGCGAATCGTACGCTCCTGTCGTAGCTCATATCTCAAAATGGGGTCGTTTTTGGATAAAAGTGTAATGTAATGAAATTATATAGAATTTTCCGTTATACAACTTAAGTTTGCTGCATTTTCATCGAAAAGCCCTCTTATTTATAGATATGCGTTACGACAGGAGCGTGGGATTCGCGCTGTGAAACTCATCCCCTACTCCCAGGGTGGATATCTCGGAAAGTATGGCCGACAAAGAAAAAATGAATACCATGATTTTTCATGTATATTTTATTTACAAGTTGCCTGCAGAAATTCATTTCCTCCCGATGCATCCTTTCCGAAATAACCATGAATAACCATTTCGGGAGGGGGTACTTCATTCAAAACAAAACACTTACACGGAGAAAATTTGTTCATTAAAAACCAAATTAGTTCGGTAAATGGAGGACATTACTGAATTTAGATCAAGATTACAATGATTTTAGGATTTTATACAAAACAAAACTATAAATAATACAAAAGATTTATGTAAAATCTCAAGTCCAAAAGTGAAAATTCTGATATGTAATAATTGATATGATGGTTGTATTATTTCCATACCAGTATATCATAAAATAAAGCAAGTATTGTACATTTTTATTAAATTAATGATATAAAGTTTACTTTTGTGTAATATTAACGATTCACTCAAAAGAAAGTATCGATTGCAGAATTTTCAAAGAGATTTTCACTCTTATTAGGAGAGGAATTACACAACAGTAAGGTAAAATGAGAATCGCTAGGGACGTCAACATTCTCAGGGCTGAAACAACATCGGACGACACTGGACAACTGACTTCAAATTTCGAGGCGGGAGATCCCCGATATTTGATTATTAATTTTTGAATTCTCAATTTTAATGGCTTGAATGTTTTATGTCAAAAATCTTTCTCTAAAAAATAGACGTGTCACGAAAATCTCGAAAGCATTGTTGTCCGTTTCCCTCAATTCCGATTCGGTAATTTGAAAAACACGAGGAAAGGAATGTTGACAAATTCACACACACGCAGACATATGTCATTAAGAATTGTGTTTCAGTTGAAGGGCACTGAAAAATGAATTACACATTTGTGTGCATAATAGAACTGACGAAAATTTAAAATATATAAATGTACAATTTTATTATCACATTTTCAGTTAAAGTAATTAATTTTCAATTAAGAAAAGGGGAATTTTCAACAAATTAGTGAAATCCTTATCCAAACTGATGAATCTTTAATAGAAAAAAATTAATTCTCAACAAAAAGTGTTATTGTTATATTACAAAAAGTTGATATTTTCAGCAAAAACTATTTCACTTTCAGGTTTTCAGGTCATGAAGGCTACTATTTGAAAACAAAGTTGAATTTAGGACAAAAAAATATGTATTTTCTGCCTAAATAATTGAATTTCTCATCAAAGAGAAAATGTTTTTAACAAGATAAGTGAATTTTCAACTTAAAAAGATCAATTTTGTAGCCAAAAATGAAGTAGCTACATTTTTCGTTGAAAACATTATTTTTACACAAAAAAAAACCAAACATATTTTTGACAAAATTTGTTCAATTTTTAACAAAAGAAATTAGCTTTCAACGAAATTAAAACATCTTCATACACAAACAAACAAAAATTCACCGATTAGGTGAATTTTCAACCAAAAAGATGAATTTTCTATAAAAAAAAGACAAATTTTCAACTGAAACATACATTTTAAACAAAGAATAGAATAGTTGCATTTTCAGCTAGAGAAGAAAGTTTTTAAACAAATAAAATACATTTTCAACCAAACAAATGAATTTTCAACTGAAAAGTTGTAATGGCCATGAAAAAAATTTGACGAAAAATGGAATATATTAAAATTTTTAGTTAAAAAAATTAGTTTTAAAATTTTCATTTAAAAAAGTTAATTTTTGATTTAAAAAATAAGTGTTAACTAAAGAAATGAAAATTCCAACCAAAAAGATTAATTTTCAACCAAAAAAGAATAATTTTTAAGAAAATACATGAATTTTCCACCAAAATTTTTTATTTTCAATGGAATTTTCAATCCAATAGTTGCATCTTCAACCAAATTGATTTTCTATAAAAAAAAAGATAAATTTTCAACTAAAAACCATACATTTTTAATAAATTATAGAATAGTTTAATTTTTAGTTAGAGATATAAGTTTTTAAGCAAATAAAAGGAATTTTCAACTAAAAAATGAATGTTTTACTAAAAAGATTAAATTTGTATGAAAAAGAACCTTGATAAGAAATTGAGTTAAATTTTTAGTTTGAAAAATTAATTTTTGATCAGAAAAACTATTTTTTAGTCAAAGAAATTAAATAAAATACATGAATTTTAACTAAAAAGGTTAATTTTCTACCAAAAAGGAAAAACTTTCAACAAAATAGATAAATTTATAACTAGAAAAGATACATTTTCAACAAAAAATAGATTAGTTAAATTTTCAGATAGAGAAATAAGTTTTTGAGCAAATAACTTAAATATCCGTATAAGTATAAAAATGTTCAAGGAAACAAATGAATCTTCTACCGAAAACATTAAATGTCTATACAAAAATTTCGAAAGAACATTTAGTTGACTTTTTAGTTAAAAAAAATTATTTTCAATAGAAAAACTAATTTTCCACCAAAAGAAAGAATTGTAAGTAAGTAGAAAAAAAATTCATTCATATTGAATTCAATGGAATTTTCTCGCTATAATAACGAAACTTCTGTAAATCATGAACAACGTTCTCAAATAATATAAGATTATCTGTAAAATCTATAACAAAATGTTGAAAAATGAAAATATTGAAAATTAAATAATTTAAAGTTTTAAGGTTACAAAATTTCAAATAAAAAATTATCCAATGTTTTTATTCACTCCCTATAAATTTATAAGCCCGCTTATTACTAAAATGTTACAATAAAAAATTTCGATGAAACGGGGACCAGATATTTTTTTGTACGGCCCTGACGTACTCGTACTTTAACTTTATAGCCGCGATTTTTTTCTCGACATTCCAACTGTTAGGTTAGCTGTGAGGTTTAGTTGTTAGCGATAGAACGCGTGGTTCTATCCGTCTATCTATCTATCTATTCGCGGTTCGAAACCCCCGTCACAGCGTTTTCGATTTTTAATAGTGTTAATATCGTTAAAAGCGTGCGACTATATCGCTTGTAACGTATTGTAATTTAATGTAATTGTTTATGTTAAATTGAGTATATGTACCAACAATATACTTATGAATTCTATGATATGTGTAAGTATGTGTGTGTAGTGGGATGACATTCCACAGAATCTGTGTGTAGCAAGAATGTTTTGTTTTTGCTGGCGCACGAAATTTTATATTACTGGGATGCAGAATTCATATATTTAGAGAGGTAAACTTTGTTTTCTTTAATTAAAACTGTACCTAACAGTTTGACTCATTTTACCCAACTGCCAGGTAATCTTTATTATCTAGTTGTATTATTTCTTACTGAATCGTGAATTAAATAATGAATTTATATTATTAATTCATATTTTCACATCAAATATCACCCTATTTCATTTTACATGACTGAAAGTGAAATTTTAATATAATGCCGAAATGTCCTCTGTTTACCGAACTGAGTTATGTAAAATTTAACACACAAATATTCTCCGTGTATCATTTTTGCGCCGACAGTAGGTTATTACATACCACATTACAGAAATATAAACATTTCTGGACGCGTAGACCAATCAGAAAAAAGAATGTGTAGCTCAGTTAAATTTTCTTAGTTTACAATAAAAGACGATAGGTATAATTTTACTATAAAGGGGCAATCCACTGACTGATAATTGTTCAAGATATACGATATTTAGCACATCATTTTTTACAGATATTACTTTAGACTCGATGTGTCCTGTTTTTGAATAGGATAACTTCATGTAGAATACTGAAATTATTTTTTTTTGTAGTGTGACTTTAAAGAGATGAAGCTTTCATCATGTGAGAACCATATTTTTTCTGGTTTTAAGATAAGTTTAGAAGCGTATGCAGCCATATAGTGCGAAGACACATTGTTTCAAAACTTTATGCCATTAAGAAGTGAGTTTTTAAAATGTCCCTTTAATTTTAAAAAATACTGCTGACACTTGGCATTATAAAAAGTCCAATTTGCATACATTTTCATTGGACTAAAATAATACATACTAGAATTTCGGGTAACAACAAGGTAGTTTTAAAACACTGAATGAGATTGTCATCAGTCTGAATGTCTAATGATGAGATTCAGAGTAGTGTTAATTGGAGCAGGATAAGTCAGATCTTTAATTTAATTTTGAAGGTACATTATGGAAATATAACTAAAAATAGAGTTGCGTGATTTAATTTAAGGCTGTGTCTATACGCTCACCAAAATTCGGTGAGCGCGTATTATTGAGAAACTGGAAAGGTAGGTTTACCGAAATTCGGTGAACGTAGCAACAATATTTTCGGTGATCCTAAACACTTCGTTTATTTTCAAATGATTTTGGATTATAGCATTAATTAACTATTGGCGTAATAAAATAATAACAATATCGTGTATGACTTGATTATATTAAGTAAATGGTTTACCTTTTCCAAATCTTATAAAAAGTACAAAGTTAGATTTTTTATTCGAAAAAGCTCTTATTTAAATTAAATTTATATAAAGCGACTGCATTGAGGGTGTTGGATGTGACAATTATATTCGTGGAGAAAATTTAAGTCTTGAGGAATATCAGTTATCAATGTGATAAAACAATTTAAAAAAAGCAAATTGTAGTAGAAAATTAATGATCATCAATAGTAATAAATTAGATTCGTTGTTAATGAAAATATAAATATAAATTTAGGGAGAAAACTTTCAAAAACTATAATTGCAACCTGATTTTTCTGCACAGCCTATAACTTTGTATTCTAAAATTTCTTTGATTATAAACGAATTGAATAGTGTTAGAATTTATTATAAATTTTGTATCGAACCTAACGGTAACTAAACAGGAGGTACTTACGAATTAATACGTGATGGGTTTGACAATTAAAAATATGAATTTAAGTAGGCGAGACTGATGGTCACGTCGATTGCGTGGTTTCGCGACTTGAACCAGTTCACTGAAATGTCTCAAGTCCGAATGCCAAATATCCACATTTGAATAGCGTTTACAGTCGTGAGTGGAAGCCCGCGAAGTACTGAATCTTTAAATTGAACCGGGCCCCGATAAGACCCACGACGTGGCGGGCGAAGAAGAGGCAGCAAACGTGAAGAGAAGGGCTTGTAAAAAGGAATGGGCCTCCCATTGATGTCCTGGGACTTTTTGGGACTTTTTTTGCATATTCAAAAGTCCCAAGTGAAATATCCCTCAAAGCAACAGGACATTGCGGAATTAAGTGCATGCACAGGTGTCGCATAGTTTTAGCACGTATGCAAGCATGCTACAATACTTTTCGTAAGGAATAATAACTAATTAATTAAGGCGGGCCGTTCAAAAAATGCGTCACACTATTTTGAAAACTTTTTCCACCCCCACCCTTCTTCGTCACAGATTATCCCACAAAGCTTGCCCCCCCCCCCCCGGGCGAGGTTATAAATACGAATATCCCCCGTCCTTTTGAAATCAAAATTTTTTCTTCGATTTCATTCGATAAATATCTAAAATAAAACAAAAAAACATACGAACATAATATTCTAACAGACTTCAGAGCACAAAATGCTCTGAAAACAGGGAAAATAAGGTGATTTTTCACGAAAATAGGGGAATAATAGGGGAATAAAATTAATTTATGGGTACTATATTGAACTCAATATTGAAATATATTGCATTTGCAAGAAAATAGTTGAATTTGCAACGAAAGAGTTAGTTTTTAACTTCAACCACAAAAAACCTACATTTTAGATGGGAATTGAATATTTTCAATCCAGAAAGATATGCAAGTTTCCAACCGAGAACTTTTCTACCAGAAAAGATGATATTTCATTAAGAGGAACGAATTATCTATTCAAAAAGACAAATTTTGCATAAATCAGTTAAATTTTTGAAAAATAAGAATACCCTTGAACAAGATAGTTGAGTTCTCAACAGAATTGTTGAAATTTTATCCACATAGTTGAATTTTTATCATGTAAAGATAAATTTTCAACCAAATAGTTGAAGTTTAAAAAAGATTAATTCATAGCCAAATAGTTGCATTTATAATTTAATAGTTCAACTTTCAAGCGAAAGAGACGAATTTCCAACAAAATAGTTTAATTTTCAACCTACAAAGATGAAGTTTGAACCAAATGGTTAAATTCCTAAACAAAAATGATTAAACTTCAACCATAAACAGTTGTATTTTCAACCAAATAGTTGAATTTTCAAGCCAAGAAGACGACATTTTTAGGAGACAGTTGAATTTTCAATAAAAAAAGATGAACTCTCAACGAAAAATGAAATAGTTGATATTTCAATAAAAAAATATTATAATTTTAAATGAAAAAACAGTGGAATTCGATCAATTAAGATGAATTTTCAAGCAAATAGTTGAATCCTCAACCAAAACAGATTAATTTTTAATCAAACTGTTGCACTTTTAACGAAAAAGGATACAATTTCTGCCGAAAGAGATGAAAATAAGTACATAAATTTTTCATTCAAGAGAAAAAAAATTCAACCACATGGTTGAATTTTCAATCCGAAAAACTGATTTTCTACAAATCTGTTGAACTTTCAACCAAGAAGATTAATATTTCACCAAAAAAGACGTATTTTTAACAAAATACATGAATTTTCAAAGAAATAGTTAAATTTTCTACTAAAAAAGATAAATTTTCAACTCGAAAATATGAATTTTCAACATAAAATTTTATTTTTAAACAAAAAGTATAATGTTTTACCAAAATAGTTGAATTTTCAAAGCAAAAAGGAGAAATTTCAACCATAAGACGAATTTTCAACACAATACATGAAGTATTAAAGTTTAACAAAAAATTGGATAGTTAAATTTTCAGTGAAAAAAGTAAACTTTCAATTTTTGAAAACGAATTTTCAATCACAGATTCAATCTCCGACTATGTCAAAAAATTATGGATGGCTCTTTAGAGGATCTAGAAGAACGAACTGGCTCTCTAAATTTTGACCCTCTAACTTTGACCATCCATTTTACTCCGTGTAACCTCATACCTCTGCAATGTACAACTCGATTTTATATGTGTACCGCACAATTTCGAACGTTATTATGCTTGTTGTTTTCTGGTACTCTAATAACAATATAATTTTCGCATTCAGGCTATTTATTTTGTTATATTAATCGCAATAAATGAAAAAAGCTAGTAATTCATTCATCTTTTTTTTTATTTGTTAAGGTGACATACAAATGCGGGATCGATTGTCTTAAATTGGAACGTGATGAAATTGAGGTTCTCTTATTCTATCATATAAGTCGATAAGACTCGTTACTGCTCATTACTACATTACAAAAAAAAATTTTAATCAAAGATTGGCTACGTACGCACTTTTTTTATTTGTTGTGCTTGGCAACCTTTTCCTGACCATATTCCTCTTCCTCACACTAAATCTTTATTTTCCCGGAACAGAATGATTTTTTTTGATCAAAATTTTGTTATTCTTATTCCGCAACACCATATCTTGAGAGCAGGTTTATATTTTATTTTTTTTAATTGAAAATTAGATGTTTCATTGCTACGTAAAGATGATTTTCGAAGGCCATGAAACTTCAACCTAAAAAATTCTTAAATGCAGCTGAGCCTGTTCCAATTTTAGGTTCTTGTCACTATGAAATTGTCAACTTCCACATTCTATTTCTCGGAACTGGATACATTTTTTTAATCAAACTTTTTTGCACGAAAAAAAGTAGATCATTGAAAAACTCTCTAAACCAGTAGCTCTGACTATCTTAAATTAAATTAATTTTCAAATATAGGTTGTACTACACCACTTAGTGACCGTCAACACTCAGCGAGAGGAAAAGTTACTACTTCACTACATAATACTTACTCCACTACTGTGAAGAGTAACTTTGCCGATTTCGCATTGTATACACAGCAGTACACGCACTGTAAACGATTTATAATGAGTTTAGATCGAAACTTTCGACAAAAAAAAATGATGTGAAATGTCAATCGATTTGAAAAGAAAGAATTGTTTTATACTTGATTACTGCACTTAATTACCGATTTTTATTACACAATTGCACGCTCGGTGAATTACATATATAATCGCACACTCAAACACTTTGAAAAATCGCCCTCGCTGGGGATTTGACCCCTACCTAACTACTTAAAACCTGTCCTAAAATCTAAATCTAGCGCACGCATTAGCCAACTGAGCTATCGAACCGCTTGGATATTTTTGACAAAATCTCGGCCAAGCGTTTTCTCTGAAAGAAACGTTGCCAGCTAAGAAATATATCTGCCCTGCTCAGTTTTATCGGTAATTTTTTTTAACACATATTAGATACGAACAGGTAGGTTTAAAAATATTTAATTACGTTTTTTTAGTTGATCTCTCCCAAAAGATATGTAATATTTTGTAACGAGTTTGGGTAAAATATTTTACACAGATGTAAACATGTTTTTCTATTACTGAAAATTAAGAGCTGTAAACTTGTGTTCGAATAAATTTTTCTTATTTTGAAATTTTATAGTATTTTATAATTATCTTATTTTATTGAAAACGTAAAATTAATTTACATAAGTAATATATAAATGAAAAATAGGTTAAACGACGTAGTTAGTTTAGTTTAGTTTATATGCGGGCAGGGAGGGGAGCCTCGATGGAGTCGCCCTGGCGCTCAAGCTATTGGGAATGAAAACATCCACCGCGCCAAAAGGGGCGCTGCAATGTCATATAAGCATGACCGTGGAAGCCATATGGATAATATGGACTAGTGGCAATAATTTAATAAAAAAGTATGTTTAAGTTTAGAAAATGGTATTTTGGGACCTATATAGTTTGTGTAGTTACGCAACAGCTAGAGCTGCGTCCAGCAATATTATCGAAGGCCGAAGTATTTTTAATTCTAGTATGATTGTAATCTGCAGAGATAATATAAAAACTCCCGAAAAAGTTGAAATATATTCATGCTTTATACATTCATGTGCTTTAACTTCAGAACTTCACGAAATAACAGGAAGGTTAATTAATAGTGGCATATTTTTATTTATTTTTCCTATTTGAACATTAAACGTCCTAGGTATAGCGTCTGGCTTGAGAGATCGTTTCTTTTCGTCTAGCTCTGTGAAACAGTAAAAACATTAGTTCACAACGGTTACATTTTCGTTAAATAATAACATTAAATATTATTGATTCAATTAATATTTAGTATAACAACCTGGAAACCAGTAATCATTTTCATTGAAATGCAAGGAGTAGACAAGTAAATTCTTGACGTTATAATCTTTCACATTTAAATTTCTCAACCTCTCACTGTGTATATCTATAACTTCGATTTTTCCAAATAAGTTTCGCCTTTTTATTTTAACACTCCTAAGCTTTGGCACTATATGAAAACTTAAATTGAGGTTTTTATTCTTTTTAGAGTCACAAACACTGACGCGACAACCTGCGAAACTTGTTGATTTTCGATATTGACGTGCAAATACTATTATTGGAGCAAATAATTATGGGCTAGGAAGTATTTTGCTCATCAGAGCTACTTATTACAGCACTTTCTTATTCAGTGGGACGATCATTGCAGTTAAACTCTATATTTTTGCTGTTTTTCATGATGTTCTAGGCGTATTTAATGTCATCCGCGACCATATTGATTAGTTCGCATAGGGGCCCATAGTGTCGCACAGCAATTTTAAATCCCCAATAACTATCATGAGTTTCTGACTCGACAAAAAATCGTTAACCACAATTTAAAAAAAAATTTAGTTTAATGATTGCATAATCTCAAGGAAATTTTCCCGTAAATTTATAAAACTTTTACTCAATCACTAAAAACAACCTTTTAAATTAATAAATTAACTTGTTCATAAATAATTTCTGTTTCAGATGAGATTTTTTAAGTTTATACCGTAAATGATACGTTATCAAATTTAAAAAAAAAATTTTTTACAATTTAAAACTTTTAACAAATATACAAGATACAAAAAATGTCAAAGATGCTTGAAAAACTCAACATAGTCTTCAGCGATTTTTCTTCTCTTTCTATATAATAGGTAAACAGCGACAATTTATATATATTACATATAGATTGAATACTCTCCAGTTTATTTTTATTCAATACAGTATTAGATTGCGCATGTGCAGAGTACCACATAGATGCTAGTAAGGTAGATTACCGATATTCTCTTCCACTATTTGGATCGGAACTCACAATTTCGAAAAAGGATAAGTATAAATTGTCGTTTGAATATTATTGGACCCTTTCTGTTCAACTCACACGATTGAAAGAGATACGTTTTGAAACCTTCGTTTTGAATTCACATGCATCTCTTTTGTATTAATAGTAACAATTAATTACAAAGCCCTGAGTGCCTAGCAATTCTGAATAATTTGCGTCAAAAACATGTAATATATTAGTGAATACTTTTATAAATGTAGGTTAAGATTTTTCATAATAAACGTGATCTATTAAAACTGGTTTAGAGATTGTTGTTGATTGAAAATTTATATTACGAATAAAACTATGTGTATTTAATTATAGTTTCGATATAGTTTAATTATTTTTACTCCATTTCATTATTTTTATCTTGGTTTTATTAGTTTCGACAAATTTAATTATTTCGATCTTAGTTTTTTTATTATTATTATATCATTAGGCCGTTTCCCCTTCGGGGTAGGCGTGAATTGCTCGGTTGGAAAGTAGTCATGTGTGAATGGGTATATAGGTGAAGGGTAGATAGGTATATAGGTTTAAGGTATAGATATTTTAGGTTGATCTAGAATTCCGGTGTTACTCGTTTAAATAATACGTTCATTACGCAACACTGCTCCGACCTAGGCTGCTGATCAATCTCTCTAGCGATCAACCCACGTGGAGAGTCTCACAAAATTGTTATGTGTGGCTCTCCACTTGGGCCCATTAGTATCCAAGGTCTTTGTTTCAGCGAAAACAGCTCTGCGCATGTGCACGATACCGAGACCAAGTTTTCATTCGTGGCAAACATTAACGAATTCTTGGACTTCGCTCGTCCCAACTCTGCTCACCGAACACATAGGATGATACCACTTCTTACTATTCCTTCGTGCTCGTCACCATGGAGTAATAGTAAGGAGACCAAACGACGATACGCGTGCGAATGAAAAATGAAACTCGAATTTTCGGACATAGTTTGGGGGAGGACATATGCTGAATTGTAAAGGAGTTCGCCTCGTTTTGAGTGGAATATCTGCTAGAGCTTTTTGATTTGTGGGTTATTCATGATTCAAATTTACCGCCAAGACGCCACCAATCAAAAGCTTCTCGCAGATATTCCATTCAAAACGAGGCAAACTCCTTTACAATTCAGCGTACGTCCTCCCCCATACTATGTCCGAAAAATTGGCGACAAATTTTTGACATACAGTTTGGTCTCCTTTCTATTACTCCATGCTCATCACTATGGTTTTTCAAGGGGTTTTAAACAACTCGTATTTCACCGATTAGAACTTTTTTTTACTAAGATATGAGTATTAGATGTTTTCGTTTACTTTCAAGGTCAACCAGAAAAGTTGAATAAAATAAAATAAAAAACTGACAAAATGGCGGCGGTTCTTTTAACAACCTTAAAACTCGATTTTCTCAAAGAGGCCATCGTTTTCTTTTTTCTTGTTTTCTTTGTGTTGTGGTACTAATACGTTGCATTTTTCCTAAAAGAGTGTATCTTGTGCCCGCGTCTTTTCTCTTTCGACTTGTTTCGTATTTCGGCCCATTGTTGCAAGAAATGCGTATTTTCATTTTTCATAATAATAAATCCAATTTTCTCTTCCCCAAGACGCGAGCACAAGATAAACTCTTTTTGTGACAAATGTACCATATTAGTACCGACTTAGAATAAAATCAAGAAAAAAAGCGATGGCCTTTTTGGGAAAATTGAGTTTAAAGATTTTCAGAAAAACGGTCTCCATTCTGTAAGTTTTTAAATTTTTTTAATTTTCTGACGGATTTTCAAAGTGAACGAAAAGATCTATCAGAATCAAGAAGAAAAAGTCAAATATCGATATTTATTTAGATACTGCAACAATTTAAAAAAAATCAACCAATTTTTGATACGGGTCTTCTAAAATTCTGTGAAAACATATTTTGTCCCGAAACGATTATGTGACTTCAGCATGTAAAGCCTGCTAGATTTGTAATGAATTCGGTCATGACTTTTTCTCAAATTTAAAAACGTATATTTTAAGCCAGGTCTAATTATTTGTTTCAGATTCACAAAATAGGATTTATTTTTAGTCATTTTTTGAAAGACATTTTTATTATTATCGTTTTCAAAATTTGAATAGAAATCAGTACACCCGATCAGTAAACCGATAATTTATTTAGAGTACAAACATATTCAATAAAAAAATGTAAAAAAGCGTAAGCCAATATTTACCATATAATATTATGAAAATTTCTTCCTTTCTTAGTGACTAAATACAAATATCAAGTTAAAAAGCCTCTGATTATTTCAATTTTCATTATAAAATGTTCTTGGGTAACGAAAAACCACATTCGATATAAAAATATATTTAAAACAATTTTAACCAATATTTATAATATAATCTCATGAAAGTTCTTCATTTCTTAGTAAATAAATACAAAAATCGATTTTTTTGTCGAAAAGCGCCAGACCGATTATTTTGATTCTTATCTTAAAATGTTCGTGGAATTCCATATTACCATAAATAATCAAAAATCCCGTTTACTTGGAGCTTTCATTTAAACTTGGTTCACCCACACCATGTGGAATTTTAACATCAAAATGATAAAAGGTCAATGTATGGCAACGTTGCAAACATTTTAATCTATTTTTCATACATGGCAATTGAAGAGGTAATTAACTTCATTCTTATCTTACAGAGTCATACTTTCAAGCCACAAATTTCTATCTTAAAATTCAATAATATATTACACCGAAATTTGACATTCCCAAAGTTAAATCTTGTATCATTTTTGAAAAGCCTCTCCTGTAAAGTTGGCAAAATGAAGATAGCACCATATATGGTTTTAGGGTCACGATTTATCTTCTCACTTTGAATCCTTCAAAAATCTTGAAAATTACATTTCGTTCTACTTTTGTTCATCACAATTTCTAAAAAATAAATAAAAAATGAAATAAAAATGATTTCTCAAGATTTGTAAGGAAATATTCTTTTTAGAGGCAGATAAATGATTCTGGAATCTAGAAACTTTTCTCTTCGAAAATAAGAATGGTGAGAAAATATTGATAAAGCATGAGCGTTTTACGCAAAGGAAGGGGTAAAAAAAGTACAAAAATTTGCCCTTATGTATCCAGATTGCAGATATGTGTATGGCCTTTACGGGGCGAACGGTGAACGATTTCTTATTTTTCTCTGCCGTTGTGTTTTCCTTTTCCATTGGAACGATATTGCGTAACGTGTGACCCATGGGTGGGAAATATAGAAACAGGAACTTCAGGATCAAAAGAGTGGAAAGAGGGAAAAGTAGGGATTTGATACGCTTCTTGGAGCGAATTATTGAATAACGGAAGGGAAACTATATTTTGCGGGTGATCGCGATCAAGATGGAAACATATTTCTTATTAAAAGCACTGCAAATAGAATTGGATATCAATAATCTTTCCTTATCGAGACACTTTCTATAACTATAGAATCCGTACCTTTTTCTTATTATTTTCAACTTATCTCGCCGCAAAATAAAATAAGGATACTGTAATAATCTAGTAATATTGATCTTAGAAAGTTATACAAGATATTTTTGTCTGAACTGATCACTATATCAGTATATCCGGAAGACACACAGAATGCCATTGGTATAATCTTTTTTTATTGCGCCTTTATTATTTGGTTTGCCTGTCTCATTTTTGCTGCATTTCAAAACAACACCAAATATGGCGTTGTTTTGATCAGGATGTCTACTAATTTTCGCTAACCAAATTTCCGGTTATTTCCTGTTTTTATCCGATTGTAAATATCAAATCTCCTTTACTAGAAGCACGAATAAAACGCATTTAACATAAGGTCTATCTGGATGTGTAATTTGATGTATTCTGTTATCTTATCATATTTATACAAAATAATATTCCTGTAATTTATCGTGTCTAGTAGTAATGAATACAATTAGATTACAATAATCACTTCAAACATTTCGGCACACGATGGTGTCCCTCTTCAATTAATTATTCTGCAAAATTTTTCACACATAACGTGTGAAATATAATACAACCTTGATGTCTTAATTATCTGCGCAGATTTTTTTAACATGACATCTGCCATTTTTCATAATCATATCTTTGGTCATTATTTTTAGTATTTTAACTGGTAAATAACTCTTAGATATATAATTTTTTAATATCTTTGGTATTAACGATTATTTAATTATTAATTATTCAAGACCAATTACAAAAAACTATTATTAGTCTTTTATTATGACAGTTTAATTAAATTACACGTGTTTATAGCATAGTTAATGTAAAATCCATTTAGTATTAAAATAAATAATTTTTATACTGTTTTTTTTGTAATAATTCTTCGATAATCAATAATAATAATAAAAATCTTAATTTTGTTTTGAATTATTTTCCAATTTTTCCAAAAATTCTAAATATCTCTTGAACCTACTACTTATATTCTTTTTCAAAATTTTAGGAAATCATTTGAAATATTTTGAAATAATTTTCAATTTTTTCTTAGAATTCATCTTTCAAGATAAAAAATCATTTCAATTTTTCCCATGAATCATAAGAACATTTTTTTATTCTCTTGAAACCTTTCAAAATTCTTCAGACTCTTCTTAGTTTTATTTCCAAGTCTTCAAAAATCCACATTTTGTTATAAAATTTTGTAAATCTGCTCATATTTTAAACAATTTTCGAAATAGACGAATTTTCAAGAAAATAGTTAAATCATCAACCAAAAAAATTATTTTTGAACCAAAAAAGATTAAATTTTTACCAACAGAGACGAATTTTCTATAAAATAGTTTAATTTTTTAGGTTGAAAATATGATTTTTTAACAAAAATGTTAATTTTAAACCAAATAGTTGAATTTTCAATGCCAAAAAAACCATTTTCAACTAAGGGATTGAATTTTCTGCCAAATAGATGAATTTTCAAACAAGAAAATTTATTTTTGGCCAAAAAGACGAATTTTTAACCAAATAGTTTAACTGACTAGAACTATTCCTAAAATTTTGAAAAATCTTTCCATTTTTTTTACATTCTTAGAAATCTTTTGAAATTTTCTTTAAAAATGAAAATAAAAAATTATTTATAATTTTCCCAGGAATCGTAAGAAAAGTTTTTTGTTTTCTTCAAACTTTTCAAAATGCTTAAAAAGCTTCGCAATTTTTATTCCAAATTTTCAAAAACTTACGTTTTGTTTAAAATTGTTTGAAATGTATTTTCAAATTTTAGCTGCTTTTTTGATCTTTTCTAAACTTCTAAACATTCTAAATATTTTTTTTAAATGATTCTATTTTGGAAATTTTAGAAATCTTTTGAAATGTACTTGAAAACACTTTTTAAATTAAGTTTTGAATTTTTTTCGAATCTTTTTAAAACTTCTAAATATCTTTTAATCATACTCGAGTTTTTTCTAAACTGTTGCAACTTTACCAAATTGATAAACTTTGAAAAAAATTCAAATCTTCAAATTAATCCTTCAAAATAAAACCTAAATCATTAAAAATGTTCCTAGAAATCTTATTTCTCTTTTATCAATAATGTTTAGAAACATTTAGAAATAAATTTTATTATGAAATCAAATTACTTATTTGGAATTTTTTATTTCACAAAATTGGCAGTACAGAAAATTGGTAATAAAAGTCAGGTTTTCGAGAACAATATATGTGAGAACTCGTGACCAACACTTTTTAAGAGAGGAATAAACATTCAAATTTTTTTGTCTTGTTACCATGATCAATAAAAAATATCACATTTTTCAAAACTTTAATTGTGTTTATGTTAATTCCCAGCTATTTCATGATTTTCCCGATATTTCCCTGTTATTAGACACCTTTTTGACGCTCTTTCTATATATTATATATTTTTATTTTTTCACGAATTCTTTGTAAACAATTTATTTTTATAAAAGTGAAACGGAAACAAAACTCACGTTTCGTATTTTAAATTTAAATAACGTTTTGAACAACTTTCATTCTACACGCAAACGCACCCTTGATCTGTTTTTATTCAGCTCTGCCTACATTTAAATCATAAAGTGGATATGCGATTGCAAACGTGAGTGTCATATGCAAACAAATTTTATGTATACATTGTGCATGCACATTTTAACCATTGACTTTTCTTAAAAATACTTCAGGACTTTTGCAGTGTATTAAAATCATACGCAGAAATTTGTGATTTTGAATTTAGTGGTAATATATTGAAGATACAGTAAACTGGGGCTAAACGGCCCACCCTTGATTCTAAATTTCTGAATGCCATATTTGCTTCATCTATGTAAAAAATATAGAGGCTTGCAGCCAACAATTGTAAAATAATTTTGTGATTTAAATACAGAATTAATGGTGCGCTGGTTTCCCCCACATATGCGCCACTTAGCCCCAGGTTACGGTACAGGGAAAGTAAGCACAAATATATAAAACAATATATATCTCATGAAATGAGGAAGAAATAGAGGTGTATTGTTTATAAAAATAAAAAATGCACCTGTTTACATATGCACTCCATAATAATTTTGTAGCCATACGATCTGTATGTAAATCTCCTCTTTGAGAAGAGGTTTTAGCATAATCCTTTCTTGATGAAACATATCTATCTACATACGAAACGCTAATATTGTTTTAAAAAATTTAGAAGGATTATATTTTACCTTGCTCCTTTACATGTTTGATTATTCCAATTTATATTCAATAGCTTCATAATCATAGACTTAGGCACTCAGAGATTCAAACGAGAATTGAATATACCATGAAAAAAATATATATAACATTTCATAGTTTTTGATATAAAATATGTTCCCCAAGATTTATAACAAGAAATTTGTTTTATAAGACATAATTGACATTCATGTCATGATGTTAAAAAAAATATACGTCATTACATCTTTTTATGCAATTATAAATGCATATCCAGGATAATAAATTTCTAGTAATAACAAAAAAATGTCATTATATTTGTGAACAATAACTTGAGAATTATACAGATTTGTATCGAAAAGCGTCGTTAACCAACATCAACAAATAAACGCATATACTGGTAGAAGACGTTTTACACAAAAACTATTGAAATTAAACAATTGTTTCCTCCAAATACAGATTTGATTCAAAATAGGAATAGATCCTATTTATCTGAAAAAGATTTAATTCTAGTATTAATCGAGTAAAATGCGGCAATTCAATTTTGAGACTGGGTACTGTTTCCAACGCCCTTAATAATAAAATTGTCCTGACCTTTTTATTATTTGAGTTTCAATCTGCGTCATTGTGAAATTTGAAATTTAAAACATTGTAAAATTAAGAAATTTCAACCCAACTACATATTTCAGAATTTAAGCTTTTGAAGCAAAAAAAAAACTTTAGTTTTAAGGATACAAAAATGAAACAGTTTTAGAATTGCGGATTTAAAACTATAATTTTAAATTGAAATTATAGAAATTTTAGAGATGATAAATTTTATTAATAAAAATCATATAATGTAGTATCAAACCAAATTCAAAGTGATTGGATAGATATTTTAAATAGAAAATGTGATGTAAGTCCAAAAAAATTACTGTCATTTTCAACGTCCAAAATTGAAGAATTTTAAATATTGTGATCCGTGAAAGTTTATGTATTCTACAAACTTTGAAAATTATATGCTTTCTAATTTGTAGCTTTCAAAAATATCATTAATTCCAACTTAAAGCGTTAAAAATTATATAATTCCAGACTTCCTTTAAAATTCTAGTATTCTGAAATTAGGATTTTGAAAGTATGTAATTAAATATTAATCATTTTTAAATTTTGCATCATGCTTTTTAAAATTCACTTGTTTCATCTAAAGCGCAAAAGTAATAACTTGAAAATCATTGATTAAGCACTTCCATCTCCATGTAAGGGGAAAAACTTCTTTTTGAAGACAATTTTATAAGATTATATCAACTTTACGTATACTAATAATCGGTCAAATTTAACTCATAGAAATAGTCGCGAGACAAAAAACACACGAAATGCGAGTGAAAGATACGAGCTTCAATGTGTACAGAATGAATGAATCGTAAATTATTACAGATTATTATTATAATTAGTTATTATTATTATCATGAAATATATTGCAATTATATAATAATGTGTTAAATTATAATGAGAGAACAATTATTACTGGAAAATGGATATTGGACATGAATTTGGAATTATTTGCAAATTTAAATATTACAAAGAGAAATCGCTTTAATCTCAAATGTACACGTATTATTCATATCACAATGGAAATGATTATGTCAGGCTAAAGAGCCAATTACAATCAGTGGCTTGAGTTCAGAATGCTAATTGGAATCAAGATATCTCTTCTAGTATTTGAAATATAAGTACGAATATATTCTGGGACGAACGCATTGAAAAATTTATCACATAGGTATGACAATAAAAAAATGGAAAGCATTTTATAAAATTAACAGACAGGAACGATTCCAGATGTTAAAAAAAGAATCCTGATTCGAGTATTGTGGTTTGTTAGATTTAACTAAATACCTCACATTTTTCAGATCAGACTCGCCGAAACAAAAATGTTTTACCCATGAACTTTACAGATTTACGATTTTATGTATACATGATGTTTTAAGGTTGTTTTAACAATCCTCAAAGATTCAAGTAAGGAAAGCAACATTCCCGAAATCCAAAACCACGGGAGTTTTATTATTTAACTGTTGGAATAAAAAGTCATTTAAAAATAAGTGAAGCAAGCGTCCCCCACCAGGAAAAATGTTGTGATTTATTGTAAGGCTTGTTTTAACATCCCTTGATGATTGTGTGCATTCGATTATAAGACACATCGAGTGTCTACCTTCAAACTTGACATTCGGAAAAACCGGCTGAACTGGGGAGATCGTTTTCTGCCGCTTTCCTCTCCCCTGGCCAAACGTTCAGGCAAACGCAAGTACTTCCAATAAAGTCGGATGCAGCCGCGGTTTATCACTGGTTGTGATTAAATTCAGACAGTGATTCTAAGCCCACCTTAGTAAAGAAAAAATGTTCTCAGGCCCATACCCAGTGAAGTGGACTCGTCTGACGGTATGTATCTTATGCTAAAGGACTTAAATTATAGTTTAGCAGTGAGAAGGACCCATGTGTACGCTCCGTTTCACCGAGATTTTTAAATAAAGACCCAGTACAGTAGGTTATACCGTAATGCTATTGGACCTACATAAACCAGCCTAAAAATGCAATAATAATAACATCCCTTAAAGATTGACGCAAGGAAATCAATATTTCCTAAGAAGAAAAATCACGGGAGATTTTTCGACTAAATTATTGAGATCGGAAATCATTTTAAAATGGTTTTGTAAAAAATTCTCTAGCTAGAAAGATCGTTGAATTTATTTTAAGGGTTTATTTAAACATCCCGGAAACATTCAAGCAAGGAAATCGATATTTTTGAAAAATCAAAACCACGGGAAATTTTTTGATGGAACTATTAGGATAAAAAATTCCTCAAAATTAAGTGCAGGAAGTGCCACCTACCAGGAAATGTATTTGAATGCATTGCGAGGGCTGTTTTAACATTCCTCAAAGACTCAAAGAGCAAGGAAATCGAAATTTCCGAACAACTAAAATCACAGAAGATTTTTTTATTGCACTATTTAGGTCGAAAATCAGTTCACAATAAACGACGAAAATATATCTTAATAGAGAAAGTCGTTAAATTTATTTTAAATATTGTCTTAACATTCCTTAAATATTCAAGTAAGGAGATCGACATTTCTAAAAAGCAAACTCATGGTGACTTTTTTGATTGTAAAGGGTCGGAAATCACTTTACCATAAATATGTATCAAACATAGAAGGTAAAGTCGTCGTATTTATTTTAAGCGTTGTTTTAATATCCACTAAACATTCAGGCAAGGAAATCGATATTTCCACAAAACCAAAAGCACAAGAGCTAACCTATAGCTAAAGCCACACTTGAATCAGTCGCGGATCCAGAGAAGGGATTGGGGGGGGGGTCGATTAATTACTTTTCCCCCTCCACTCTCATGGGAAAGGATAATAATAATTTTAAAGTTATTTTTTCGCTTTGAATTTTTATTCTAAATTACATGAATATGTAAATCATGAATTTTATAAACATAATTAACAAATGTTTAAATAGGAACCATGCTTTTATATTTACAAGCTGCGTCTTGTATGTCATGGTAGAATAATTAATCAAAAAGTATGAAATATTCATAAAATTTTCGAAGTCAAGCATAAACTAAAAAAATATTTTTAAACAGCAAAATTTAGGCTATATTTTCACTCTTTGCGAAGCTTGTAATGATCCTTCCTACTTCCAAAATGTATACTTCCGAAAATTTTCCAAATATTGCTACTTCCAAAATTTGTATGAATTATTAATGCACGCTATCATTTTCAATGCCCTAAATTGAAGAATGAATCAACAAATTTATAAATTTTCAAAATTATATCATTTTAGGCAATTTTAAGTTAGAAACATAAAAAATTAAAAGATTACAATTTTTTAAATTGGACACTTTTTTAACCTACGGTTCAAACCTACCGAAATTTATTTTAAATTCTTCAGAAATTCACATTTTATTTTACATTTTTTGGAATCTTTACAAATTTTAAATTATTTTTGAAAATGTTTCAAAACTTCTAAATATCTTTTAAAATGATTCGAATCTTTCCTAAAACTTTTAATAAATCCTGTCAAATTAAAAAAATTGCCTTAAAACCTTCCAGAATATTATTTTTACAGTTTTGGAAATCTTTTGAAATCTCTTTAAATATTCTCTTGAAATTAATTTTTCAAAAAAAAAAAAAATTGTTTTCAATTTTTCAAGGAATCTTAATACCTTTTTTTATTGTTTTAAAATATTTAAAAATGCTTGAAAATCTTCTAAATTTTTCGTTTGAAATCTTCAAAAATCTACATTTTGTTTCACATTTTTAGACATCTTTTCAAGTTTTAAATTATTTTTGAATTTGTACAAAACTTCTAATTATTTCTTAAATATATTTCAATTTTTTCCAAATTTATAACTGTTTAACTGTTATTTATTCATAAAATTTTGCGTTTGTTTTGATGTATTCGCAAATATTCTGTTAAAATCAATTTTTTTAAATGAAAAAACATAAAAAATTTTTCCGGGAATCCTAAGACATTTTTTGTATTATCTTAAAACCTTTCACAATATTTAAAAGCTTCAAAATTTTATTTAAAAACTACTAACAACCTCCTCAACTAACTTGAATTTTTTCTAAATGAATCAATATTTACCTGTTATTTACATATCCAAATTCAACATTTTCACTTGAAAATAATTTTTTTTTTCAATAGAACAATTAAAATTGACATTGTAACGTTCAAAGTTTAAGTTTATCTCTTTAAAATTTTAACGATCCAAGGCTTTCTGTCTCAAACAATTGAGTTTCAAATTGTTTAGTTTTGAATATTTCATTTATCAACAAGCTGATCAACTTAAAACGTTTTTTGTCGAAAATTTTCAATTTTAAAAGATATTAATTTTTGTTTTTGTGTAAATCTTAAAAACTGCATTTCAAAATTCTTTTAATTGAAAATGTACCCATAAAAATGAAGATCAAAAATGGAAAATTTTGATAGTAGAAGATTTTAGAATTAAACATTGTAAACTGAATGACTTTATAATTGAAAAAGTTAATAATTCAACTTAGCATTTAAAAAAAAATTGAAATCAAATTCATTTTAAATTGCATTATTTATCTTGCGATATGACATTTGTGATATTTCAAGTCATTTGATAGCCCATTGGGCATAAACGTTAAAGAACGTTATTAGAACGGCTCAAAAACGTTCTAAGTCAGTCAAAATATCGTTTCTTAAACATACAATGTTCCAGAGGCGTTTTAAGGACGTATTTGGAACCCGGGAAAAAAATTCACTATCATTTCCCAGTCTCAAAACATTCACGGTTTCCCTGTCCAGCGGCCACCTTGAATTTTGATATTTCAGAATATAATTATGCTTCTCGCATGATAATAGGTATTTCGTGCATGGTAGCTTGACAATTTTTCTTCAAAGAAGCAATTAAATTAATATATAGTTCAATCATTTGGACATTTTATTCTTTTAATTAAATTCCTATTTAATACAGTAAACAAATTTTAATGTTTTTAAAACTATTGAAAAATTCTAAAATAGTAAGCTTTCTCTGAAGTTTTTGACTTCTTTTTAAAAGTATTTTTTTACTTTTACGTAATGAGTTTTTTTTAATTAGACTAATTTTTCGATTTTTAAAACGTAAGATCTTCTGACTTTTAAAGAATGGGTCGCACGCTCGAAAACGCGAAAAAGTATTGTCCACGTGTCTCGCAATATCCACATTTTGAAGTTCAAAAAATTAAAATTTTGAAAATATGGTCATATAGAAAAGGGCTTATCAAAACTTTTTTATATTTACAGTTCTTTTGTCCAATAAATATTTTTAGTAGTAAAAATCAAAAAGTGAAAAAAAATTTCCCCAAATTCAATTATTTTTTAAAACATAAATCGTCGAAACTCAGCTAAATATTATTGAAACTGTTTAAAATTTGGTATGCGCTTGCAGTGTACCCTAACAATGCCTATGAAATAAAATAAATCATTAAAAATAGCCTATTGTTTAATAATAATTAATTGCAAATTGAGAGCGGTCGATAAGCACGTCTTTTTAGTTTCGGCAAAGAAAAGTATCGAGGGAACTTTAGAGTTGAAAGAACTTTCAGTAAGACATTTGTTCCCCACTATTTAAGTAAGATTTCTGCTATTCCATTTTGTTTAAAAATCGATATGGTTTAGTTAAGAATTCAAATATTTGGTTGAAAATTCATGTAATTTGTTGAAAAATCTTATTTTTTCGTAGAAAATTAATTTTTTTGTTTGAAAATTAATTTTCTTGTTCGAAAATTCATCTTCTTTATTGAAAAATTAAGTAATCCAGTTAAATATTAATAATTTTAGTTAAAAATTAATCTTTTTAATTGAAAATAAAATTTCTTTTGGTTGAAAGTTGATCTCTTTGTTAAAAATTAATATTTTTTGTTTATAATTCATCTATTCCAATTGAAGATTCATCATTTTAGTTGAAAATTCATCACTTTGGTTGAAAATTTGTTTATTTTTTTGTGGAAAATTAATTTTTCAACATGGAAATTTAACTATTCCATTTTTTGTTGAAAATCGATTTTTTTTCACTTCAAAATTCAACTCTTTGGTTGAAAATTCATGTATTTTGTTGAAAAATCGTCTTTTTTGGTAGAAAATTAATTTTTTTGTTTGAAATATAATTTTTTTGTTTGAAAATTAATCTTCTTGTTTGAAAATTCATCTTCTTGGTTGAAAATTTAAGTAATCCAGTTAAATATTAATCATTTTAGTTCAACATTAATCTTTTTAATTGAAAATAAAACTTCTTTTGGTTGAAAGTTGAACACTTTTGTTAAAAGTTTATATTTTTGGTTTAAAATGCATCTATTGTAGTTGGAGATTCATCATTTTAGTTAAAAATTCATCACTTTAGTTGAATTAAAAAAAAAATTTGTTGTGGAAAATTAATTTTTCAAAATGCAAATTTAACTTTCAGATTCTTTGTTGAAAGTCGATCTCTTGCACTTCAAAATTCAGCTATTTCGTTGAGAATTTATGTAGCATTTTAGTTCGAAATTCATATTTTTGGTTGAAAATAAAACTACTTTTGGTTGACGGTTGAACACTTTTGTTAAAAATTTATATTTTTTGTTTAAAATTCATCTATCGTAGTTGAAGATTCATCATTTCAGTTAAAAATTCATCACTTTATTTGAAGATTTGTTTATTTTCTTTGTGGAAAATTAATTTTTTAAAATGAAAATTTAACTATTCCATTTTTGGTTGAAAACTGATTTTTGTCACTTCAAAATTCAACTCTTTGTTTGAAAATTGATCTTTTTTAGTTGAAAATTCAACTATTTGGTTAAAAATTCATCTATCTTGTTAAAAATGAAATATTTTTATTTGAAAAGTTAAGAATTTTAAGCGTTTTAAAGTAAATACAGCAGTCACATTAATTTTAGCTAAATATGCACTGAATTTCATGTATAAGAAGACAAAGTAAAAATTTGTTTGAATTTTTCTTCAAATTCATGGACATCAGAGACAAATTCAAGAAGTGATTAATTATGTTTTTAGTATTGTTTAATTATTTAAGTAATCGACGGTGCTAATATATTTAAGAATATCTTGTAATAATTTGGTAAAGCTTTCTGACTCAAACATATTAATTGAATCCTTAGAAAGTGAAAAAAAATTATTTATAATAAAATCGTGGAACTGTATACATATTCCGATTAAATTGTTTTAACAAATGCGAAATATTTAAATGGTAAAGCTTTCTGACCCAAACGTATTAATTGAATCCCTAGAAAGTGAAAAAAAAAATTATTCATAATAAAATCTTGAAACTGTATACATATTCCGAGTCAATTGTTTAAAAAAATGCGAATTATTTAATTGGCTCCGTACTATGAGAAATTATACGTGGAAAAAAACTTGAGATATCTGAAGAAAAAACCTGAAATTTTCGAGAAATTTTAGTCCAGGATTTGAGTAGAAATAAAAAAAATTGAGTGGGGAAAAATAAATGTTTAATCTTTCCCTTTTTTTTTGAGTTCCACTTGCTCTGTGATCTCTGGGAATTTGTTGGAGACCATGACCCTGTTATTAATTGTAAATTAATTAAAATTATTTCCTCTTTTCCAGTTGGAGGTGCTTGTATTATTCATCCTCATTTGTATATGGACTCATCATCTTATGGGACAAGCCATGGCTGTGGGACATCAATCACTGTTATTACAACTACCCCTATCATCCAGTAACGAGTGACATATGGTGGTATTACATGATATCCATGGCATTTTATTGGTCACTCAGCTTTTCCCAGTTCTTTGATGTGAAACGAAAGGACTTCTGGCAAATGTTTGTTCATCACATTGCCACAATTGTCCTGATGTGCTTTTCCTGGGTAGGAAATTTGACTAGGATCGGTTCGCTTGTACTCGTCGTACATGATTGTGCCGATATTTTCTTAGAGGTATGCGCATCAATTCATCATTTTCATTGCAGGCCTCGGACTCTTAACTTAAATTCGACTTACGGATTGAAGATTTTACGATATTTTAAAAGATTCCACGGAATTTTCAATTGATTTCAATAATTTGAAGGGATTCCCTGGTGGAAAAAATTGTTACAAAAAAAGTACAGAAAGCTAAAACTATTTCAGGGTGTCCAGCGACCTTGAAACTCTTGAAAACCTGGAATTCTCCTTGCATTTTATTAAGCTTGAAAACCGGGAAATCTTGAATTTTTCAAGAGAACCTTAAATTAATTTCTTTTCTTTTAAAACATTTATTTTATTGAAATGCGAAAAGTAATTTAAATCACGTTGTCTATTATGAAAGAAGCATCTCGTTTAGAAGAAATCTTGCTACTGAAAAGTTTTTTATTTATCAAGATATAATTTCTTTTTTACTCATTGCAGAATAAATAACGAGATTTTGTTTTCATTAATATAGAATGTTAAAGTATACATTTTTTGTGATATATAACTTAGAAATTATAAAAATTATTAGTTGAAAATTTCGATGTTAATTCAGTTTAAGAATTAGAATGAGCCATGCCCATATAACGGATTTTTTTAAGGATTTCACCACTCGGTTTTCGAGTGTAGAGCAGATTACACATTACTAAAAATTTTAAAAAGTTTCAAAATATTTTAAAGATTTTAAAATATTTAAAAGGATTTTGAACTTCTTACAAAGATTTCACGGATTTAAAAGATTTCAAAAAGCGTACAGTACACCAGGTTTCAAATAATTCAATGATTTCTACGAATAAAAAAGATTTCACAAACAAAGATTTAAGAAAAATTTCACAAATATTTCAAAAGATTTCATAAAAGTTTCATAAAGTTTTTAAAGGATACATGAATTACAAAGATTTTAAACGATTTGAAATATTTAAATGATTTCAAACGAATACGAAAGATTTTACAAATATTTCAAAGATGTTAAACGATTTCAAATGGTTTCAACAAATTTGAGAAGATTTCAAAAGATTTTAATGATTTCAAAAGAACACAAAAGATTTAACAACGATTAAAGAAAGTTTTCACAAATATTTCAAAAAATTTCACAAAGATTTCAAGGATTTCAATATTTTACACAATTTAAAAAGTTTCCAAAAGATTTCACAAAGATTTTAAAACTTTCAAAAGACTTCAAAGATTTTAAAAAGAGTTTAACCAGATTTCAAAGGATTTTACACAGATTAAAAATGTTTTAATAATTTCAGACGAGTGCAAAAGATTTCAGAAAGATTTCACAAGTATTTCAAAGATTTCATAAAAGTTTCATAAAGATTTAAAAAGAATACAAGAATTCCAAAGGTTTCAAAAAGGTTACAGTACACCAAATTTCAAATATTTCAAACTAATACGAAAGATTTCACAAACATTTCAAAGATGTTAAATAATTTCAAAAGGTTTCAACAAATTTCAGAAGATTTTAAAAGATTTCAATGATTTCAAACAGACACAAAATATTTCACAAACAAAGATTAAAGAAAGCTTTCACAAATGTTTCAAAGATTTCATAAAAATTTCAAAAGATTTCAAAAATGTTTACAAAGATTTCAAAGATTTCCAGGATTTTCAAGATTTCAAGGATTTCAAATATTTTACAAAAATTTAAAAACATTCCAAAATATTTCACAGAAATGTCAAGATTTAACAAAGATCTTAAATACTTCAAGAGATTTTAAAGAATTCACAAACATTTCAAAAGATTTCAAAGATTTCAAGGATTTCAAAGACGACTTATGTTTGCAAAAAATTAAGAATTTGTTTATTTTTGTTTCTGATTTTTTTTTTAAATTGTTGGCCAATAAAAAATGTTTAAACTTTAAAGGAATGATAGAATAATTAAAGACAATAATGAATAATCGTTATTTAAAAAACAAAAAACCTTAAGTTTGAAGTTTTTTTTCCAAATATGTAGCAATTGTTTGGGCACCATATATGTCATTTAAAATTATGTCATTGCAATGTTCTCAATATTTGTCATCCTAGGTCGAAAAAGAACAACTTTGCGACCGCATGTAAAAATTGAACAATTGAGAAAGAATTGATCACAGTAATTGAAATTAAAAGTTACGAACTCTTGAAGATAACATTTTTTTCTTTTCAAGTTACAAAAACTGAACTGCAAATTAAAGCACTCAAAGAAGAATACTTTTGAATTTTAAACTTTCAATAATAAAGCTTAAAATTTGTTTAATTCAAATGCTCAATAATTTACGCGTGCAAAATGGAAGCTTTTAACAATTTTCAGTTGACATTTTTTTAATTAAAAGCTGTTAAACTACCATTCTTTTAATTTTTATTGTTATACATTGTGCAGTTAAAAGATTTAAAAAAAAATAGAAATCAACGGCTATCATTTTCAATGCCATGAATTAAAGAATGAATAAAAAAATTTGTAAATTTTCAAAATTATATCATTTTAAGCAATTTTAAGCTGTAAACAATTTATACATTGCAATTTATTTTAAAATCTTTTTAAATATTCTATTAAAAATTTGTTTTAAAATCATTTAAAAATTTCCAGGAATCTTATAATAATTTTATTATCTTGGAACTCGAATTATTTCTACAATTTTTTTAAAATCCTGCAAACGTAAAAACATTGCCTTAAAATCATCCAGATTTTTTTTTTTGAAAACTTTGGAAATCTTATTAAATATTCTTTTAAATCTTTTCACGTTTCAAATTATTTTGGAATCCTTTCAAAACTTCTAAATGTATTTTAAACTTACTCGATTATTTTCCAAATTAATAATTGTTCAATAATTGCCATTTTTTAATGAAAAATATGTTTAACCTTTTTAAATATTCTCTTAAAATTCAATTTCCAAAATACAAAATCATTGTAAATTTTCTTAGCAAACATAAGAAATTTTTTTCATTTTCTGAAAACCTTTTGAAGATCCTTAAAAAGCTTCAAAATTTTAGTTCGAAATCTTCAAAAATCTAAATTTAGTTTTTTATTTTTCGAAATCTTTTTCAGTTTTAATTTGAGTTTGGATCTTTTTCTCAAAACTTGTAAATATCTTTTAAACTAACTCAATTTTTTTCCAAATTGATAATTGTTTATTTGCTATTTATGCATCAAAATTTAATAATTTCACTTGCGTATTAAAAATCTGTAAAATAAAACAGTAATTAAAATTGTAACGTTCAAAGTTTAAATTTAACACTCTGAAACAATAAACTACCAGTACATACAACATAATTTTAAGTACGGTTTCCCAATATTTCAACTTTTGGGAAATCTTGTATTTTTTTTCTTCAAGATTTGTAATTTTCTACAATTATTTACGTAAAATTAAAAGTGTTTTTATGGCAAAGTAAAAAAATAATAATAAAAAGTTATACAAATTTTTGAATTGTAGAAATTTATACTTTATTGTTAATTTTTTTACTTCTCTAGAAGAAAATACAAGAAAAAATTAGCTATTTATATTGAACTGTATTTTTTTGTTAAATTTTGTACATTTTCATACAAAAAAGTACATGTTTTAACAAAAAAATTACAGTTGTAGAAATGTTGTACTTTCTTGTAAAAAATTTTTCCGCCAAGGTTTCAAGTAATTTTAAAGTTTTTTTTTATTCCAAGGAATTTCCAAGAGCTTTTTGAAAAGTTTTAAGGAATTTCAAAGGATTTGAGATATTTGAGGGCATTTAAAAAGATTCCAAGGAATTTTTAATAGATTTAAATCATTTTAAGGGATTCCAAAGGATTGCAATAATTTTAGAGTAGTTGAAAAAATTCCAAAGAATTTTTAATTTAATAGAGTTGAATGAGTTTAAGGGATTTAAAGAAATTTTCCTAGGGGTTTAAAGAATTTCGGAAGATATGACACGATTTTAGAGGACCTATAATTAAGGGATTTTTAAAGCTCTCAAACAATTTTAATAAATTTTCCAGGATTTCAGGAAATATCAGATTTCATAGAATTTCACGGGATTTTATAATACTCTAATGGATTTCAAAGAATTTATTTACAAGAATACAAGAAATTTTTAATTGGATTCAATAATTTTAAGGGATTTCAAGTAATTTTAAAGATTGTAGGGTATTTTTAAAAAACCTTTAAGAGCTTCAAAAAATTTCAAGAGATTTCAAAAGATTTCGAAGGGTTTTAAATACTTTAGAGTATTTTTTTTAATTCCAAGGGTTTTTCAAAAGCTTCAAGATATTTCAAAGCTTTCACACGATTTTAAATATTTTAGGGTACCTATTTTAAAAGATTCCAAATAATTTTCAAAAGCTTGTAAAATTTTCCGAGAATTTGAAAGATTTTAGGGTATTTTAAAAGATTCCAAGAAATGTTTAATAGATTTCAATAATTTTATGGGATTTTTACGAGTTTTAAAGATTTTAGGGTATTTTAAATATTTCCAAGGAATTTCCAAGAGCTTTTTGAAAAGTATTTCAAATTTAATTTCAAAAATATTTCAAATTTTTTTAAAAGGATTTCGAAAGATTTCAAAGGGATTTGAAATATTCTAGGACACTCTAAAAGATTCCATGGAATTTTTAATAGATGTCAATAATTTGAAGGTATTCTAAAAGATTTGAAAGATTTTGGTATATTTTCAACAAATTTCTGAATATTTCGTAGGATTTCAAAGAATCTCAAATATTTCAAGTTATTACCAAAGATTTTGAAGAATTTAAAAGATTTCAAGGAATTTTTAATTGATTGAAATAACTTAAAGAAATATCAAGAGATTTTTGTAGGTTTTAGGGTATTTTTAAAAATTGTTAGGAATTTTAAGCAGCTTTAAAAAAATTCAAGGGAATAAAAAAAAAGTATTTGAAATATCTTATGTTTAATCGGTTTTAATAGTTTGAAATGATTCAAAAGGATTTTAAAAATTTTACGTTATTTTTAAAAATTCAAAGGATTTGAAATATTTCAGGTCTTTAAGATATTTAAAAAGATTCTGAGGGATTTTATAAGATTTCCGAGGATTTTAATGGGTTCAAAGGATTTAAAAAGCTCTGAAGGCATTTTAATAAATTTGCTAGGATTTCAGAATAAAAATCAGATTTCATAGAATTTCACGGAATTTTATAATGCTTTGATGGATTTCAAAGAATTTATTCACAAGAAGTGAGGGATTTTTTAGGGTTTCAAAGATTTAAAGAGAATCTCAAATATTTTTTTGTTCAATTCATTTGAATTCATTTGCAGGTCACCCTGAATTATTATTAATAATTTATCCTGAGTTCTTTGAAATTCTCTTGAATTTTTTTAATTCACTTGAATTCTTCTGAATTCCAAGAAATTTGTAATGGATTTCAATAACTTGCAGTGATTTCAAAGGATTTTGAAGATTTTAAGGTATTTTTAAATATTCCAAGGAATTTTCAAGAGTTTTAAAAAGTTTCAAAGGATTTGAAATATTTTAGGGTACTTTAAAAAAAATCCAAGGAATTTTTAAGAACTTGAAACAATTTTAAAGGATTTTAAAAGGATTTTAAAGCTCTTAGGCTATTTCAAAAGATTCCAAGGAATTTTTAATAGATTTCAATAATTTTAAGGGATTTTAAAGAATTTTAAAGATTTTAGAGGATTTATACAAATTCCGAGAAATTTTCAAAAGCTTTAAAAATTATCAAGATAATTTCAAATGAATTTAAAGAAATATAAAATATTTTCAATGTTTCAAGATATTTTTAAATATTTTAAAAAGTTTGAAAGATTTTAGGATATTTTAAAAGATTCTAAGGAATTTTAAATTGATTTCAATAATTTTAAGGGATTTGAAAGAATTTGAGAGATTTTAGTGTATTTTGACAAATTTCAAGAAATTTTCAGGAGCAAACAAAATATCAAGGAATTTCAAAAGATTTTACGGGATTTGAAATATTTTAGGGAATTTTAAAAGATTCCGAGAAATGTTTATTAGATTTCAATAATTTGAAGTTGTTCTACATTTTTTTAAAGATTTTAGAGTATTTTAAAAATTCCAAGTACCTAATTTTCAAGAGTTTTAAAAAATATTTTCGGATTTCAAAAGATTTCAGAATCTGAAGTATTTTAGGGTATTTAAAAAAATCCCAAGATATTTTAATAAATTTTCTAGGATTTCAAGAAATGTCAGATTTAATGTAATTTTTTTTTACAAGACTTAAGCGAGTGCGTAGGATTTCAAATATTTCAAGGTATTTCTAAATATTTTAAAAAGTTGTACAGATTTTTGGATATTTTATTAGATTTCAAGGAATTTTCAATTGATTTCAATAATTTGAAGGAAATTCGAAGAATTTAAAAGATTTGAAGGTATTTTTTAAAAATTCCAAAACATTTTCGAGAACTTTGAAGAATATCCAGGGATTTCGAAAGTTTTTTTTAAGATTTATGGTATTTTAAAAATTTGAAAGGACGTTAAAGAATATAGAGTATTTTAAAATATTCCCAGTAATTTCGTGGGATTCAAAAATTTTTTAGGATTAAAGAAAATATCAATAGATGTAAAAATTTCTAAGAAATTTTAAATGATTTCGTAAGATTTCAGATTTCAAAGATATAAGGGAATTTTTTTCGGTCTTTACAAAATAGCAAGTGATTTCAAGGAATTTTAAAATATTTGAGGGTCTCATCGGATTTCAAAAGAAATTAAAAGTTTATAAGATTATAAGGAATTTATATAGATTTAAAGAGATTTAAAACAAATTGGAGAGATGTCCTGGGATTTAAGAGGATTTCAAAAAAATTCAAGGGTTTTTAATAATAGATTTCAATAGAATTGAAAGAATTTCAAAGCTTTCGGGTATTCTCAAAAGATTTTAAGGGACTTTTAAGATTGTACGGGATTTTACGGGATTTAAGCAGATTTCAAAGATTTTCTCTGTTTTGAAGGAATTTTCAAAAATATTACAGATTTCATAATGTATTATGGGATCTTTGTGGCATTGATAGGAATTTCACAAGATTTAAAGGATTTTATAAATTTCAAGGGATTTCAATAGAATTCAAGGATTTTTGAAATATTTCAATGAATTTCAGGAAAAATCAAATATTTCAAGGGATTTATAGGATTTTACAGGATTTCAAAGATTCGATGATTTTTTAATGAATTTTAAAGATACTACAGATTTCGAGATGTTTTACAGGATATTTGTAGAAATTAATACAGATTTCACAAGATTTAAGGGATTTTTATAAATTTTAGGGGATTTTAACAGAATTCAAGGATTTTCAGAAAATATGAAATATTTTAAGGGGATTTATCAGATTTTTATGGGATTACAAAGATTTTCATAATTTTTGAAGGAGTTTTGAAAGATATTACAGAATTCAAGATGTTTTACGGGATTTTTGTGGAATTAATGGAGATTTCACATGATTTAAGGGATTTTTATAAATTTCAGGGGATTTTAACAGAATTCAAGGGGTTTCGATAGATTTCAAGGAATTTCAGAAAATATTTTAAGGAATTTCGAGGGAATTTGTTAGCTTTTTATGGGATTTTACAGGATTTAAAAGATTTTCATAATTTTTTAAGGAGTTTTGAAAGCTATTACAGATTTCAGGATGTTTTAAAGGATGTTTGTAGAATCAATATGGATTTCACAAGATTTAAGGGATTTTATATATTTCAAGGGATTTCAACCGAATTCAAGGGGTTTTAATAGATTTTAAGGCATTTCTATAAATGTAAAATATTTCAAGGAATTTCAAGGGGCTTTATCAGATTTTATGGGATTCTTATTGGATTTCCGGTAATTTCAAAGATTTCATCATTTTTCAAGTAATTTTAAAAGATATTACAGATTTCAAGATGTTTTATGGAATTTTTGTTGAATTAATAGGGATTTCACAAGATTCAAGGGATTTTATGAATTTCAACAGAATTCAAGGATTTTTGATAGATTTCAAGGCATTTCTGAAAATATAAAATATCTCCAGAGATTTTAAGGGAATTTATCAGATTTTTATGGGATTCTTATGGGATATAAGGGGATTACAAAGATTTCATAATTTTTAAAGGAATTTTGAAAGATATTACAGATTTCAAGATGTTATTCGGGATTTTTGTGGAATTATTAGGGATTTGCAAAATTTAAGGGATTTTTGATAAATTTTAAGGGATTTCAACAGAATTCAAGGATTTTCAATAGATTTCAAGGAATGTCATAAAATATAAAATATCTCCAGATATTTTAAGGGAATTTATCAGATTTTTATGGGATATTACGGATTTCAAATCTTTTAGGGTATTCCAAAGATTCGAAAGGATTTCACATGATTTTATGGTAGATGTTGTATGCTAAATTTCAAAAATAGTTAACCCCTCGATTTAATATTTAAAAAAATTGCATGATACTATTTTGCTACTATTTTTCAAAATTGATGCCACTATTGACACTATTTTTTATCTCTGAAATGAGTCCGAGCCCTGTAATTAATTAATTATAAATCTTGAAATTTTTCTTCACAGATAAATAATGTTAATATCTTTTCCAGGCTGCAAAAATGGCAAAGTACGCCAATTACCAAAAAGTATGTGACAGTATATTTGTGATCTTCACAGTTCTATGGATCGTAACGCGCATGGGAGTCTATCCTTTCTGGATTATTTATAGGTATTTATTGCTTTATAAAACAAATGAAAAATTTATTATAAAAATGGACAGTAAGGTGGTCCAAAAATGCATTGAATTTATTTTTCTTCGAATTTTCATGCATATCGAACTCAAATTTGTTTGAATCCATACAAAAATAAATCCTTTTTTTTTTGTTTAGATGTTTGTATGAATTGTTTAAGCAATTAATTATTGTTTTTAACATTTTTATCGCAGAATAGAGTTATACAGTCGCGGCTTTTTCCATATTTGTCAACTTATCAGTTAGAGCGAGGCAATAATCAATTAAATTTAACAGAAATAATTGTTTAAACCATTTATGATTATTTATAATAATATTCTCTTAGAATAATGGTAGAAAGTTGCAGTTTTTTTCTAAAAAATTTCCACACTTTGTCCACTTTTCAAATAGAGTGGGGTAATAATTAATTCAAGTAAACAAACATAATGTTTTTAACAATTTATTATTATTTTTAATAACATTCTCTTTGAATAATGATAGAAAGTTGCGATTTTTTCTGAAATTTTTATCGTTGCCTTGGCCTTTTAGTTCAGAACAACTAATAAATACACATGAGAGAGAATTATATTTTAAACAATCTTTTTCTTTTTTGTGAATATATTTTTCTGAAGTAAAACACATAATTAAAATTTTGTTCAAATTTTCTATATGCAAATTTTCCTTAAAGTAGATACTGAGAGCCTTTTTTGTTTAAATTAATATTAATATTCATGATCTGTTCCTATATAAAAATTCAAAGAAAATCTGACAATTATAAACAATAATAAATTGTTTAAAAAATTATGTTTGGTTAATTTTATTAATTATTATATCACTAAGTAAAAAGTGGACAAAAAGTAGAAAATTTCAGAAAAATCCTATTTAAAACTATTTAGCATTACTTTAGGAGAAGATACTTATAAACAATTATTTTCGTTACATTTCATTAATTATTACCTCGCTCTATGTCAAAAGTGGACAAAAGTGTAATATTTCAAAAAAAAAACTACAACTATCTAGCATTATTCAAAGATAATATTATTAAAAATAATAATAAACCTATAATAATAGTAATATATATATATATATATATATATATATATATATTGTGGAACTGGTCGGCACGGACAGGTTCAAAGACTTGGTCAATTCGGTTCAACTTGGAGATTATCAAATGTAATATATTTAAATTTTCGAGTTTATTTTGAACTGGTCTCAGTTCAGATTTTCAAATTGATCTTTTCAAATCTCGAAATAAGAGCCTACGTCAATTATGTCCAATTAGAACATTATCAACTGTAATTTTTTTAGATTTTCGACTTCATTTTGAATTTATCTCAATTTCGATTTCCAAACTAAACTTTTCAAAACGCGCTCTAAAGTCCTATCTCAATTTCATTTAATTTGGTCATTATGAACTATAATTTATTTGGATTTTATAGATAATTTTCAATTTATCTTAGTTACGATTTCCAAATTCAACTACTAAACTCTCAAACTATGTTTCTACTTCACTTGGTTATTAATTTGAACATTATCAGCTGCAATCTATTCGGATTGCCGAGTTTATTTTAAAATGGTGTTAGCATCTTATGCATATTCGTATGATCATTCGCGGGATAAATATTTCTAACATTTGAAATGAAATAGCTCATTTTATTTTAGCAGTGCTGGTGATCGGAGATGGTATAGGCTTGGACTAGGGAAGTTAGGTGATGGGAGTACGGCGAAGGTAACTGGTGTGTTCGTGGCAACGGTGTAAAACTATAATTTCTGTCGTGCAATCAAATATCTATTACAATCTCAACTTTTGTTTATGTATTTGCTAATCAGTCTTTGAACTAATATTTAACACTCTTTCAGTTCAGAAGTGGGATTTTCTCCCAAATTTCACAAATTGCGGAGGCAGCACGGCAGAACTGTCATCGTAACTGTGTTTTGACCATTCGATGAGTCTTGTTATTTGTACGTGAAGCAAATGATGTGTGCCGTTGAGAGACAAAAGTAACATTGTAGAAGGTGTAAGAATGCCTGGTTTTCAGAATGGCGATCATCTTCCGCCGAGAGATGGCGAGGTGAGTGGGGGGGGGGGGAGAAGCGAAGGTTTGACAGAATAGAAAAATCAAGACGAAATCGAAAACGCGTCGCGACAAAAATACGAGGAATACGTTCAAAATCAAAGACAACGGGATTTCGATGATTATCAATCTGTTGATAGCTGGCGATCATATGAAACATTAAATTTCACAGAACAAAATAATGACAGGGAGTACCAGAATCGAATACGTGAAAACCTGATTAGAAGACTAAATAATAGATTATTACAGGACAATTTACCGGATGGTGAATAGGCACGTGAAAATCTAGGCCCTCGAGAAAATTTAATTCAAACAAAGGTCATGTTAGGCCAACATTTTAATAATAATGAGGGTCGGTCAACGAGCTATCTATGCATTCGTGATGATCACGACGTACAAGTGATGTATAGTGCGATGCCAGCTCAAAATATAAGACTGGCAACTCTTTATTCGCGAACAGCAACGGTACGCAGTGAAATTCATATTTACGGGAAAGCCTGGGATTATTATTCACAAATCCACCTTTGCCGTAAGCTTTAGTTGGTGTGTCTGGTGAGCCAGTCAAGTCAAACCCGGAAACAGATAATCATTGTTGCATTCAACCCACCGTAATTAAAGTTCAAGAATTCAGCGGTAAGAGCAAACCGAGATCAGCTAAGATGTGATTTAAAGACATAGAGGATATGGCAAGGTTATTTAATTGGGAGAAAGAAACCACTTTAAAAGCGGCAGTAATGGGATTTTTTACATCCCGAAAATATTTAAACTTTTGACATAGCAATTACATAGATGTAACTCATCCTAATTGAGGAATACCAGGAGATGATTCCTTTCATACAAATATAATTAAACGCATAGTTACTACAACCGATCGTGTGTCAACCCATGGTAAGTGCACGGCTAATGATAAAGTAGAAACCACAAGGTAATAAGCTCTGCATTGCCTCGGGAGGACACGCAATCACGAGTAAATGCACATGGTAACTGACGACGACAATATGTGGGTTTTGCCGATATGGGGTAACTAGTTATCGTTAATTAAATAATTACTTACAACTATGTTATAATCTAAATATATCAAATATAATAAATATAAGCACCTGCCATAGGTACAATATACCTATAAAAAATTGTTATATTACATCGTTTCACAGCACTATAACCATCACTACGTAAGTGAATTCATACTTGCATTGTCAGACACAGTTTAATGAAGAGGGTCTGATAAAGTATATCAAATAGAATTAAGCTAGTAGTAAAATTCACAACTCTGAAAGAGCGAGAAAAGAGGTAATTGGTAACCGCGGACATTAGAAGAAGGAAACTCACTCGTCGATCACTCGTGTAACTTGACACACATTACAGTGATTCAATGTTCAATTGTAGATGCTCATCCAATTATTAGAACTGTACGTGCCGATCGCATTATTTCACGCCCATAGGAAGTAAGGATTATATAAACCCCGGAAACCTCCCTGTTCACTGTTTTTTAAGTTCAAGCAGTCATACTCACTTCATTTACGAACCACTCGAATAATTCGCGAGCTGTTACCTCACCGTGAAATATCCCTGAACGTAGAACCGCTTTTATTAAGTCTCAAGCTTTTATCTCACTGTGAAATAGTAACGTGGAATATAACTTCGAACATAAGTCACTTCGGCTGAGACTTTCGGTCGTCGTAGAGTTCTTTCTGAATAAAGTCCGCCGGCTTACGTACGGGAAAGAGACTCATTCTTGATTTTACGTTCAAAGTAAACATCAAACAAACATCCGGTAGAGTTCCGTTGCTGCTCTACTATAAACACGTGGATCCAATCGACAAGCAAACTCTCTCTCACCCTTTCTTGCCAAGAAAGGTAAACGCAAGTTCATTTTATTGTAACTTTATACTATTTATCTGTTCTTATCTTTAATAAATCTGTCAAACTTTAACTACCTTCATTTATTCAAGCACTGCAAACTAACACAGTTCCCATAGACCTGACAAGTGACACACAAACCCAAAATAAATAATTGGTCAGGTCTTACCAGCCTGACTTAATCAGCACTCTGGTCTCTCTCTTTTCCTATTTTCTTAACTACCCCCGCCTTTTGCTTAGAACGTGACAGCTGATTTGGTGGCAGCGGTGGTACTGTCACTGCTGTTTAAATTCAGTGTTTTTATTAACAATTTAAATTCACTGTAGTTTTAGGATAACTAATTCATCGGCACTCGAGAGTATAATCCTTCTTAGATACGTTGCACGGTCACCTTCGGGGCAAGGCAAAGTTCGAAGTGCAAAATAGGCGTTGGTATACTTCGCGTGCTCGCAAGCTCTGACATCGTTAATAAACCTGAAAAACACCCTGAAGTAAAATTGTGTGTACTCCTTGTAGCAGGATTGTACAAGTGAAGGGTTTAAATCAACTTCGTCGAAGATCATCAGTCAACGATCGCGTCTAGTACCATTCCGCGAGCTAACAACAATTCGAAACAAGTTTCAGTTTTGAATTCCACAATTAAAATTCGAAATTTCGCGAATAAACTACAATCGTGTGGAAATACCATCTAAAAGAGAATGAAGGGGTTAGAAAGTTAATTAATTCGAAAATTTCAACCTTTTTTGACATTTAGACCATACAAATCAATTAAAAATTTCAACCTTTATAATTTTGAAAAAGCTATGAGCCTGTATCTGACCATAAAAATTGCCAAACATTTAATTAGATACTGGATTGTCACTTATTAATTGCATACTTCCCTTTATTTGAAAATGTTTACATTTTAGCAAAAAACAAATCTCAATTTATTGTGAGTTTTCTTCTTCTACGGATTGATCACCCGTAGATGGAATTCTTACAATAGATTCACTCATCACAATCTTTTCATATTTTAGCAAACGTTCAAGATTATAACTTCTATTCACAGTATACCTATAACTAACCTCAGCATGTTACCTTTCTATATAATTTTTGCGTTTTCGTCAAACGCGCTTCAGGCCATATCACGGAAAACTGAAAAAAGTCATAGAGTTATTGGAATACAATCTAGGAACATCAGTTCTCGAATTTGTATTCAGCAGATTTTGACATAGTTCTAGACAAGCATTCAATATTTTATAAAAAGGCCTCCAGATTCCAAAAGATTTTAAATACAATAACTCCCAGCACAGAGACGAATAACTGATTTGCGAGTTGTCGAAGAATTCGTTGACTGTCCTCTACGTTATCTATATATGCACAATGACAGCCACATTGGACGCTTGTGTTAACACGTAGTGACGTTCATATGTGAAGGGGTGTATGTAAGTCTCAATAAAGTCGCAGTAACCGGCAATGGAGAAATTCACGCGGAGTTAAATAATAATAATATTAAATAATATAACATTAATAATAACATTCATTCAAAATTGGCTAATTTCGAATTAGAAGCGTTGATAAAAGTTTAGAGCTTTCAACATAAAAAGGGATTTTATGTCATGAAATTCAATTTTCATGCGTTGAAACGGGGGTAGGTATTTTTCAAATGGACCTGCGGTGCCGTGTTTCGGCTCTTTAAGGAATTTGTGCAAAATATTCCATGTGTTAGGTTAGGCGTGGGGTTTAGTTGTTAGGAAGAAGTTGCGTTCACTGCGTTAGACATGGGTGTTAAGTAGTTCGAATCACGCCGCAGAATTTCTTTCGATTTTTCTCAGGGTCAAATATATATATGTGGGTGTGTGCAGTGTTCGACTGTGTAAAAATAAATATAACTCAAGCATAAGCCTATGTGGGTGACTATAACGTCATGAAATGAAACCTCGAAATAATTTTTTTTAAATTTAGCAACACTGTCTTCTAAAAACTCGTTAGGAGTCATCGAAAGTTTCATTGACTGGCTTCGAAGCATTAGTGTATGTGTGTTTTAAGAACTCTATTCCTCTGGTCTTCACATTTTCATTGAAAGTCTTTTGTACTTTCCAAGATTCTTGCTATATTTTAAATATGTATCAATCAAAGTTTCTAACGACGATACTTTCAATTTATTGCATACGTTTGGCCCTATCTTAGAGTGGTTGACTCAATCATTCAAAATTTCAACAACTAAGTTTTTCCGTGTATCTCTGCAGAAATATTCATAAAATACGGACTCTTTTATTCGTTATCTTGGAAGTCTGATTGTCTAACCTTTACTGCTTTTTCCACTGAACGACAAAGTCGTACTGCTTGTCACTGATAAACGCACAGATGTGGTCAGACATTTAACTTTCCTTTTAACGAAGCTCATAGTGTCCATAAACACAATTTCCAATTCACTTTTGAAACAAAATCATTTTCTAAAGTAGATTTTGATTTCTTATTCGTGAATAGTTTTACCAGATATTTAATCCACACTTGAGTTCTTCTCACGGATTTCTCAACTTTATATAAATAGGTCCCTTACAATAAAGGCAGTTCTCATGAGATATTCAAACTATAACGTGGAGGATCAAATACTTCAACCCGTTTGCAATCTCCAGTCTCAACAAATACGGAGGCTTTAAACTACAACTCCGCTCACGGTCGGACGCAGCGACGGGCGAAACAAAGGACGATCGTCAAACGAATGTGAGAATCTTAATGCCACGAGGAGAATCTTCCACACAAAAAAATCAGCCGATGTCAATGTAATAAAATTAGGCTGTTTAAATGAAGAGTTATTAATCACAGAAGCTAATTCCATAGAGATCACAAGTATTACACCGAATAGAATTTCAACTATAGGCACATTAAAATTACCCTTACAAAATTCAATGGTAATGTTTCACGTAGTTTTCCCGGAATTTCCCATTAACACTGAAGGCATTTTAGATAGAGAATACCTCCGTCAAGAAAGAGTAGAAATCTCGTTCTGGCACAACACTATTGTAACTCATTCAAACCCTACAAAACCCATTAGTTTCATTGATACTGAATCAAAAACCGTTCAGGATCACATACTTGATTATAAAGGAGCGGGACTAGGAAAAGTCCGTATAAAGGCAAGATCGCGACAGGTAATTTCAGAAGAAATATCTAATAACGATGTCAAGGAAAGATATTTACCTTTAATAAAATCAGAAGAAGGGTTGTTCATGGGAGAATCCATAGTGTCAAATTCCCGTGGAATGTGCCACATTTATGCTATAAACACTACAGAAGAGGATCTAGAAATAGAAATCGACCCCGAAGAACTCATCCCTTTCGAATATTACCAACTTCCAGGGGATGATCTGGACCAACATTCTACTGACGAAAACCATGTACCCCCGGAAGATCGCGTGCAAGCAATTCTAGATATCCTAAAATTAGAACACCTAAATCAGGAGCAGAAAGAAATCGCTTATTCAGCTGACATAGCTAGTAGTGATGAAGTGAAACCCGATTCAAAGAAGATTGAAGCTGTTCAAAAATTACCCACTCAGAAAATTTCTAGAAATATTAAGCAATTTTTAGGCCTTGCGGGATATTATAGAAGATTTATGAGAGAATTTGCCACAAAAACCAAACCTTTAAACAATCTCTTGAAGAAAGGGGTACCGTTTGTTTGGGGTTCAGAAGAAGAAGAAAGTTTTAATGATCTAATACAGGCCTGATGTGAAAGCCCTATCTTAGAGTACCCAGATTTTCAAAGACCACTAACCATAACCACTGACGCCTCAAGATATGCAGTAGGCGCTGTACTAAGTCAAGAAAAAGAAGGAATTGATCTTCCAATATCATATTATTCTCACGTATTAAACAGTGCTGAATGTAATTACTCCACTACTGAAAAAGAATGTCTTGCTGTTCTATACGCAGTTCATCAATATCTACCTTATATCTATGGAAGAGAATTTACCTTAGTCAGTGACCATGAACCACTCAAATGGATAAATTCAGTAGAAGATCCGGGACAGAGATTGATTCGCTGGCGATTAAAACTAAGAGATGACGAATACGATTTCAAATATAAGTCCGGAAAATTAAATACAAATGCGGATGCCCTTTTTAGCAATTCAGTTGTGGAAAGTTCTTTGGAAGAAAGCGAGAAAGAAGAAGAAAAGAAACATGCCAGGTTACTGCCAGTACATACACGCCAAACTAAGCAAAGCACAGAAAAACCTGTAACCAAAATCTCAAGTCGACCTGCAGTAAATGTAAAAAGGGGATCATCAACAAAACCACTATTCCAAAACCTTCTACATCAGGAACCCAGCGAGTAACTATCAAGCCTGAGGACAATCAGTCACGGACCGATTCGGCGTCAAGACCTGTCAACGAATTAAATGAAAACAGTATAAGCAAAAGATTGCTACGACGACGAATAGAAGAAAAGACAAGTAAAATTCAACCTGAATATCGGGAATCCAGTTCATAATCAAAGAATAGTTCCAACGACCACAATTTACCGGCTTCCCGTATACCTCGAAAGGAACGAAGTGTTTTACCTAGTTTAGAGATACCTTTAGCGGCATTCCCCTCTCGTGAATTACCCAAAAGCGCTCCACCTAATCCTACAAAACAATTTCAGAAGATATTCGAAGAAGAAATCGCAGAAGAAACCCAAAAACCAGAAGAGAAAGAAGAAGGGGCACAAACAAGAACTAGAACATCATCAAGCCTTCCATAAACTGATAGTGAGGACAGTTCATCAGAAGAGAAAGAAGAAAATCAAGAAAATAATGAACAAAAAGAACTTAATGAGACAAAGTTAACTGGAGAAGAATGAACAAACTCATTTTCAAAATTTGATGAATTTTTCGAAACACATGAAGAATGGTACAAAGAAGAAGTGCCAGAGGAATGTGGAGGCATCTTGGCCGTTTCAGAAGGAGAAGACGATCCAGAAATCCGTCAAGTCTTTAAAGATCTAGAACCAGACAGCGAAAAAGAATTTGAAAAACAAATAAATTCAATGATAAACTGGGCTGAAAATGAATTAAAAGGACTAGAAACTCAAACAGCCGAAAATGAAGAATCTAGCAAAAAAAGTAACAATGCACAGACTCTAATACAAATAGGCGAACCATCAGCACCAAAAGTAAAAACTAATGTTGAACAACGGAAGAGTTTAACCTTGGCACCCAGACAAAGATAACCACTACCCCAGATGTTTTAGCAACATTTCGACCATCTACTTGCGGATTACCTCAAGAGACACATCTAAGAGACAATTATGTTTATTTTTTATCAGAAGACTGCGAATTCACCACACCGATAGGATGTCTACTAATAGACATAAAAGCAATTGACCCTTCAGAAATCAAAGAACAACCTCCAAAATAAGGTCAAGTCCTAAAAACCCCTCGAGGCCGACATAAAATCTATACAATTATTATTAAACAAAACCATTTTGACCATCTAATTGAGGAAAATATGAAATATGGACTACATATCTCACGTATGGCCCTAGAAAGAGACAATGCAAGCTCTTTCAGAATTTCAAATCATGAAGACTTAACGAAAAATTTGCCAAAAAGTGCTATTTTAGACAGCTTAAAAGAAATGTTTGAATATCGCGACATTGAAATAACTATATACCATGGTACAGTGTGCATACCCCCGGAGGAAGATCGCAATCAGATGATATTCGAAAACCATCAAAGTAAAATTGGAGGACATAAGGAAGTTAACAAAACTTATGGGCGAATAAGAGAAAGGTTTTTTTTTGGCCAGGAATAAAAGAGCAAGTTACTGATTTCGTGCGAAAATGTACTATCAGTCAAGAACAAAAAATGATTCGAGCCTAAACCCATGTGCCTATGATTATAACAGACACCCCGATAGACACCTTCGATAAGGTATCCCTCGACCCCATCGGACCATTACCGATAACTCCAGATGGGAACAGACACATTCTCACTACGCAAGATAACTTCTCAAAATATTGCATTACTGTAGCCATACCAGATATAACAGCAACAACAATAGCTCATGCCCTAGTGAAGAATTTAATTTCACAATATCGCGCACCAAAAGCCATACTAACTGATCGAGGAAGCGCTTTTGTAGGAAAGCTTTTGAGAAAACTATCAAAAATATTTGGAATTAACCAAATAACTACTTCAGAATATCGACCTCAAGCAAACGTGTCGTTGGAAAGAAGTCATGCAGTATTAGTTGACTACATTAGGTCATACCCAGATTATTACGATGATTGTGATAGGCTATTATTTTTTGCTATGTTTTCCTATAACACTTCAATTCACGAAACAACCAAATTCACGCCTTTTGAATTAGTATGCGGAAAAATAGCGCGCACACCTAGTTCATTCCCTTCCTATGAAAAGTTCGAAACTTACGGGTCTTATTTAAAAGATTTAATAATGAGCCTGTACGAAATTAAAACCATAGCAGCAGGAAATTTAATTAATGCTAAATACAGGTCTAAACAACTCTATAACAGAAAAATAAATCATTCTGATGGAAAAGTAGGAGATAACGTATATGTAAAAACTGAAACCAAGACAAAAAAATTAGATATTAAAAGTCACGGCCCCTATACAATTGTAGAAATACTGATCAAAAACACTGCGATTTTAGAAAGAGCCGACGGAAAGCATTTTCAAAAACACGTAGATGAACTCAAGGTTTCTCACGAGTAAGCTTAAGGAAAGAACAATATAATAACCCATATTTTTCTTTACAGGATGCAGAATCAATACTGCTGACTCAATCAGCCAAGGACCAAGTTTATCCATCGTTAATTCGCCCCAAAGGTGTAATAACGGACAATAAATACCCAAAAGGACCCTTGGAAGAGTTATCGGCTGAATATGAGTTTTCCAAACCTGCTTACAGTGTAGTGAAGAAAACAGGCTTACCTAATGTAATAAGATTCTATGCTAAATGCTCGTTAGAAGATGTGAAACATTGAAATTTGTTTATCCAAACAAGTGATGGAGAAACAAAAATTAGAAAGGCGGAACAATTAACCGCAAGAAAAATTTTAACAGAGATTGAAAAGGTTTATTTCTTTAGTCAAGAGAAAACCCAATCCCAGGGACATGAAGTAGAATTTGTACTCTGCCCTGAGGAATATTCCATTTTAAGAATAAAATGATACAAATGGGGAAACTGTTGTGAATATTGCTACCTACGCGGACATACCATACAAGATTGTTCCAAACAAATTAAAAGGAAGGAACATTTGATAGAAACGGAGCCTATAATTTCCGAACATTTTTGGGATTCTATCCTTAATGATATTTCCGACTCCATCACTAACCTTACAGAGTAGATATAGTCCTAGTTTCTCCATAACTTATGCAAATTACATGTTATAGCAAGCACAAATTGTAACAAAGATAATTTTAAGAAAATATATGTACTCAATGTTATTAATCAATACATTTATAATGTTGATGATGGAATGACAAGAGGAAAAATAAAATGAAAACAAACTAAACAAGAAGGAAAAGAATTTGGAGGTTCCTATCTCACCCCTTCTTTTAATAACAACATTAAAACAACAAAAAATAAAGAAAAACGGAAGAAAATAGAAGGAAGAGGAATTGGTGGTTGCCTTCTTTCTTTCCCTTTTCTTGAAAATATAACATAAAATAATTATTATAAAATATGTTTTCCTGCCCTAGGGGCTGTCCCCCTCCCCTAGGAGCCGTAACACCTCGTAGTTTGTGGAAGGCTTAAGCGTGTGTGACATGGGGGTCAAAAGAACCTCATCCTGCATGCGTATGGATATGAATAAAAGAATCCCTATAAACGGGCTCTCCTGGATGAGAGGAAAAGGATCCCTATAAACGGGATCTCCTGGATGAGAGGAAAAGAATCCCCATAAATGGGCTCTCCTGGTATGCGTGATTACGGTATGGTAGTAGGGTAAAAGAGGCTAGATAACACGGGCCTTCTGGATCCCTGGGTCGAGGCCCCTCCCGGACCGATTTACAACTTTGAAATCGCGACAGGAATAACCTGCGGCCCACATAGCGACCAAGAAACAGCCGTCGTTTGTTATGGTGGCCTGCAAGCGGATATTTGAACATTGAGCATCTCACTCAATGTGACCACCCCCCTAAGCCATGAGCGTAGAGTGATTGTACTCGTGGCACTTTGACACCTAGGTGTTACGAAGGTGTCCTAACAACCTTTTATTTCCCTAGCTTCTCGTGGGATAAAAGTTAACACGCCTCTGAACAAGGCTATGGTAACAGGAGAGGCCAATCAGTCCCCCAACAAAAATAAATGGCTCAACGGTTCCCTGAAAAGAAGACTGAAGAGCCAAGCGCAGCAGACTAGCAGAGCAGCTGCGAAAGCTGGGACGTCGGCAGTTACAGGGCCGACATCTAGCACTGAGACCCAAAAGAGAGGTAGGGGCTCAGAGGACACCCCACCGGAGGTGGCTAAGACTCTGAAGAGGCACAAAGTGGCCCAGCAGCCGACGAACAGAGAGTCGTCGGGAGCTGGACTGACGGCCACTCAAAGGACTAACCTTACGATCGTGGTGGCCGATAGCAATTACCCGGACTCAATGCTCACTACAAAGCAGTATTAGCTCTTCAGGGAGGATACCTGTAGGGCGCTCAAACGAGTGCCCCCAGATCAATGGCCAAGATTTGTGACCTCCTTCTGCAGGGGAGGGATCTTCGTTTTTGTGGCAGCCGACCTAGCGGCTAAAGCTTTGCTACTCAAAGCAGTCGTCGAGACAAAGCCGTGGAAAGGTGCAGCGTTTAAGGTGGGTGGGGTTGAGATGATCCAGAAGATGGTGAGAGCTACGGCGTGGTTCCCGGGTAAACCGCAAGACCCGTCTGAGGAACTTCAACGGCTGGAGGGTTTCAACCCCTCACTTAAGACAGCATCCTGGCGAATCGTCATGCACGATAGGCCTCAGGAAGAGGACACAGCAGGAGACACTAAGCACCTCCTAGTTGTGCAGATTCCTGACGCCCAGACGAGGGCTCTTGCGGCCCTCAATAACAAGCCCTACTATCACTTTGGACAGGTCAACTTTAGGGTTGCCGGCCAGGGACAGGAGGAGCCTGTTGAGACACAGGAAGATCGGGAGCAGACCTAAATGACTACTGTGCGGAGGAGAATATACCGGGACCGTGGTGGGAGTTTCCGGAACTGCGCAAATGGAAATAACCGTCTACAGCCAACGGGGAATAAACGGCGTTAGGGAATAAGGGAGTTGGAGAATAGGTGAGACTCCACTGTATTCTACCCACAAAAGGCAAAGTTGAGAATCACAGGTTTGCTTTGACAGTATGCCTAACCTGTCGTTATTTAGTCATTTTTCAGTACTTTATTTTTTGTTAGAATTCAATCGAGGCAACGCGTGGTTAGCTACTGCAGCGTTAATTGCCGATTTTAATTGAATGCCGTACCGTACCGAATTTATTCGTATGCAAGGGGCGAAATTTTAATTTCAAGATAATTATTATCCATTTCAAGGTACAGGTTAGATCATTACGAAATTTTATGAGATAATTTAAGTTGCATTTTAATGATTAAATTATTCAAAACTTAACTGAATAACACGTCAAAGAAATAAATCGAAAGAAGTCTACTAGACTATACAGTAACAAAAATGCATTAAATGTTATCATTTTTAACTTTGATTTTACAGTTAATATCATTAGAAAGCGTAATGGAGTTAGGCCGAGCTCGTGAGAAGCGTAAAATTCAGGATGAAATGAGAGCATTAGCTCTAACTGTCTTCCTGCAAGGTCGACGTCTTCTTAACCATAACTCCACTGTTAAAAGTCTCACCGGATTTGGTACTGCTGCCGCTGCGGATCTTTTTCTCAAAAATAAAGATGTGAGTATTTCCTTCTTTTGAAAGTAATTTTTAGGAGGATCAGGTGCCGTACCTTTAGCCATCAGTAATTTGATCACTTTTCTTCAGCAAATGATTATTGAAACGCATCCAAACTCTACGTTTTTTGGTGCCGGATGTATAAAAATAAATATCTGTAAGCAAATGATGTAAAAACTGATTTCACAAGTTTTTAATTTTTTAATGATTACAGTGGAAAAAATAATTATTTTGACTCAACGTTTCTTATTTCTAAGACATGGCATGTCCTGTTCTATTTTATATTTGTATACAAATCGTTTCCAACAAATTTAGAATATTCTGGTCCTCAGTGTGCTTCAAAATCTCTATTTAATAAGATGAATGTTCAAAAAATACTTTAATCATTGAATACAGTCACTATCAGCGGAATATCTGAGACCATCTGCTTTTTGTTTTAGTTGTATAAATTCTCCTAATTTCGATAATACTCGTAAGGTAAGCAAATTTCCTTAAAATAGTATAATAAAGTGGTTTTCAGGCTTACAATGCTGACAAACTCTTATCTTATAACAAAAAACTTGTAAACATTACAAAATTCTTTCACTGAAAAAAAATGATTTTGAAACATTACGAAAGTGGTAATCAGGCCATGTTAAATCATTAAATATTCTTAGTGTGCATCATAATTATTTTAATATTTGTTTTATAAATGATTCTTCAAATTTTATTCTTTTACTACTTTTTTGCTCTATATTCACATTCCAGCAGCATTCGCTGAAAAACGATCAAATTTATTTAAATACATTACTTGTATTCTACGTCAAAATCTAATATTTCGGAAGTTGTAGCAGTAGTAAATTGCCTAATTTCAATTTAACTGATTAAAGTTGGCTAAAGAAAATTCCTACAGAAATATTTAAAAATCTTACTATTCAAACGTTTCACATCTTTTCTAGGCTTAGAAGACTTGATATGAAGATAAAACTTGCTACACTGTTAAAAATCTAAGCAACTTTGTTGCATAGGGAGCGGCACCTATTGTAGTGCAGCGAAATAAATGAAATAATTAAAAGCATAATATGAGATTTTTTGTAGCAAAATTTAGAGCATATAGTTCGACATTTTAGGTTCACTTCATATGCATGGCAAAAATTACATTAGGATTAATTAAAAAATTTAATTTTAGTTTTTTATAAAAAGTACATGTTCGTCACGTTACCTTCCATGTACTCTAATATGGTGCAGTGCTTATTTGTCTTGTAATAACAAATCAGAATAGTATATTGTCACCAAGGCAGCGAAATAGTCTTTTCACGACCGTGCGTGATTTTGCAAAAACGAGTCTAAGCGGAGGCGTAGCCGAGTTTTTGCAAACACGCGATACCGTAAAAAGACTTCGCTGCCTCAGTACACACGTATTTGATGTAATAAGAGTATGATTTCGTAGTTTTTTCATTATGCTTTGTCTCAGGCTTGAGGTTAGTTTAAAGGGACAAGTACTGCGCAGAAAAGTTACGTGGGGCGAAGTAACGAGCGCGCATTTCCCATGGACGTTAATGTACCCCACCACCAACAATGACCTATTTTGCTGCTCCAAACCGCGCCCAAAAAGCGAGGAAACCATACTCATGTTACATAAAGTACTTTTGACCAATGAAAAAGAAATTTCAGTAAAATAAGGTGCTAGAAAATAGTTTTTCGTGATACCAGTGCGACAAAATCGGACTTTTGACAAGGCATAAAAATGTGTTAAAAAAAGTAACTAGAGAGTTAAAACAGTGTGATAAAAAGTAACTAGTGTTTCAGAAAGGAACTATAACCGATATACTCATGCGTAGTCAATTTTTGCCCATGTCGCTGCTCTAATACGTACTTACCATGAAGTAATATTAAGGAGACTAAACGACAATGCGGACGCTAATGAAAAATGCACCCCTAATTTTCAGATATATTTAAGGGAGTACGTACGCTGAATGGTCTAAAAAGTAGGATGGGGTTTGAGTGGAATATTTACGGTAACTGCGAGAGCTTTTGTTTGTTTTCATAAGTGTATAAAATTTTCTTTGTTGTGGTTAATTTAATTCATGCGGACCTCATTTGCATAATAATAAAGTGAGGATTTCAGTTTAACTTGGATAATTGACGGTTATATACAGAATCATTACGCCTTGTGATAAAAGGTTTGGCACTGTACTTTGTAGCAGACGACACTCGTTGTTTATTTAATGCGTGCTTGCGTGCCGGTTGGTAAAAAGAACACGAATGCAGTAAAAGATTTATGTGACAAATTGATATGATCATTAAAACGGGGTTTCAAAAGATAACTTTTAAAATCCCATTTAACTCGGAAATTGTGAATAAGGTAAATGCACTAATCTTCTCTCGTATTTAGCCCTTACGAATTTCGTTACGCAAAATGAGTGTCAGTAAAATGAAATAACCATACTTGTTGCATGTTATTATTGCTTTACCTAATAAGTATCAAAGGAAATATTGCTGAAAGAATTCTGTAATCAGAAAAAGTCATTGCATAAATAGACTATTATTCAAATAAGGCGGATAAATGATGAAAGAAAATGTACTTCTTAGGTACGTAAAAAAATATGCGATTTTGAATAAAAACAATAAATTGGAGAAATAAGGTTACGTGTGACTGTCCAAACAAGACACTAAAATTGAAATTTCAAAACGCTTTATGTTTTATATTTATCGCTAAAAACACATTCAGAAATCTCGCAGATATTCCACCTAAGTCCCATTCTACTTTAAACTATTTAGTGTATGTCCTCCCTCAAATATATCCGAAAAAGTGGCCACATATTTCGGACAGCCACTATAGTCTCTTTACCATTACTTCATGATTCTTACTATGCAGAAGTGAAGTCAATTTACGTATATTCGTGGATTAATAATCTTATTACAACACATTCATAGTCGAATCAAATGTAAACATTCCATAATTTAATTCGAAAATTTTGTTAAGTATTTATCGGTGCTGTGCGAAAAACTGGAAATCTTAAATTTGAAGGATTCGACTTCGTGTGAGAAATGAAAGAATTAATTTCATACGATCATATTTAACTTACTCCAATGATTTTTGTTTTTGTAAATTACAACTTTTTCTCAGGGTTTTATCCCGGTGTTTTTCGTCCACAGCAAAGGACTAAGTCAAGCGCCTGATGAGTTAATGATGTTATGAATTAAATTAAAACGATATTTGAAATCTCTTTCGACGATTTTGTAGCGGGCACAACATTAGGAGCATAGTGTAGTTTGGAGTTCGGCATTAAATTAAATTTGTTAATTTTAACAGAATTGGTAATTAAGTATTATTTATAATAATTTATTAGCAATTAATTGTGGAACCCCATTTTCTGTCAGGAGTAACATGGTTACATGTTATATATTGTCAGTCACGGGCACATTTTTTAATGAAATCAAGTGATCTGATAAGTGCAATATGCTTAATTTGACGTATTGGGCAAAGCCTGGTTTTTTACCTTACCATTCACGGGCTGGGTTGCAACCAAGTGCTTGATGCGGGGACGTTTCGTTTAAGGTGGGATCGGAACCACCAAAAACCTCGGTAAAAGTACATGGAAAATTTTCCAGAGGTACCGGCTCCACCGAGCGGTGCTCTCGAGCTGCGGTCTATGATCAAAATCGACGTGGGGCATTTTCGAATTTCGGACTAGGATCAGAGCTGAACATCTTTACCCCTTTGAGCCTTCTTTCTGTCTCCACTTAACGCTTACTCATTCTCTTGGTCATCTTCATTTCCAAAAATTTTCCCTTCGCACTTTGTCCAGGGTTAGGACTGTAATATTTATTTCACTTCATTTTATATAACTACAATCCTATTAAATACTACAAATATTCATCAGGTCAATCATTTTAAATATAGTCTTATTTTTTGTAGTGTCGTCATGTCTGGCGTTAGCTGTGTGGAATAACTCTAATCTATACTGGTAACAACTTGCGCGAAACTGTACGAACGAACTCTAATCTAGTTACGAAACGGAATATTAACATTAAAATTTCATAAATAAGAAAATATCACAACCGTTTATTGTTCGCGTTATTGTTGAAGAAAATGAAGCCCATATTTCAGGTGGAAAATTTGAAACACTTTTAATATGTATAAGTTTGAAAACCATATTCACAAAACTTTTGAACTCTATTGTCTAATGGTTGGACAGCCTTTGATGTCTTCATTTAAACGTTTTACTACATGAGACGGATTAAAAAATTCAAGACCAAACCAGTTTTTAAAAAAGAACCTATTTTTGATTTTTCATCTTTGTATTTATTACTTAATCCAAGCTCTTGATTTTTTCTCAACCAACTTTGACGTGAATGAAATCTACAACCACTTATAGTAATGGAATTATTAAACACTGAACATATAGCCTATAGAGTATTTCCACTTGTGACGTCATTTGAAAATGTCCGAATTGTTCAGGGAAAACTTTGCATTGTATACATTGCGTTGCGTGTATTATCTTAGTTAAAGAATTGTGTTTATCGGCAATTAAAAAATGTCTATTGAATACTTTTGAAGTTTATCTGCCGAAGTGATGGTCCGTTATTGTGATAAACTAAGTGCTATTGACAATTTAGATCCCTACGCTCTGAAAAGTGAGGAATTTTTCACAAGCATTACTGATGTACCCGTAGTAAGTGAGATCGATCTTTTATCGTATTTTACGTTAACCCATAGTTATTAAACTTACAGACAATTAAAAGCTTATTAAATTTTGGGAGCTTTTTAAGTTTTACCAAGCCGGATTTGTTGAAAAAGTGGAGTGCAAGAAAGTGAATGACAACTTTATAGTGCGTGGTGAGGTTGGTATTGCCACGTTTATTTTTTATTAACTTCATAGATTCTTATATCACAACATTTATATTGAATTATATTTTTGTTTGTAATATGTCACTAAATTTTGTATTTATTTAATAATAACGCTTACTTAAAAAGTAGCCGACGGTCGCTTATTTCGACATACAATTATGGCCAAATAAGGACGGTACCTTATTTCGCCCATCGGAATATATGCAGGAGGGGATGACGGTAAAAATAAGGAGAGTAGGTTATTTATTATTATATAGTAGATTATAATGAACAAATTAATCATTAAAAAGACAATTATAATGGCACCAGCGAAACATGTGAGGCGAGTTAACCTCAAAATCTTAAAGACAGGGCTCAGAGGTGGTTCTGGCCACCACTGTTAGATGGCGCAAAAATCGAATGCGGGAAATTTTTATTTCATTATACTTTGCTTTTATCGCTACGAATGAAACATCTCACTTTTAAGAGAATAACAATAAATTGTCAGGTCCGAATCCATTTCAGATCATGCAACTTCAAGTCACAGAATCATTCGCCTCTTAACATGTTGTTCATTATAGACTTTAGTGAGAGGTATTTTTTGTAGAACGTTTTAAAATATGCAAAGTGTTTTCTTTAGAATTTTCTCAAAATACATATACATATATTTGTCTACAACATATTTTGTCGCCAAGAGATTGTAAGATTTGACGTCCATTAACAACATTGAAGTCTTATGAAGGTAGAAAGTTTAAAACTTACAAAAAATAATTATTTTAACAACAGTTTTTGTAAATGAATTTTCTCTGACTCTTCCTTCTCACCAATGTTTTAAAAGTTGTTGAATCTTAATCAATCATGGCTTATTTTTTCAAAATAAAGATTCCCTACAGATTTTCTATTTACAATTTCTAAAATAAGTAAATAATTTTACAAATATAGTCAGTTGTAGAGAATGTTTTACCTGAAAAAAGCTATAATTTAATAAAATTCAACCATTTTTTTCAATTGGTCAGAAACGGTAATAAGAAAATTATCAGTAATATTAATTTCATTATTAACATCATAGAAAAACTATCTTTTTCAGAGACCTAATTTTTAATGCGGGAACTATCTTAATAATTAAAAATGTTTAAAACCCAATCTCCTGAACCTAAAAAATGTCTAAGTTAAACAATATTAAATTTTTAGAGTTACAAATTAAACAATTGCGCATTTAGAACATCAAAATGTAATGAATTCGAAATAGTACAATTTCAAGTTAAGCTATTTAATTTTAAGTATGTGCTCGAAGTTAGAACGATCTTAAAATTATAACCTCAATTTTGGAAGTTTCAGAAAAATCAACTTAGCTATGAGAAAAACTCATTTATTAAGAATTTGTTTATAAAAACAGTAAATATTAACCTATTCTAATTTTTCGTTATAAATTATCACATATGAATAATCTTAGCAACTAGCGTGAAACCATTTTTTCTATGAAAAAAAAAGATACTAGTAAGAATTTTTTTATAAAAATTGTTTATAATAATTCAGTTAAATACTATTAGTATTATTTCTGTTCTATGAGTGCAGATGCAATAATTCCAGCTGATACTGCACTATCAGTAATGGGATATCCCGTTTATCTCCCAGGTTGTCCCAGGGATAACCCATCGGATATCCCGCAAGGCGGAAATTGGGATATCCCTGGGACGTTTCTGGAATATTCAAATGTCCCAAGTAGAGAAATTAGAAAATCTCGAAAATTACAATTTTATTTTAAAAATATTAAAATAAGATTTTCTCAAATACTCCGCCTTTTTTGTTATGTTATTTTTTGTTAGTTAAATTTTTTATTCTATAAGATAGACATTTTATAAGTTTTATGTGGGTCAAACGATTTTTGTGGCCACGAGAATTTTGTTCTCGAAAAATTGAATTTTTGAATTTTTTGCAGACAACGATATATTTGAGAAAACTCTAAGAAAACACTTAGCTTATTTTAAAGTGTTCTACAAAAAATACCTCTCACTAAATTCTATAATGAACAACATATTTAAGAGGCGAATAATTATGTGCGCCACCTAACAGTGGTGGTCAGAACCATCTCTGACCCCTGTCTTTGAGATTTTTAAGTTAACTCACCTCACATGTTTCGCTGGTGCAATTATAATTGTCTTTTTAATGATTAATTTGTACTTTATAATGTACTATATGTGACCGTCCGCGAAGAAAGGGACCTAATGCGGAAAAAATCTATTTTCATTTTCTTACGCCAATCGATAGTTTCTGAGTTACTCTTTCATTTTCAATAATCATAAATTTTTTAAGACAATTACTTTTCTTATTATAAAGCTACAAACATATAGGCATGATAAGCGTACGCGGAGACCGAACGAGAGGCCTACGAAAGCCAGCCCCACCACTCACCACTGCAGCTGCACGCAACGTGTCCGTGGCTTGCAGACTCTGCTACGATCGCCCGTCCTGTAAAATTCAGCTTTGACGCATTAGGTCCCTTTCTTCGTGGACGGTCACATGTAATAATAAATAATCTACTCTCCTTATTTTTACCGTCACCCGCTCCTGCGTATATTCCGACGGGAGAAATAAGGTACAGTCCTTATTTGGCCATAATTGTATGTCGAAATAAGCTACCGTCGGCTATTTCGCCATACTTATATGTCGGAATAAGATACCTTCGGCTATTTCGCCATACTTGTATGCCGAAATAAGCTACCGTGGGTTATCTCGCCATACATGTATGGCGAAATACCCACTCCGATAAAAAATCTCCTTGAATTTTTCTAATAAATGTAGACAATATTTGCAAAATTAAAAAGGTATGCACTGTTACAGGTTAAACATTCACAAAGAATGAATGAATAAATTTTAAAGCGTAGATTTTCTTAGCTCCAAATGAATCTATCTTAAAGTGCCCATTGTACTTGTATAGCGGCAGCTGGATCCTTTTGGATTTAAGACAATGTGGGCTTCAATTTTTTTTCATTCGTTGTGTAAGAATGCATAATAATGCATGCAGTTAATGAAAAATGAACATGCTAATACTAACCTCACCACGCACTTGAAAGTTGTCATCTAATTTCTTGCACTCCGCTTTTTAAACGTATCCGGCTTGGTAAAACTTGAAAGTCTCCAAGATTTTGTAAGCTACTAATTGTTTGCAAGTATAATAACTATGGATTATCGTAAAATACGATAAAATATCGATTTCACTTACTAGGGGTACATCTGTGGAAAATTCCTGACTTTTCAGAGCGTAGTCATCTAAATTGTCAATTGCACTTAGTTTATCACAATAGCGGACCTTCACTTGAAAATAATTCACTGAGAAAATAAATGCTACACAATGTATACAATGCAATAGTACCCCTGAGCCATTCGGCCATTTTGAACTTTTATGGCTTAATGGAAATACTCTATTGAGGAAATCTCCCGTCCTCTACTGTTCGGAGTTTGTCACATGGGTGGGGGAAAAGAGCTCGGAACGCAACTACCCAGACCTAAAAAGAACGCGGTTCGCAAGTTGAGGGTTTCTGACCATGGACCGCAAACGGACATGGCCGACTGAATACAAGAAGCCAATGCCTTATGGTGAATTATCCATATATACTGGCGCGATAAGAAGAAGAAGAAGACCATGGACCGCAACTCGAGTGCAGCCTCGCCGAGACTCTATATTAACAATTATTATATTAATACCAATTAATTAACAGTAAAAATGAAGCAGCTGATTTTTCTCTCAGGCTTAAGATGGGCCTTCCGGGTATATATCATCAGTCACAGACGTATTTTTTAATGCAGTGAAGTGATCTGATAAAAGCAGTATGCCTGATTGGACATATGGCAAAGCCTGGTATTTTACCCCACCATCCACGGACTGGGTTGCAGCCAAGTGCATTATGGGGGTTATTATTAAGGGTTTATTATTAAAAAGTTTATGATGAGAAGTTGTAGCCTCAGGAAGCTATGATCATGGCTTATTATTATTCATTATTATATTATTATTATTATGAATAATGTAAAATACATAACACAACACCCTGCATATATTTCTAACAGTGTAGCATATTTCTCAACGTCTTTTAATTCAAATATCTTTCTTATTTATCTAGCAATCTGAATATTTGACAGCCACCATGACAGTCACATATTAAAGAGGATTTTGTAATGCAAGTAATTTAATTTTCTAGTTTCTAATGTATTGGGAAAAAATGAAAATATGAGACGACATTCATTGCCTTCCAGAAGGTCCATTTTAAACCATCTTATTTAAAATTAAATATTTATTTAGCTAATAAAGTTAAAAGATCTGAAACTAGGAGAAAAGTGGGAAATACATTTACTGTTATATGTGTGTATATATATATATATATATATATATATATATATTTGAAATTCAATTTCCAAAGTTTTAAATTGAAGGTCAGCCACATTCGATCCTCCTTGAGCGAAAATGTAATTATGTTACCATTGGCATCGAAGGAGGATCTGAAAAGAGATTAGCCATGGATAAATCGTTTTCAGTCATTTAGTAATACTCTTGCAACTCTACATCAGGAACGAAATAAAGCACCATATCGACTATACGCGCCGGCTTATGTTCTTGCTCCCTTGCGAGGAAAAAGCGAAGCACCTGAATCATTCGGCATAGCTGGACCAGAGGAATGCGCTGTACTCTACTTAAGCTATTGCTTAAGTGAAGATCAATCCTTGATATTAGCTGTTGCAACAGATGATCGAGGAGAAATATATGAAAATACCACTATTAACATTGATGTTCCCAATAGAAAGAGAAGAAAACGTGCTTCAGCTAGACGAATTGGTCTACAAAAACTCATGGATTTCATTCTTGGAGTTATGTCACAAGGGGTGAGGATATAATCAATATGATAATTATCAAAATTAATATTTATAGAGCGGACATAATAGTATAATTGATATCATTTAGATCCTGTAAGATTGTTTCCGAACCAGATGTAGTTATGTAGATCCGTACAGATTTTTGGAAGGATATATTTCAATGTAGTGTCCCAACTTCTTTATGAAATCGTTTCTCGCTGTGCTGATTTATTAATCATAGAGCAGTGATCGATTTTTAAAAACTTTCAGAAATACAAAACAAAATTCAACAAGCTAAATTAATTTACTTGTTTTTCGGCTTACCCTTAAATCTGCCTTTAAAATGCGATTTTGCTTCTTCTAGGTTTTGAAATTGAAGTTTCACTATTATTATTAGCCTCTATACAAGGTGCCCCACGGTAAACTCACCTATTTCAATGCCTCAACTTTTTTCCGATAGGTCGCGTTGGTCCAATCGACCGCCCGTTAGAAAGGCGTGTACTACACCATGGCGAAAATCTCCCAAAACTAACCTTTCGAACGGGCTGTGAATTGGAACGATGCGACCTCTAGGAAAAAAGTTATGAGGCATTGAAATAGGTGATTCCATCTTGGGACACCCCATAGTTGTTAGCCTCTCAAGTTTCTATATTTGTTATCTAGAAGGAGCAAATATTTGTTAGTATACTTTTGTATCTGTATTCAAAATATTATTTTGCTTGCTTTTAAGGGGTTAGTGTCAGTCGCAAGGCAAAAAAAAAAAATGATTTTTTTACGATTTTTTTAAAACCCAGTTTTATTAATTATTGACAAATAATCTTCAGTTCGAATAATGTACATTACAAGAAGTTACAGTAATTTTTTAAGATAAAAATATTGATAAGCAAGCAAGTTATAATTAATCTGCCAGAGGTCCAAAAAAAAGTGTTTCGCGGTGCGCATTGTAACTCATGACTGGATCATCTGAAACAAAGAAATACAACGGGAATAGTTACAAAACGATATTTCCTTGTACTTGAACGAAGAATTAAGTCAAAATTTTAATTTTCAAGAAAATGGCGGATGTAAACACAAAATTTTTATTTTTCTTGAAAAATTTTGTGTTTACACATCCGCCATTTTCTTGAAAATTAACATTTTGACCTAATTCTTCGTTCAAGTACAAGGGAATATCGTTTTTTAACAAGGTGGTCGAATTTTTAAAATGCATTTCAATTTGGGCATAAAAGTGATTTTGCGATTATTCTGTGAAGTGTAAAACAAATAGTAAATGTTACAAATTAATGCTTATAAAAAAAAGTGTTTCAGATGAAACTTTTTTAACATATACAGTGAAAAACACGTTTCCTGTTAAAACAGTTTTTTCTTTTTAAAAAACATTATTTTACTATTTCTTGTAAGTTTCAGTACATTATAATCTTAAATAAGCATTAATTAATGTATATAGCGAAAAAATTGTTCGAGAATATGCAAAGAATACAAATCATAGACGATCAAAAGTAAAATACGAATTCTGACCTAAGTTTTACAGGTTATACTTTTTTAGACTGTAAATATTTCATGTATAAATTAATCATATGTATGTATATGTGTATATATATATATTACACTTGTGCACAACATATATCTAACTCATTAGACGGGATTGATAAGAACGTAATTCCTAACCGGACCTTTTATCACATTTTACTATGTGCATTTAGGTATTGGTGTGACGGTTTCTATAACTAGAATCTCTCTTAGGCTCTTTGGTACAGATTCAATTACTGAAAAGCCACAGTAGTTGACCAAAAAACTTCTACTCTTTAGTTCACTTGTAATGTTTTTTACAAACGTGAGAGGCAAGAACTGAAATGTTCTGTATGTACATAATTCGTCACGTTTCCGGAGTTACAGGGTGAGCACGAAATAGAATCCTGTTAGAAAATTTTGTACCAGCAGTCATAGGTTCACATGAGGTCCAAATGTAAAAAATAAAGGGCTTTTTCTCTTACTATGTCACGCTTGCTGTAAATGTTTATTTAAAGGTCACCAGGAGTTTACGAAAGGCCAGCATTTGGAAAAAGAATGTGGCTGCTAGCAAAGACACGTTATTTTCTTGTCAGGTCTGAGTCAGTAGGTTTGAGGAAGTTTATATAGGTTTATAACAGGTACAATATAAACATGTAAAGACATTTATGGGGTACCATTACTAAGTCGCTCTTAATAAATAATAATAGGGAATCAATAAGTTTACTTCAACTATTTTTTATGTTGAAAGTGTTCAAAGAAAAACCACTTCAAATACTTCAATTTACATCATATGAAGTTATCACTTCTGCCTGGCGTCCCACGACGGCTCGCATGTTTTTTTTTAATCGTGGATGTGAATAACCACTTGAAGGTGCCAACAGTATTCCAAACAGCACGCAATAATGCAGCAATACTGCGCGTTGTTGGGAAAGTACTCACTGCGAGTTATTTACAGTTCCCGATATAGAGGTTTGTATGTCTAATTTGGACCCGATAAGAACCTATATATGTTCGTAATACAATTTTAATATCTCTTTAGTTTATCAATAAAATTATCTCCATTGAGATCTGATTGAAATCAATATTTCTAAAGACGGTGTATAATTGCATTTTTATTTGTAATACGAAGAAAGGTTTCAGGCAGGTACTAGGGGTAAGCAGAAGTTTATATAGGTTTATATCGGGTACAATGTAAACATGGAAAGGCAGAAATAGGGTACCATAACTAAGTACTGAAATATTTCGTTAGTTGGGAGAGTACACGGAGAGAATGATTCAAAGTTCCCGATATAGACCTTGCTATATGGAATTTGGACCCGTAATCAACCTATATATATTTCATGCAATATGAAAGTTCAGACACGATCACGTACATCGCGTTGCTTACTTTCTTAGTTCGCTTCAAAAATCCTAGATATTCATAACCACTCAAGCAAAACGCCATAAATTAAATTAAGTAAACACCTGCTTTTATAAAGCCCGGAATTTAATTCTATGCTTGCTAAGGCAAAATATATTCCTCATCGCCAATACATTATTTATTGCTTTATAGTACGTTAAAAGAATTTCCACTATTAAGATCTGATTTAAAACTAGCCAGTGAAGTCGACATATAATTGCTTTTTTGTTTTGGTAATACTTGAACTAGTATAGGGCTATATGGGCTTTAAACGCCAAAAATAAAATGGCTCTGAAGCCTAATGTGTCTCGCTTGCTGTAAATATGCATTCAAAACTCACCAGGTATTAACAACAATCCAGGATTTGAACGAAGAACCAGGCTAGGAGCACAGCCTTTTATTTTTCATGTTAGGTCTGAGTCGATAATTTAAAGTAGTATATATGGCTTTATATCGGGTGCAATGTAGACATGTAAAGGCGTATATAGAGTACCATGAATGAGTCGCTATTATTCAATAATTATAGGAAAGCCAGGTGGTTGTGAAAGCTTTAAAATTTCAAATCCATACCAGTTTAATGCCGAAGTCTAATCTTTGGCATGCTCCTTATGATTATTTTTCAGAATCTTCAGGCACGGTTGCTAGCTCGGTTTAGATTGAAAACCCCAAATTGGATAATCAAACTTGTGCAACGACAAGTACTCACCGAAACTGCACCGACAATGAAGCCTCTGGGTGATCCTGTACGGGTTCCTGTACTGGAACATTTTGAAGGTTTCTTTCCGAAGCATCTATAGGTTTCTGTACAGAAAGTCATCGCGAACACTCATTCAGCTTATAGCTATAAAGTTGCCCACCTTTTTTTCTCTTGAAGATTAAACTCACCATCGATAGAGCTAAGCCACTAGCGAACCCTCGCGTATTAGTTCCTACATAGTTTCATGTATAGGATCCTGAAAATGTACCTATATACGAACCCACACCTCATATGGCTCTGTGAAGGAATCTGTACAGGATCATTCAAAGGTTACCTGGCATACAGGTTCCTTTGCAGGTTCATATACAGTTTCCTTCGCCAAATTTCTCTACAGGAACCATCAACATTACCTGGACAGGTGAGTGTGAAGTTTTGTGTAGAGGAAGATATGCAGGATTCTCCGAGGTTCCTGGAAAGGAGTTTTTTGTTGGGATATTTTCAGAACGAACCAAGAAAGTGAGAAAGATGATGTATGTGATCGTGCCTGAACTTTCATATTGCATGAAGTATACGTAGACTGCTATCAGGTCACATTCGACATATAAAGTTCGATGACGGACAACGTTGAATCATTCGCTCTGTGTACTCTCTCACAAATACAAACTATTCCAGCATCCTTAATGCAACATTGCGTGCTGTTTGGGTTTCTGGTAGGGTCTCCATGTGGTGATGTCAATCCAAGATTCACATAAAAGAACCTGGATAATAGCAAACCCTGCTCCTTTTCTCGTTGTGTCTGAATACATAAATTTCATAAAGTATATAAGGGTTTACATTTGGTTTAATTTGAACACGTAAAGATTCTTATAGGGTACGGTGGCTTAGTCGATGAAAACAACAAATTTTATGTATACAGTTTATAAATGAGAATGTTCTCTATTTAGATCTGATTGAGATTCATCTGTCGAAAGTCGGTATATACTTGCATTTTCTTTTGTAATGTGCAGAAAGGTTTTAGGCAGGTTTTCGTGGTAAGCAGATTTAATATAACAGTGAAACATGGAGTTTGAAGCCAGGTTCTTTCTAAATACCCTACACTTATGCACAACATATGCCCAACTTATGAGTCTGGATTAGGTAGGATGTAAATTCCTAACCAAACCTTTCATCAGATTTGATTACGTGCAACAAAGTATTAACTAGTGCGATCGTTTTCTCAAACTAGATACTATTACGGTCAGTTTGGTACTGTCTGAATTATCGATAATTAACAGCAGTCAACCCAAATACTCCTACACTTTGCTTTACTTGTAATGTTTTCAACCAGTCGAAGAGGCAAACCTCCCCTAGGGACTGTAACACCTTGTAGTTGGTGGGGAGGCTTAAGCGTTTGGGACATGGGGGTCAAAAGGACCTCGGCCTGCATGCGTATGGATATGAATGAAAGGATTCATATAAACGGGCTCTTCTGGATGAGAGGAAAAGGATCCCTGTAAACAGGCTCTCCTGGTATGCGTGATTATTGTATGGTAGAAGGGTGAAGAAGCCTAGCTAACATGGGCCTTCTGGATCCCTGGGTCGAGGCCCCTCCCAGACCGATTTTCAGATTTGAAATCGGGACAGGAATGATCTGCGGCCCGCATAGTGACCAAGAAACAGCCCTCCGGTTGGTATGGTGGTCTGCAAGCGGATATTTTAACATTGAGTGTCTCACCCAATTTGACCACCCCCCCTAAGCCATGGGCGTGGAGTGATCGTGCTCGTGGCACTTCGGCACCCAGGGGTTACGAAGGTGTCCTAACGGTCTTGCGGGCATACCGGACGACCTCCCCGAGTATTTAGTCTTACCCCTGCATGCGGGGCTCTGCAGGGGCGGACCTTTTATTTCCCTAGCTTCTCGTGGGATTAAAATGAATGACGCAAATTTAAACCAAAAATCGAAGGAAAGAGGAAGGAGGAAGAGATTTGGCGGAGGGGGGAAGGGGTTGGGCCTCAAAGGGTCTAACAAAACCCTTTTCTCTCCATCTGTCTCTCCGGCAAGCCAAATGCAGGTGGCCGCTGTGCCCCCAGCTCTCTCGGGAGCTGAGGGATTGACGGTTTCTCTGAAGGTGGATATGGTAACGGGAGAGGCCAATCAGTCTCTTAACAAAAAGAAACGGCTCGAAGGTTCCCTGAAAAGGAGACTGAAGAGGCAAGAGCAGCAGGCTAGCAGAGCAACTGCGGGACACCCCACTGGTAAGAACTGAAGAGGCAAAAAGCGGCCCAGCAGCCGACGGACAGAGAGTCGTCGGGAGCTGGACTGACGGCTGCTCAGAGGACTGACCCCCCGACGACAGTGGAGGCCGATGGCAATTACCCGGAATCATTGCTTACTACGGAGCAGTATGAGCTCTTCAGGGAGGCTACCTGAAGGGCACTTAAAAGAGTGCCCCAGATCAATGGTCAAGATTCGTGACCTCCTTCTGCAGGGGATGGATCTTCGTATTCGTGGCAGCCGACCTAGCAGCTAAAGCTTGGCTACTCAAAGCAGTGGTCGAGACAAAGCCGTAGGATGGTGCAGCGCTCAAGGTGGGTGGGGTTGAGTTGCTCCAGAAGATGGTGAGAGCTACAGCGTGGTTCCCGGGTAAACCGGAAGACCCGTCTGAGGTACTCCAACGGCTGGAGGGTTTCAAACCCTCACTTAAGATAGCGTCCTGGCGAATCGTCAGTCACGATAGGCCTCAGGAAGAGGACACAGCAGGAGGCACGAGGCATCTCCTAGTTGTGCAGATTCCTGAGTCCCAGACGAGGGCTCTTGCGGCCCTCAACAACAAGCCTTTCTATCACTTCAGACAGGTAAACTTTAAGGTTGCCGGCCAGGGACAGGAGGAGCCTGTTGAGATACAGGAAGATCGAGAGCAGACCTAAATGACTGCTTCTTACTCACCATTACCCAGATTAACTTGCATCACAGCAAAGGCGCCTCTGCAGTTTTGCAGAGGGGCATAGCTGCGAGGCACATAGGTATCTCGCTAGTCCAAGAACCTTGGTTAGTTCGAGATACCATAAGGGGATTAGGAGGAGCTGGTCTTTTTTGTTACAGGGACCCCAAGGCGGCCAAACCAAGGGCCTGCATACTGATAAAGGGAGTTAACTATGTACCGCTGCTTGAGCTATGTTCGAGAGACCTGATTGTGATAGCGACGGATCTCAAAGGAATAGGAAGGCTAGTTCTGGGTTCGGCTTACTTTCTGTATGACAGCGATACTAACACACCAGTGGAGGTATGTACACTGATGGAATATTGCAAGGTAAGGCATATTCCTCTACTGTTGGGATGCGATGCTAATTCCCACCATACTTTGTGAAGCGACACGGACGTCAACTCAAGAGCTAATGACCTACTGGAGAACCTAATCACCACTTATTTAGGTATCCTTAACACGGGGAACATCCCGATGTTTCGTAACTCGGTAAGGGAGGAAGTCATTGACATCACTGTCTGTACCAGTAGTTTTAGAGATAACATCCAGAGCTGAAGAGTCTCAGATGAACCTACTCTCTCAGATCATTCACAGATAGCGTTCGTGTTGGAATCCATTGTACCCGCTGGCCCCAAATGAGTCAGAAATCCAAGAAGAACGGACTGGGATAGGTTTTCACATAGCTAAGATGTGTACTTTCAGAGATTCCGAGGTCAATTCGAGGCCTGGATACACTGGAGATGGCAGCAAACACTTTCACGGAAGCCATCAAAGCAACTTATGAAAGTGATTTCCGACCTACAAGAGTCCGAAATGTTGGGGAGACATACTGGTGGAAAGGGAAACTCGAAGAGCTCCGCAAGGAAACCAGAGAGAGGTTCAGACGTGCTAGTGATGGCAAAACGAAGGAACTATGGACCTCATTCACAACGATGAGGGATAAATACGGGGGTGAATTACGTAAGGCAAAGCAAGAAAGCTGGACCAACTTTTGCATTGACATCGAGAAGGGAGCTGAGGCGGCTAGTATGGTTAAGCTGCTTTCTCGAAATCCGGATGCTATTCTCGGCACTCTGTAATTGCCCGGCGGGGGTTAACTCAGAGTCGGACAGGGGACACCTTGGTTCACCTGATCAAGGCACACTTTCCACGCTTTTCAAGGTTTGGAGAAGTGGGGAATGCACCTTAAATCCTTCACCCTTTACAAAACTCCTGGCCCAGATCGAAAATACCCAGTCCTCTCACAGAGGGCTCGAGTAGCATTGAAGGAGCCTTTAACAACGCCTTTGAAAAGATGATCAGGGCGGCCATGATCACACATGGTGTGCCTACTGTAGTCGTGAAATGAACGTGCCACATGTTTGCCAACAGGAATCAAACTACGAATCAGGGTGATACGACTTTATGTGAGACCGTTGACTCGGGATGTCCGCAGGGAGGTGTTTCATCGCCCTTGCTGTGGTACCCAGTAGTGGATGAACCGTTTCATCTACTCTCGAGTCAGGGTCAGCAGGTCATAGGATATGCAAACGATATTCTAGTTATCATGTGCGGCCAGCATCTAACTGCGTTCTTCGGAGTAATGCAGCAAGCACTAATAATAGTGGATTCCTAGGAGTCATCCTGGATAAGAAGCTGTTATGGAACGAGCACCTGGAAAACAAGTGGAAGAAGCTAGTAGCGACTCTATGGCTCTGTAGGAGAGCCGTTGGGAAAAGCTGGGGCTTGATGCCGGAGGCACTCATATGGATCTACACAGCAATCTTGCGACCAAGGCTAACCTATGCGGCGGTGGGCTGGTAGAGCTGGGTCGAGCTGTCCACTGTGAAGTCTCGACTGGAAAGTATCAGGGGACTGATTTTGAGAGGCAGCACTGGTGCCTCGAAGTCGTCACCCACGATAGCACTGGGGACACTAATAGGGTTAGTAGGGCCGTGGCTGCCAAGGCGGCCTGTAGACTAAATTTGGTAAAGGACAGAAGAATCTCGACATCAGTGAAGATCCCAGTCAATATCGTAAGGAGGCCGTCCCTGAACATCCCCAGGGACAAAATGTACCTGCCAGGGATGGAGACAACTGGTTTACAGATGGCTCCAGGAACGAGGAGAATTCAGGAGCCGGTGTATATCGTCGAATGTTCTCTTTTGAGTTCGGGAGAAAAGAGATCAAATTCCTAACAAAAATGTTCATAGGACATGAGAACTTTGGATATCACAGACATAAGATAGAGCTTGCGGAAAGTCCCCTCTGTCGTCTGTGCGAAATGGATGATGAGACAGCTACTCACATCCTTTATCACTGCCCTGCGATTGCGGGGAAACGTCTAACACTCACTGGCACTTACTGCATCATTGAGTCAGAGATATCAGCCAACAGTGTGGCTGCGGTCCTCTCCTTATTGAGAGGGCTTTGGGGTCACACTTAGGCTCACAAGGGGACGCAACGGGATTAGTTAAGCGTCAGGGGCAGTTACGGTCTCAACCCAACTAATAATAGTAATAAATGGAGGATAAAATTTTAATGTCTGACTCGACCATTTAAAGAAGTATATACAGGTTTATATTAGGTACAATATTGACACGTAAAGGCATATATAGGGTATTATAACTAAGTCACTAATAGTAAATAATTAAAGTAAAACCAAGTGATTATGATAGCCTAATATTTTAGATCCATACCAGTTCACTGCCGAAGCCTGGTCTTCGACATAAACCCTGCAGGTAACCCAAACAGCACGCAATGTTGCTATAATGATACTGCAATCTTATGTGGCTTTGTGGGAGATTGCATAGAGCGAATGATGCAAAGTACCCGAACAGCTGTTGACCAAAATGCTTGGACACTTTAGTCCCTTGTGATTTTTCTTACAAAAGTGCGATGCAAAAACTAAAATTTTCTCCAGGTTCACAACTTGTCACGTTTTCGGAGTTACACGATGAGCTCGAAATAGAATCCAGTTAGAAAATGTTCTACCTGTGTCAATATGGGGTCATAGGAGGTCCGTATGTGACAAATAAAGGGATTTGTCTCTTACTATGTCTCACTTGCTGTAAATTTGAACAAAGAATCTGGGTAAAAGCAAACACATCCTATTTTCTGGTCAGATCTGTATCAGTGAATTTATAGAAGTATATATAAGTTTATAATGGGTAGAATGCAAAAATATAAAGACATGTATCGGGTGCCATTACTAAGTCGCTCTCACTAAATAATGATAGGGAAACAAGATGGCTCTAAATGCCTAACATTTGGAAACTCATCCAGGCTGGTGTCAAAGTCTGCTCTTCAAGATGCTAATTCCCAATTTTTCTAACAACCCGGGGCATCCATAATTATTAACAACGAATAAAACACTGTACCTCATAAAATCCTTTACGTTTTAAAATTGAACCCAATATAAACCGTTATATACTTAATGAAAATTATAGATTAAGAGGTAACAAGAAATAGAGTAGGGATTGTTATTATTCATGTTCTTCGTTGAAGTGGCAACTTTTTAAGGGCATGTGATACTTGGAAAATTATCGACTTTAGCAGTGTTAGGTTCCCTCGGCTTTTTCGCTACAATAATAAAGATTTTGCCTTGAAAATTTGGGGAATGATAGCGAACATGCTAACGGACGTCCCCGAACTCTTCTGTTATGAAATAATTGTTAAACATTTTATTGTACTAAATTTGATTAATATGTGTGTATTTTGAGGTAAGACAGAGACCTAAATTATCGGAATGCCAGAGACCTCAAAAACGAATCCTAACCTCCAAATAGAGCACAAAGAGAACATTTTTATTTAGCAGAATACATTTTTTTCGCTATTATCCCTCAAAAAAAGAGTTCGGGGACGTCTGTTGTTCTATTTTATAGCAACTCCAAATATAGTTTTTAAAATTTTCAATTTTGTGGACAAAAACCCGGGGAAAAAACCCGATTTACCACACGACGAAGTATCACATGCCCTTAAGGCACGGTGCAAACTCTAAAATTGGGTGACGCGTCGAGGTTAACACATCCAGGGTAAAGCTTCCTCTTCTCTATCAGACCTTCGCTTCTCCCGCTTCTCTCCCTCATGCCACTTTCTCTCTTTCTCATTCCCTGGTTCTCTCTAACCCCTATCTCTATCTTGCTTTTGTTTTCTCGACCTTTCGTTCTTACATTCACGCAGATACTTTGACAGGATTGACAGCGTGTAACGGAATGCGATCGTATGTATAATAGTGTATAGCGGCATCAGCTGTTCTTCAATGGCGTGGTTTATACACGTGCGTGAATTGATTTGAGTTTTTGTCTGTGTTTACTAAGGAATGATGTAATTATTGAGTTTATTTCACAGTCATTTACAGTTCCTGATATAGACCTTTGTACGACTGATTCGGACTTGATAGAAACCTATATATACTTCAAGCAATATGAAAGTTTAGACACGATCACGTACATCATGTTTCTTGCGTTCCTAGTTCGTGTTGAAAATCCTGGATATTCATAACCTCTTAATAAGAACGTGATAATTGGAATGGCGTATAAACAGGGTTTCATAAACCTGGATATTTCATGAAAACCTTATTAAATTCTGCTATAATCTTTGTCGGCAATACATTATTAACCCTCCGTTTACAGACAGGGAATTTTAAGGCATACACGATTTTTTAAACTGGAATGTCTCGTCTTTGGAAAAATATGGAAGTTCGGTTCCCCCTTCTGAAAAATCGAGATAGTAATAGGGTCAGGTCCTGTGAGTGGAGCTGCAGTTCGTCAGTTAACCTTTGAGCGGTGCGCAGTGAAAGTGCGCACAGTGACATAAAATACCCTGTGTGTAAACCACGTTAGTGTTTTGACAAGGTAGTGAACATTAAATGTTTTGCTTTATTTGGTATTTTCTAATATTTCTATGAGGAACATAAAGTTTTCATGTAATTTTGGACAGTTGTTCAGTGGAAAAAAGAGTGTAGAGGTGCACATCGGGAATCTGCTTCAATCGATCTTGTATATGATAGAGTAATAGTAAGGAGACCAAAGGACAATACGCGTGCGAATGAAAAATGAACCTCGAATTTTCGGATATGGTTTGGGGAAGGACGTACGCTGAATTGTAAAGAAGTTCGCCTCGTTTTGAGTGGAATATCTACAAGAAGTTTTTGATTTGTGGCTTCTTGGCAATAAATTTGAATCATGACTAACTCACCAATCAAAAAGCTCTAGCAGATATTCCATTCAAAACGAGGCAAACTCCTTTGCATTTTACCGTACGTCTTCCCCTAAATTATGTCCGCAAAAATGGCGACACATTTTTCACACACAGTTTTGTCTCCTTACTATTACTCCGTGCTGTATATAAAGCTGACAAAAAGATATTTTACTGTTGTGTCTCTGCGGAAAGGCAGCGTGCGAAGAAAGCCATATAGATTTCTGGGAAGATTATGAAAACTGAATGATTTTGAGCAAATTTTAATATTTTTGCAGAATAAATATACATTAACATTCACTATCCTACTTTTCTATGGAATTACCTGCATGAATCACTGTAAAATATTCTTATTATTTAGGTCTTTGAACAATTCAACTTTTTGAAGCCGCCGCCAATAGGCCTATATTTTTTCGAAGGTCATAGTCTAAGCTTTAAAACCTTGCAACGATTGAAAAAAAATTGTTTGTTGCAAAATTATGAATTTTTTAACGAGTATCGATTTTTTTCTATATTTTTACCTAATTTCAATTTTTATTTCAAACCGTTTTTGACGATTGATACGAACAACAACTGGATCGTGTAGTAGACACTTCAAAAAACAACCCTCAATTTTACTCGATTTTTTGAAAACCAGAAACAGTTCAAAAACTGAATAGAACTTAAAAGACCCTGTGTGTCAACGAAAGATGGAAAAAAGAAGTGTGTAAACGAAGGGTTAATATCTTCTTAGTTTATTAAAATAATTCTCTACTAAGATCTGATTGAAATCTGCATGTCCAAAGTCGGTATATAGTTGCATTTTCTTATGTGATTCGAAGAAAGGTTTTAGGCATCTACTAGAGGTAAGCAGAATTATTATAACAATAAAACGTACAAAATTTATACAAGTTCTTTCCAAATGCCCTTCACTTATGCACATCATAAGTCCAATTTTTATTAGACTGGATTAAACAGGAAGTGAATTTCTAACCGAAACTTTCTCCAGATTTGAAAACGTGGATTAAAGTTTTAATTAGCGTGATCGTTTTCTCGAACTAGATACGGTTGCAGTCTGTTTGGTCCTGTTTGAATTATTGATAAGTAACAGAATTTAGTCAGAATACTCCCACGCTTTGCGTGATTTGTAATACATTTAACAAACAAAAAAGGCAAAAATTTAAATGATTTTTAGTACTCAATTTGTCATGTTTCCCGAGTTACAAGATGGGCACAAAATATAATCCTGTTTTAAAATGCTGTACTTGCCTTAATACAGGGTTATGTGGGCTTTCAACGCAAAATATGAAACGGCTTTGTTTCCTACTGTGTCTCGCTTGCTGTAAATATGCATTTAAAGTTCACCAGATATTTACAAGAATCCAGGATTTGAACAAAGGAAAGCCAGGTGGTTCTGAAAGGCTAATATATTAAAAACTCAAGATCCTTAATATTCTGGCCTTGTTGCTTACTCGGTTTACTTTGAAAATCCCAAATTCGACAATCGTACCCTATAAAATCCATTACGTGTTTAAATTGAACCCATCATAAACCTCTAAGGACTTCTAATAATTAGAGATTCAGACACAACAATATAAAAGGCAAGGTTTGTTAATATTCAAGTTCTTTCTTGTTAATCGTAGATTGACGTTACCACTTCTACACCCTACAGTTGAGGCAAACAGCACGCAATATTGCACTAATATTGCTGCAATATTTTGTGCTGTTGGGAGAGTACACAGATGGATTGATTCAAAGTACACGTTATAGACCTTTTTTTGTCGAATTTGGATCCGATACGAACCTATATATATATAATTAAAAACTAAAGGTTAACAACCACCGCAGGGTCCCACTGGGAGTAACTGTCATCTAAAAATATATATATATATATATATATATATATATAATCTATTCATTTACGGATTTGCATTTGTAGTATGCTTTTTTGACGACGATACCGAAAATGTTGTTTGTTTTTACGTAATGCTAATGGCTTAGGAGATCGTTATAGAAAATTACAATTTTAATTTTTTTGAAGCAAATTTTTTAGGGTTATGGTCGTTCAGACCCACAGATTCTGATTTTTTTAGTGAAAAATAACCAATTTTATCATTACAAATTTTTTATTTATCAATTTTAATCCTTCGTATCTGTTAATAGTCTCATTTCTGAGTCCAAAACGGTTTGTTTTGAGACAAGCTCACGCCGACTTGCAATTGCCCTGCTCAGACCATAAAAGTGAGACATTATCTGATTGGAGACTCATAAGGCCTGAGCTGGAGATCCTGGAGGCTTGCGGCTTCTATTAATTATGAATCTTGAACTGGCAGTTAGGGATGTTGTGCGGTCAGTTAAGTGTGAGATAGAGGTTCTGCAGACCTGAGTCTTCGGCTAGTTAGGACTGTTGATCATGTAGTCAGGGAGGTCAGATTAGCAGTTAGAGGGGGTTCATTGGATCTGAGTTGGAGGCCCGGATGGTCTGAGCCGTAGACTGATATGTATGCTTGCGTCACCTATTCTACAGTTAGGGAGGTTGAGCGTTCAGTTACAGAGGTTAGATTGGCTGTTAGAGGATGTTGATCGGGCAACTAGTAAGTTCAGCGGGTCATTTCGGCCTGAGCTGGAGGTCCTGCTGTCCTGCATCTTCTATTGGTTAGTACTAGAGATGGGACGAGCAGTAGTTCGACTACTGCTTGCCATCCGGCAGGCAGTACCTCCTGCTTGCCGAAGTCCAGTTTTAAGATTCGGCTTCTGCTCCCTCCGGCCGCCGGGGGAAGCAGTAAGCAGTTACCTCGGCCGGATTTCTACTGCGTTTTTTATCTTAATGCAAACTCCGGCGTCAGGTACCTGAAGCCCTGAACCCTTTTTTTGTGCGTCTTCTGACTCTTTTTTGCTAACACTTTATTTCCTTTTCCTATTGAGTTCAGAATTGAACGCGAGTTAGCGAAACATGAAGATTTTTTAACGCTTAAAAAATATATTTGAAAGTGACATTGTTCAATTCTTTTTAAAACCCGCTTTAAAAAATTCAGTTATGTCCTTTTCTCAGCTATGTAACAGTGGACTGTAACTGCTGAGTGCCGTAAGCAAATTAATAAAGAAAAGCAACATAGGACAGGCCTTAGACTCACTTTAGAGATAAAAATAGTGTGAATAGTGTCTGAAAATTTTTTGAATAGTGTCAACATTTTCTTTAAATAGTGTAAAAGTAGTTCCATAAAATTGTTCAAGTATTAAAAATGAACTACAATGTTTATTTAAAGGTTTTTCTTTAGTCTATAATTTATGAAATTTCCTATTCATTTATCGGAGGCTTCACAGGCTTTCCCCTTCTTTCATTTTTCTACTCAAATTTAAACTGAATTATTAGAATCAACTGAGAAAATTCAACTATTTTTGGTTGAAAGTTCATTTTTCTCTGTTGAATAGTACTATTAAATTTTCTATTAAGAATTCATCTTTCTTATTTGGAAATTTTATTGTTTAAATGAAAATTGAATTATTTTATTGAAATCTCAACAATTTTTTTAAAAAGTCTTACTTTTTGGTTGAAAATTAAAGTGTGTTGTTAAAACTTCGTCTTTTTGGCTTGATAATAAAATAGTTTTATTGAAATTTTGTTCTTTTTTTCTTGACTAGAAAATTATGTTTTGATAGAAAATCCAACTATTTTGTTGAACATACATCTTTTTGGTTTGATAATGTATCTTTTTCTGTTGAAATTTTATATTTTTTTTTGTGAAAAATGCAACTTTCTGCTTAAAAATTGATTTGTTTCAATTGAAAATTAACTTGTTGGTTGAAAATTTACATTTTCAGGTTGGACGTTAAACTGTTTTGTTTAAAATTTGTCTTTCCTGGTTAAATACCACTGTTTTTCATTTCAAATTAAAATCTTTTGTGTTGAAATATCAACTATTACATTTTTTGTTGAAAATTCATCTTTCTAGATTAAAAATTCAACTCCTTGGTTGAAAGTTGAACTACTTTTTGAAAAGTTAATTTTTTGTTCGGTTGGAGATTCATAATTTTAGTTGATAGTTTATTTTTTTTGTTAAAAATTATTTTTTTACACAGATAATTTAACTTTTTTATTGGAGATTTAACTGATTGGTTGTAAAATAATTTTTTGGTTGAAAATTCATTTTCTCGGGCTGAAGGTTCAACTGTTTTATAGAAAAATCGTCTTCTTGACTCAAAAATTTCAGAACTTAGTTCAAAATTCAACTGTTGAGTACAAAATTAAACTGCTCAGTAGAAAATTCGGTTTTTTATTGAAAATTAATTTTCCTCAATAAATATTACACAACATTATTTTTGGTTAAAAATTTATCATTTTTAGCTTGAAAATTCAACTATTTAGTTCTAAATTTTAAAAAAAGAAACAAAATAGACTGAAAATTAATTAAATAAACTTCGGAAAAACATCACATCCATTGTTAAAAATATGTGGCTAAAGATTTATGTAATTTGTTGAAAATTCCTATTTTTTGGTAGAAAATTGAACTATTTGGTTACAAGTTTATGTATTATATTGGAAATTAATCTTTTCTGGCAGAAGATTAATCTTCTTAGTTTAAAATTGAACTATTTGGTGAACATTTGAAAACTTTACTATTTTATTAAAATTCTCCTTCTTTGTTATAAAATTAATGGTTTTAACTGAAAATTTAACTATTCTATTTTTTGCTGAAAATTCATCTTTTTGGTAGAAAACCCAACTATTTGGTTCACAATGCATGCATTTGGTCGATAATTCGTGTTTTTAGTAGAAAGTTAATCTTCTTGGTTTCAAATTTAACTATTTGGTAGAAAATCTATGTATTTTGTAAAAAAAATTTGTATTTTTTGGTACAAAATAAATCAGTTGTAATGTAGGATTCAAATAGTTTGTTAAAGTTCCATCTTATTTGTTGTATTTAACTGTTTTTAATTTGAAATTAAAATATTTTTAGGTTTAAATATCAAATATCACATTTTTTGTCGAAGATTCTAAACTTTCGTAGAAAATTCAAGTGTTTTGTGGAAAAATTATGTAATTTGTTTAAAATTCATTTTTTGGTCGAAAATTTAACTATATGGTTTCAAATTTAGCTGCTTTGTTAAAAGCTCATCTTTTTAGCTTGAAAATTCGTCATTTCGAACGGCCCCCAATCAGGCATTGAGACCATTCGTAGCCAATTAGCGAAAAAGTTCGAAAATATAAAAAGAAAGTAAAGAAATAGTGGCATTAGTAGAGAATTGTGGGAAATAGTGTCTTCAGTGTAATTTTTTTCTAAATAGTGGTAAAATAGTGTTATCGTTCAAAAAAAAAGTAAAATAGTGTTAATAGAGTGGTGAGTCCGAGGCCTGCATAGGAGGATAACATTATGATATATTGTAGTAACAAAAAATTACTGTCAATCTCACTGTCATACGATGTCAGGAAATAACCAATCAACCGCTAATCAAGTTCATAGGATTTTCACTATTCATCTTAAAAAACTGGACATCTAGCCAATAGCCATGGCCAATTTATAAACCATACTCCTTTGCGTAAATATTAAAAAAAAATACTTGTTTTAGTCAAACAAACCTTTGTTACTCTACGCAAAAGAGTAATCATACAATTAAATTTACATTAATGAACGGCATTCTTTGCTCAAATCAACTTTTATTTTATTACAAAAAGAGATATCAAAGAAATACTTTCCATATAAAATTCGAAAAAAAATTTCTTTTCCTTAAATAAACTTTTTATAAATATTACATTTGAATTATAATTATTGCTCATTTAGGTCTCTATTAGGATGAAGCCGAAGCACAAACCATCTAAATAAAGGTTTAATGAAGTTAAATATTACAAAGATTTTATGAAATTTATTTAAACGAAACATACGATTGCCAATTCTGATATTCCTATTTTCCTAATTGATTTCATCCAAAGGGAACTAGAAGGAAATGAAAAAACTAAAAAAAAACTCAAAATAGAAACTCCAAGGGATCCGAGAATAATGTTACAATATATATAAATATATTACAGATACATCTGAGGTAAAGAAAGTTTAAAGGCTTGAACCCTTGAGCGCACATGGGTTTCCATTGTTATGGTCGGAGGAAGCAGTAGGAAAACCTGCCGGAGTTTGCAGGAGAAATCCGGCAATTCAGGGTACTGAGCTACTGCAACTTCGGCGGACAGGAGAAATACCAGCCGGAGTTTGCAGTAGGTCCGGCGAGCTCCTGCTTGCAGTAGGTACTGCTTCGCCGAAGTTTTTTTTCAAGGAGGCCGGAGGGCAGTAAGCAGTAGGAATCCTACTGCTTGTCCCATCTCTAGTTAGGACGATTGAGTTGGCAGTTATAGAGGTCAGATTGGCAGACAGTGAGGATAGATCGGACCTGAGTTGAATGCCCTTGGGACCTGAGTTTAAGGCTCTGAAGGCCAGCATCTCTAATTAGTTAAGGAATATGAGCAGGCAGTTAGGGAAGTTAGATTGAAGTTGGAGAGGTATGACCGAGCAGGTAGGAAGGGTGAGCTGGTCATGATTTTTTTCTAAATTCTGGATTAAATTAATTATATTTATTGAGTAGCAGATTGAATGCATCCTCATTTTTTATTATTATTGCGTAAAAAAGTTGAATGCAACGGTATTACGAGCTTAAAAAAAATTATGATACTCAATTTAGTGAAGAGCGTAAGAAATTGTCTCTTCGTGTGTCAGTTTCATTATTCTTAGGTTATATTTAAATAAGTACTAAAATATTGGAAAACAGAATAACGAAAAAAATATTAAGATAGTTTACACGTAGATATGAGCATGAAGAAATTATATAAGTCAAATACATTTTTGATATGGGAAGTAAATTTAGATCAATATTTATATACATGTAGTTTCTAATTATGAAAAGTTTATCCAGTGAAAACAGACAAGTACTTGAAATGGTAAAATATCTGTAACGTTATTTGGTGCTTAAGTCGCAATCAATTTCTTCCTGGTTACAGAGAAAGGATATGAAATGACCATGTAAAAAGTACTCTTAATATTGTTGTTTAATTGTACCTAATCTTTTTAAATTGATAGTAAACACTGGTCATAATTTAAATTCGCTGGAAATATTAATAGCCGCCTTTCGCTTTCATTAGACTACTTCTATTTTTTTAAGATCATATCTGGAAACTGGTTTGAAACTTTGTCGTAGTAAGTCGGGCGTAACGCAAGTAAACGGTGCAGACAATGATTTTCTTTCTGATTGGTAACAAAATTCTTATCGATAAGTTTCGTCTGATGTTGCCACTGAACAATATTGCATATTTTTATTGAAAAGTAAAAATAAAAATACTCGTATGTGATATGGACAGCACTTTCTAAACCTTTTTTAAAAGTAAAAAAATTCTACCTTGACTACGATAAAAATATAAATTTTTGTATTGCTTGAAAATTGAAGTTAATTTTGTCGATTAAAAAAGTATTGAAAAGTAAAGTGGTCGCCGCGACGTGACCAGTTACGAACAGTGCACATAAACAGGTGTGTTTGAATGCCAATGTGTGTTAGTGCAAAGCTGATTACGTGTGATATGAACTAGAACCAATGGATACCTGGCTGTCGCAATGGGTTCTATCACGTTTAGTAAGGCTAGAACTTTGTGGTTTAGTGTTCGGTATCCACTTTCCGTGCCTTTCATTTTCGAACAAGAAGGCGGCGTCTCTCAATGTTCCATCCAGGCACGTTCAGTCGACTGCCTTGAAGTACCTTGGCCTTGAGAAATAGATCTACACTAAGCATCCCCTTTACTTAAAGAATGTTCCGTTTTTCTCATACAGTTATTTAAATGGAAAGACTATGCGGGTAAAGAGCACTAAACGATTTTTATCATTATTGCCAAGGACATTGTTAATAAGGCTATACGGTACGTACAGTGCTGGAGAGTAACTCATTATAAGTAAAGGAGCTACTGATCAAGCTTACTACAAGAGTAGCATTCATGGTCACTTGGTTACAAATCAAAATTTATAAGTGTAGTGCAACTTATTTCAATCTAAAAATAATGATTAATTTTAATATTGCCTTAATTTTCGACGTTGAACAGCAGACAATCAGACTTTCTATATTAATATAGATGTTCTAGAACATTGCAGAAGAAGATTCCAGAACAGTGAACAAGTCTAGGATATTCCAGAATACTCTAGTATATTCTATGACATATCAGAATGCCCCAGAATATTCTGGGAAGTTAAGAAATGTAAAATATTCCAGAATTTTCAGAACATTTTCTAGCAATAGAAGTGGGTTCAACCTAGAACACCCTAGAATATTTTAGAAAATGCCGGTACATTCAAGAAAATTTAAGAACATTCAAGAACATTCCAAAATTTTTAGATATTTTTAATGAATGAAAGTATATTTAATTAAGTTTCAGAACACTTTCAGATATTTTAGAATATTTTAGAACATTCCAGAACATTCTTGCAATGTTCCAATTTAGATAATTTTAGATTCTGATCAAAATTGCTGAATATATAAGAACATTTAGAAAATTTAAAAATGTTCAAGGAAATGTATGAACTTACTAGAACGGTAAATTTAAGAGAAATTGCTTTTTTAGTTTTGTTTAGCGTCAAATAATGAAGTTGCGAATATTTCTGAAATAATAATTAATCTTAAGAAATGGAGCCCAGATTCGAATTTAGAGCAAAGAAGTAATTCGGAAATGATGTGTCTCATTGCACAGATACACCTAGGTCGCATTGATATGAAAAATGCTGCACGAGAAAATATTTTTATTCAATTATAAATGTTTATTGTTACAAAATATTTTCTAGGTCCTCAACATGTAAAGCAACATGGGAAAATAGACCACAGTACCTCCGTGCGTAATAAAATTACTTCTTTTGGTAAATTATCCTGTTGTTAATTTCGCTTATATATATATATATATATTTCTTCTCAAAATATTACCTGTTTAAGTCCAACAGCATACTAGAGGACATTAGCGTATTTCAAAATTTTGTTTAAAAATGTATTGAAGTGCCAAATTAATGATAGAATTTTCATTTTTATCTGTAGCAGGTACAAAATAACTATATAAATTAAATTTAAATAACTGACACGTTTTATCAGAAAATCTAATATTTCTCTTCACTTAATTACTGAGTATCAGAATAATCTACATTTATCTGAATAGGGTTTCACTACATGAATTTTATCTGATTCCTGCTCGAGATTTTCACATTCAAAGGCCCCATTCTATACCGTTTCTACTGATTGTAGATTCCTGCAACAATGAAAAGAATTGCAAATGTTTGTGATTTGAGCTAACTATCATCGATACATGGTGAGAGTGGCTGGATAAGGTTTATATACAGACCCAGTTAGCACACAATTTGAAGACGTTTTTAGAACGTTCTAAAAACATTTTTTGGACGCTTAGGTCAAAAAGAAAAAGCATAATTAGAACACTCTAAAAACATCCATTGTCCAAAAGACATTTTGAGAACGTATTTTGGACATTGAACATTTTTTGGAACGTTATTGGACCTAACATAAAACATTTTTAGGACGTTCTAATGATGTTTCTTGACATTCTTGAGACCTGGGATGTAACTTCTGGTTGTTATGAAAGCTTTTCCTGTAATAATTACAGGTGACCGTGAAAACAACGGACTGCTTGGATTTGAATTTAATGGTTTGATTACGAACTGGAACCTTAACGGATTTTTACCCGAATATTGAAATACCTTAGAGTCGGGTCTGGAACCAAACCTTCAATTAGCTATTTTTAAGAATCCATTCCGAACCCAGACCCTGGTGAAAGTGATTCGGTCTGGAATTCACTGGCATTCACTGCTGGCTACAATTATCAATCGATTTTGATGTCTGTGCTTTTAGAAATGGTCAGAATTACATTATTTATATCGTCTATTGACTAGATTGTTTTATTTTATTTTATGGAACTTATTATTCAAATAAATACAGCGTGAAAGCTGTCCATATTTTTTATCAGTAAAAAAATCAACTTGAATAAACTGGTGAGGTGGGGTATAACGAATGTAGGTAAACTAAAGGAACATAAATATATAGATTATGATTCAACTTAGTTGTCATAAACAAATAATATAATTGTTACATGAAAAATATTTGTTCGCAGTACTCAATCCCAAACATTTTTTGTCTTGACTGAAAATGCTTAAACATTTTATAAGAATAGTGTGTAAAAGGAAAAATGAATAAATATTTACAACCATTTACCTATTACTTTTCTCATAAAACTAGTTTAAAGTTGATTTGAAAGTTGTTTCAAATAAAAAATCAGGCAATTTCTTTCGAAAAAATCTGACAGCGAGCACATCCTCATCGCTCGCTACACGCGCGGCTCGCAAGTTTGAGCGGGCCTAGACCACGCATCTGTCGGATCTCGCGCTTCGCGCTCGAAAGTACTCGGACTTTGCGCTTCGCTCTCGGATATTTATTCTTTGCACTTGGACTGCTTGAATGAAACTTTAGCAAACACATCTCTATCAGAAACCAAGTTTCGTATGCATCTCCATACTCTGAATTTTCTATGTCATGAAGTATAATTGAAGATTAAATTTCTCAAAGCTCTGTAGGCTTTGAGGTACACATTCCCATCGTGACACCAGTGCGGACAAATTTCGTGCCGCTGTACGGTTTCTGTCTAGTCCGCCTTGAGTCGACACTAGCGCGCCACAGGGTGACTGTCCAGTGGTTAGACTGGGATGTAACGCTCGGATCGACTAGTTTCTAGACAGATCGTCTATTTTTATAAAAAATAATGATTAATTAAATAACATAATTATTTTTTCATGACATAAAAGTCTAATATACAGATTGTGCAGTTAATTAAATATACAAAAAAAGTGTTTGAACACAGAAAAAAAAAGAAAAAAGAAGTTTCCGAAAATTCAGTTTAATGATATAATAATAACAATAATGGTTCATACGCCGGGTGTCGAACTTTTGGAGTCTTTTAAAAAGCTACAATTCATTTTTGAAACTTTTTTGCGTATGTCACGTCGTTTGGCTCAAAATTTGAATTTTCTATTTTTTCATAGTATTTTCGAAAAACGAAAACGGAAAGGAGAAGTCCTATGAAAAAACACTTTGAAAAAATTTCATACGAATTTTCAAAAGGTATAATTACTTCCTCAGATTTTTCTCCATATTTTGCGTCGTTTGGCTCAAACTTTAAACTTTGGATTTTTTCATAGTATTTTCAATAAATAAAACCAAAATATCAAGTTTTATCAAAAAATGGTTGAGGAAAAAACTATAGGTCTTTTGAAAAGCTACAATTTATCCAGAGCACTTTTTTCGTATCTCACATCTTCTGGCTCAAAATTTGCGTTTTATATCATTTTTATAGTATGCTTGCCAAATGAACCCGAAATAACAAGTCCTATCAAATAATATTTTTCTTAAAAAATGGTTCAGGAAAAAATTATAGGTCTTATGAAAAGATATAATTCTTCTCTCAAACTTTTTTATTTATCTGTCGTCGTTTGACTTGAAATTAGAATTTTTCGCTCATTCATTTTCGATGCATAAAATAAAAAAATAAAAAAAATGAGTCCTATCAAAAAATGGTTCAACCACAAATTGTAGATATTTTGAAGATCCTTAAAACTTTTTTCTAACTTTTTTCACGTATTTGTCGTCCTTTGGCGTAAAAATGGAATATTCGATTTTTGGCTAGCATTTTTTATGGATGAAACCATAACCGTTGGTCAAGGAATGCTGGTTAACGAACTAGTTCTTTCTTTCAGGACCTCAAGATAGTGTACCAAAGCTCGATTTGATCCGTTCATTTTTTCGAGAGTTATCGTGTTTGCGGACGGACGGACGAAGAGCCATACAGACATATAGACAGAAAGTTACACAGAAAGACACTATCGCCAAAACTTGATTTTCGGCTTCAAGGGCTCTCAAAACATGGAGATCCGTTGAAAAACTGAGGTGTGAAACGGACAATTCTAATACATACTTTCTCAACCATAAATGATGAGAATGTAAAAAGTCGACAATAATGTACAATAAATTACAATATGTAAAATGAGAAATTATTTGTAAAATTTTATTTGTACTTTTTAATGTACTCGCACAAATGCAATTTTTCGGAAATCATTTAGGGGGAAATAACTTTACTTAATAACATAAAAACAGAGGTAACATTTTTTAATTAAGTGAGATTGTAAAAGAATTTGGGATAACCTTAGCACATTTAAAATACGCATTACCTCATTTTCGTCTGAAATGGACTATATGGCCGCCTAATATTCAAATATTTTGAATATTTTCTGCTTATTATTGAGAAAATGTCATGAAACCAGTTTTAAGGGGTGAAATGCACTTTAAGGTTAATCAGCGAGTTATTAGTATTTTGAATTCAAGAATTCTAAAGTCAATTTTTAATATTTTTCTAAAAGCTTCTACAAACTCCGATAGCCACATTGAATATACGAAGAAATCACTCAATATAACTTCATAAACTTATATGGAAAACTAAAGTAGAAAGGCAAAACCAGTACGGTTTGAAACATATCCTTATAGTTAATCCTGCGACGCGACTAGGGAAACGATCCCGTATGCTGTAGAGCGTAAGCTCATGTCGCATTCTAATGGAGCATGTTTAACTTTTTCTATATGATTCTAACACCAAGTTCCTTCAGTATCTATTAGTTTATTACATATTTACCTAAGTTACTCTTCGAATTCGTTTTCAGGTTGAAGTGTAAATAAACTTTGATTTACAAGAATGGTGATATTTAATCAATTTCAAAATAATTGATTTTGTAATTAATGCTGTTTACCGTTCTTAAATAACGTTCTATAAAAGAATTATGTGGCGAAAAGGCATCTAAAACCTTAACTGATATTTTTACTCAAATATAAATAGCGTCGGTTTTTTGTTATTTGAATAATTGAGTATATACAAATGGCTTTATCTAAACCAAAAGTATGAAATTATTGTTGCAAATTAATATTTATCAACGTCAGAGAAATATTAACTTAGCGAAGGAACGTACAGTTGAAATATGAAAATTGGAACCTAGCATTTGTTCAGAAGTTTAATGTTATAATTATAATTATGCGTAAATATTATTTACATGATAATATTTTTTTCCACAAGGCAAACAAAAATTCTCCAAGTATTTCAAGCACAGTCAGTGCTGATGCTAAGAAGGGAGAAAGCATAGTAGTATCAATTGGAAGATCATAGATCATCACATATATCACCTTCAGAACTAATTTCTATTGTGAGATAATACGCTCTGCGGCACCTAGCGGCGTTTGTTCTGAACTACTGAAAGTGAGAAATCAGAAATTTGCTATCGAAAGAAATATCTGTTTAGAATGATCCATTTCTTTTTCATGAATTAAACAAAAGTATCTTCCTACATAATTCATGAACATTTAATTTCAACAAATGTTATTTGCACAGACAAATATATACTTGAAACAAATATGCTGAAATGTTAAATTTAAAAGTACTTAGTTCAAAGAAATGCAAATCTATCTATTAAAAAAAATTCCTTTATTCGAAACAATATTTGTACGATTAAATTAATTGCAGATTGTTTATTCAAACTCAAAGAAACTTAAATTACTTGATACACACAGGGATGAATTACTAAATTTAAATACAATGTTAGAAAAATCTGTGTTAAATTTAATGCAAATGTATATGAAGTAATTTGCATATACGGTCGTTGAAATTTAATATACATCCAAATTTGAATAGCTGTACACTTTATATTAAATATAATATACAGGTCGATATAGCAGCGTGCTTGAACACTCATAGAGCTTTTATTTCTTTAAATCTTATCAAATATTCGCAATTGAAGTAATAATCTAGAATTCGTCGATTGAATTGCTTTTTTTTCATAAGTACTTTTGAACGTCCTTTTATACGTACTTTTTTACGTCCTTTTGTTCGTCCACTTTTTCAAGTGGGAAGCCAAAAGATTTGAAGAGGAGGATTTACTTTTGATATTATGATTTTAAATGTTCATTTTGCTAAAAAAAAACTTTAGACTTTGAAACTATATATTTTTTGACTTGTTCGTTTATATAATTTTAGCCTATTATGCGGATTTAACGCGAAATTGTCTAATATTTCAGTTTACCCTACCTAAAAAGTATTATATTAAGTTTCCGCACATATATTCGTATTTGAAGTGAAGTATGCATTTTTAAACGGTGAAAGGAAATTTACCCAAACTTTCTGCTACTGCATTAGAAAACTGATATCTGATTTTGGAGCCAACCCTGTTTCCTTACCTCACGACAATTTCTGAACGTAAATTTCTCCTGATTAATTTTGCTTGTTTTCTCATGCATAGTGCATAGGATTCCAACGGAGAGAACAATTTTCGTCTGACGTCAATGCCATTTAATTTGCACCTAAATGCACCAAAGGGTTAGCGAATAATCACTGGAACTTATTGTTAGACAATTTTTAATTATAACACTCAGAATTGAATAATTTCATATTATAAAGCGCTCGAATTTACACAATTAAAAATGAAAACATTTGAAATAAATTATTTAAAAGTTTGAAAACAGTTTGCATTCAACGAATCTGGAAGAAAAATGGTTTTGTATAATTTTAGGAATTGAAATAATATTAGCAGTTATTCATTATGAAAAAACATTATTTGTTATGAAAAAGATTAAAATTTAAGAAAAATAATTATTTTAACACTAGTTTTTGTAATTGAAATTTTTCTGAGTATCTCTTCTTACGAATTGTTTTAAAATGGTTTAATTTTGATAAAGCATAGCTTATTTTTCGGGAAAAACATTCCCCACAACTCTAATGTTTTTAATTTTGAAAAAAGGAAATAATCTTCAAATAGAGTTTTATGTTTAACAAAAATTTCTTTAAAAAATATTGTTTTAACGATTTCAGCCATAGACAAATTTGCTTTTAAAATTGTAAACTTTAGTGTTATAGAGAATGTCTTCCCCAAAAAAGTAAGCCATCATTTATTAAAATTCAATCATTTTTCAAAAACTGGTGTAAAGCGATAGTAATAACAAAAACAGTTGCAAAAAAAAAAATTTAAAATAAATGTTTTTCGCAAGTTTGAAAAATTGTTGATTAAAAATAATGTGTTTAATTAAAATGACATAATCGGGAATATTATTTTAATATTTAAAATCATATAGAAAAATCCTTTTTTTTAAAGTATTTACAAGTATTACACAATTGAAGCTTCTAACTTGAAATTAAATTAATCTATACCATTTGAAATTTTTTAGGTTTGAAACTAACAGTAAAAATTGAATTGGAAATTAATAACATATACAAATATAAAACGCGATTGTTATAATTTCAATTTGAAATTTTCAAATTTGGAAGGCATTTTGTTTTTTTTTTCTTTCAAAAATCATAGTTTCTCACCTTTTCACACCTATTTCAGTGGAAAATTAAGGGATCGCAATTTTTTACCCTAAAATTTATTAATTACATGTATTTAAATATTTTAAAATTTCAAAGAATTCCAGGAATTAAATGTACTAATATATTGATTTTTCTCTAATTTTATGGTTGATATAGGATTTTAATAAGTATTTAACAATTGGAGATATAATTATAAAAATAAAAAAAATGTTGTACTAGTACTATAAATGTTCTTTTTTCCTATTGAATAAGTTATTTATTTATGAAAAAAATTAAAAACTATAAATTCAATATGATTTTCTCAACGATTTATATACTTTTTTATTTATAATACTGTAGGAAAGGCAAAAGGTGTTAAGTTATATTATATTTTCATTAGATTATTTCATGCACATAGAGCGCCATCTATTTTTTCAAATAATTTTTATTAAACTGATCCATCGCCCTGAGCACAAAAAATTATTAACAGAATCTATTGTGAATTGTTCCTCTATATAGAAAGGTTTTTTGCTCCTTTTGTAAAATTAGGCTGATTGGACTTAGCACCGTTTATCTTTCGAAATTCCTTAAAATCGTTTAAAATCTCGTTTACAGTGAAAAGAATTGATATTTTCCTAATATATTGAGTAAAAATATAGAATTTTACGTAAATTGTATGACAGGTCGAAAAAATCTAATGAATCTTTACAATAGGGGGGAGGGGGTCTAAAATTTAAAAAAAATGGTTTTTTAATTAATATTATTATTATATAATATATATTATTATTAATTTTTTAGTCTTTTGTATTTGTACTTGAAAATGTGCAGTTTTTAATGCTTTTTTGGAATTGCTCAATTATGTAGGTTTTTCATTTGAAGTTAATATAGTGAAATAGCTTAATTTAAAGTGTGTCAGTATCAAGTTGATAATTTTGAGTGTTTCATTCCGACATTTTTAATATTATATTTATTTCGCATATTTTGAGTTTTGGAGGGTTGAAAATGAATTTTTGAATATCAGAGATACATAATTCAAAAATGTTTCCTCCTAAACTTTTCTATTTTTACAAGTGAGAAATTTTTTAAGTTTCATTTGAAATCTATACAATCTTGATCGCAATAAATATACAATTTTCAATTATGAAAAAAATATATGAAAATTGTTTAATCTTAGGCTTTAAAAGCCTTGAATTTTAAATTGTGTTATTAGTTTGAACGCTCTAAGGTAGTAGTCGTAGCAAAAATCATATCTCTGAAAAAATAGTTTTTCTATGATTTTAAGAATGAAAATAATATTACTGATGATTTCGTTTTAAATAAAGAATATTATTTTCAATGAAACAATTTGCAATCTTTTACAAAAGAATTTTTTTATACGCAGAACAATTAAATTACAAAAAATAGTGTTATAATAATTATTTTTTGTAAGTTTCAAACTTTTTTCATGAAAAATTATGTTTTTTCTTTCATAATACATGAATGATAATATCATTTTAATTCTTGAAATAATAGAAAACTTTTTTTCCGGAGACCTGATTTTTGGTAAGACAATTACTTTAAGCTGTTAGGACTTCGAATCATACTTTCAGTTTAAAATTTTTAAATTGGCAGATTAGAAAATGAAAATGTTAAGAATCTTGATTTAGAATTGTTAATTTAGAAAGATATTATTTATTAAATACATCATACTACGTTATATGACTTCATTTTTTTATAATTAAATTATTAGCATAAAAAAATTAGCGACGCAGTGAATTCATAACTTTTAATTCACGGAACAAGGAAGAATTTTCCTTATAAATATCTTCATTGTTTTTATGAGGGAAGTGACATTTGTGTCGGTTTTAAGAGTTATTTATATATATCGCTATATCTATAATATACAGTAATTACTATCTAGATTGACTTAATTATTGTATTAAAATAGAGCGGCTGCACCATTTTCAAATTATTATTGAAACTAATCTCAAAGCAAAAGGATTCTAAACGAGTAAAAAACAAAAGTAATTTCTTAATAATTTAACTTGCTTTGGAGAGAAAAATTATTATTATTTAAAATTTATCGATAGTAATTGAGCTGCCGGATCAAATAAAGGCACATAAATTTTTCGTATTAAAATATTTTCAGAATTCTTCTTTTTGTCCTGTCAGGGTTCATTTGCGCTCGCGCCGAAAATATTTATGTGCCCTTATTGGATCCTACAGCTCAATTGTTTTGAGCACGGTGTTTCTCAATTCAATTTTGGTTTGAAAATTATTAACTTGATAAATATCAATAACATTTTGATGTAGGTACGCCTTTTTCGCTTTAAAAACTTCGTCGCGGAAGGAGTGTGTGATCTCGACGATTCCATAGAGAAATCAGTAGCTGAGAAAATAAAAAGTCATGACTGGCTTCCAATAACTCATGTGGGCCTGCATTCTCGAGGGATGAGGCGCTACTGATAAGTTTTGATTAATCGTTCGTCTTACGTCTTACCGATCACCGCACCTGATGTGTGGTTTATGCACATCCTGAAGTCTATAAACTAATTTATAATCCTCAACGTAATGGAACTTGAATATTATAGTTTTAAAGCTTCGAAAAGATAGATAAAAATGAAAAATTTACCATTATTAATAAAAAATTATTCCAATTTGGTGCACAACTTCACATTTTCTATTTATCTCACCCAAATGCCTTTTCGGATTAGAAGAAGAATTGCTAATGCAGCATTTCTAAAAAGTACCATCTTTCTTACTTATCTAGGGTTATTATCTAACTAAAAAAATATCCAGGTCAAAGAAATAGTTCAGGATAATCTCGAAGATAATAGTAATTTCAGCCGCAGGATAAAGATGTCGGGTCGATTGCTTTCTAATCTACTTGAACGATAGTTGAATTTTCAGGAGAAGGAACTAATTTTAGTCAGACGCAGCAGCGCTAAGCAAAGATTCAATTTTTTGTGACCCTAAAGCCAATTTTACCATCAACATCCAAATATTATTTTTAGTCTCCAAAAAAGTTCTATTTATTTAATCAGAAAAATTTTTCTTTTAACTTTTAGGTTTATCTCTTTAGATCAATTAAATAAAATAAAAGTCAAGTCTCGGAAAAAGTCTAAATAATTAAATTGTTATTGTTACCTTATTTACTTTGGGAGACATAGTTGTATGTATAAATTGCGATATTAATTTGAGCACTCCTAAACTGCAACATATATTTTTCAGTAATTCTTATTTGCATTATATCCAGTGATAGATAAGTTACTTTTTAAAATAAACTAGTTATCGTTACCGTTACATCATGAAAAAAATAACTATCTTTACTTTTGTATTTTTGAGATATATAATATAATAATAAATAATACATATATATAATCCCTAAATATATAACAAAAATATAGTGATGAAAATAATCAAAGATTATTTCTATCTGTATTCTTTGTTTCTTTTGAACATTCATATTTATTAAAAAGCTTCGTCAGTGGGAAGAAATTGCACTTTTTCGCTGGAAAGTCTAGAATCTTCAATTTTCGTCCGAATTTCAATTTTTGAATTCTTAAGAGCCCCCAGCTCAGAATTTTCGCCTTTTCCATTTGTTTATTTACAAAATTTGCACACTAAATATGAAAAAGTTACGTATTTACATACCAATTTTTTATGCTACAGTAACTGCTTAACTAAAATTTACATTATTTCGAATCAATACAGGAGGACTTATAGAATACAAATAATCTGCTACTTATTGACGTAGGAATGACATTCAATCATACAAATAATTAAAAATATAACGATAACTTTGTATTTCTAATATATAATGATAAGCATGTAACCATCATCTTTGAAAATCTTAAATAAATATTGGAGGACTTAATGTAAAAAGTAGACGAACTACAAAGGACCAAAACAAGCGAATATGCACAAATAAACTTTACACAGCAAAAAAAAACGGTAATTCCCCTTGACAACTTTGAAATCGCTTTAAATTTCGTTGCAGTCCATGAAAACAATTTGAAATCTCTTGAAATCTGTTGAAATCCGTAGAAATCATTTGGAATTTTTGAAATACTAGAAACTCTGTGTAAATTATCTAAAATTCCTGGAAAGTCAAATAAATTAAATTTATTCCGAAAACTTCCCCATAAATCCTTTGAAATCCCCTGAAATTTGTAAAATATTCATCACATTTAGAGGTCCAAATCCCTTAGGTCTTGTAAAGTCCCTTGAAAGTTTTGGAAATCTGACAAAATTCTTTGACATTCTTTTAAATTTTTCCAATCGCTTGAAATTCTTCGGAATCTTTTAAAATAACTTAAAATCCCTAAAATCCTTTGAAAATGTTGTAATTTTTGTCATATTCCATAAAATTTTTGAATTCCGTTGAAAACTGTTCAAATAAAATTTAATTTATTCCCTTAAGTTCTTTAGAAGTTAGTTGAAATAACTAAATCCTTTAAAATCTTCGCAAATTGTAAAAATCGATTGAAATAAGTAAAAATAATTTAAAATCCCTTGAATATAACTCAAATTAAACTTATTCATTAAACTCTTATAAGAAGAAACGTTCGCATCCATATAAATCGTTAAAATCCCTTGAAATCCTTGGACATTCAATAAAATCCTTTAGGTCTTGTGAAGTTCCTTAAAATTTCTTAAAACCCCTTGAAATATTTCTAATCGTTCTCCAGAAATTAGTTGAAATCCCTCAAAATCACTTGAAAATAAAATATATTCGGAGGTTATATAAAATCCCTTAAATCTTGTGAAATTCTTTGAAATCTTTGGAAATGAAAATCCATTTAAAAAAGTATAGAAGTCATTTTGAATCCCTTGGATATAAATTGAATTTGAATTATTCATTAAAGTTCTCTAAAAATACCGTTGAAATCTCTAGAAATCTTTAAAATCCCTGGAGATTCTATAAGATTCTGTAAATCTCGTGAAATTATTTGAAATTACCTTGAAATTCCTGAACATTTTTGGAATCACTAGGAATCCCTTAAAAGTTCATTTTCTAGAATTTAGTTCTCCAGAGATCCCTTAAAATCTTTGAAAATCCTGAAATTTTGTTCGCAATCCCTTTATATTTCCTAAATGTTTTGGAATTATTTCAAAAGCCTTAAAATCTTGATATTGCTTAAATCCGTTGACTGATTTGAAATCCCTTAAAATAGTTTGAAATCCTGCGCTAAATAAATAAATAAATTATTCGTTTGTAGTTACTGAACAAAAAGTAATAATTAGTTACCAATTTGTTACTTATCTACAAAAGTAGCTTTGTCACCACTATCGTTACCAAAGAAAGTAACTAGTTACTGTAAAAAGTTGAAAGAAACTAGTTATTTCTCATCACTGATTGTATCTTTATTGACATAAATCTGCTATATGGGTTCTTAAAGACAAGCCTACATGTTTGGAGATTTACTATGAAATTTTCGATGCACAACATTTGTTTCGAAATCTGCATTTTCTCCATGTTTTTTTTGACAATCTTCTTGCCGTAGTATTTTATCACTCGTGTTTTCCTGCTTTTCGCGTATTTCTTAAGGAAAACTTTAAATTGTGCCTATTTCGACAAAACAAGAGTACTTGAATGAAATCCTTCTTCTCTGACTATTAAGGATTTGAGAGTATTAGCTTCATCAAAAAAGTCTACTATTTAATCAAAGTGTTCACAATAACAGCATATATATTTTATATTTTATGTCTACTCATACTCAAGCATTTCACGATATTTCACAAAAGAATATGAAGCTATAAATAGTAAGGATTGTAAGGAAATCTAAAAATAGACTCGACATTGGTTAATGATGGAAAAAATATCCCCGGATCAAGGAAGTCTAGAAGTTTGGAGCATAAATAGAGTTAAACGTGTTCCGAATTTGGAAACATCTTTCGTAGGGTTGAGAGGAAAGTTAATGAATGGATGTGATGTTTTACGTGGCTTTTTTAGTTTTTTAACGATTCAGTTATCTGATATTCAATTATTTGCTATAGTTATTGCTGCATTGTATATTTTCTATTTAAAAATTATAATATTTATTATTTTATTATCTATATATGTTCCCTAACTTTCGAAGCCTATTTTTTTCGATATTTTTTTTGCAGAAAATAAGTCTTTTTTCAGAAACCTTGTTCAAATTAACTTACTTAATCATGATATTTTGTTGCCAAAATTGATTAATAATTGTTATAAATAATTGTATAAACGAAAAGTCATTTTTTAGAGTTATAGAGAGAAGAGATTTTTAAGTATAACGTTGAAAATAAGAAGTGACATAATAAATCACTCCACATTATAAAAAGACCTCGCCGTCGCCCCTGCTGTCGTTTCAGAAATCGAGGATTTAAAAAAAAAAATAGTACAATATTCTACTAAATATACTGATCTCACCTAAAACATAGAACCAATTTGTATGATTGGAAGGTATAGTACAATATTATACTAAATATATACAACGAAAAAAATAGACTCCATTTTTTATATGTTTTTGAAAAAACTAGTACAATATTGTACTATGCAACATAACTCCGTGTTCCATATTACCCTCATTATACTAACCTGACTAAAAACATAGGCTCGGTGTGCCACATTACCTCGTTTTTTTTTATTTCCTCTAAGGTTACATAAATATAATTTTCTTAGGTTTATCGAGAAAATTTAAAAAGTTTTTTGACGATTTCAGATATGTCGAAAAAGTATCTAGAAAATTTCTAAGACACTTTATCGTTATTTTACAGGATTTGATCGAATTTCAGGAAAAATTTAAGTGATTTGAAAGATATTTAAGACTTTTTGGAGCTTATAAAAAAATTTAAGAATATTCTGGATTAATTCCTGACAATTTTTTGATTATCTTGAAACCTCTCAAAATCTTTTTAAAAAATTCAAAAATTGATTTAGAAATCTTAAATAAACTACATTTTGTTCAAGGTTTTTGAAAATATGTTAAAATTCAAAACTTTCTTTCAAACTTCTAAATATATTTTAAAATTATTAGAATTTTTCCTCAGATTTCGAAAAATTCTGCATAACTAAAAAAATTACTTTCGAATCTTCCAAATTCTTTTCTGATAATTTTGGAAATCTTTTGTCATGTCTTGACATATTTTAAAATATTCTCTTGAAATAAATGTTGTGGAATAAAAAAATCATTAAAATTTTGTTAAGATATGTTAAGAAAATTTTTATGTTCTCTTGAACCCTTTCAAAATTCTTAAAAGGCTTCAATATTTTTGGTTAGAAATCTTCAAAAATGTACATTTTGTTTAAAATGAAATTATTTTGATGTCCTTTCAAAACCTCTAAATATCTCTTAAACTGATTCGAATTTTTTCCCGAAATTTTTTAATCATGCAAAATTGAAAATTTTTTCTTTGAAATCTTCTACATTCCTTTCCCAAATTTTAGGAAATCTTTTTAAATATTTTCTTTGAATAAATTTTTCAAAAAGAAAAACATTAATTTAGATTTTCCTTCTTCCCTTTGCCATTGAAAAAAATGGTTCAAAAAGTTAAGAACAGAATTATATAATAGTTTACAATTTAAAGTTTGTGTTTTAGGAGCAAATTTTTAGAATTAAAATTACTTATTTGGAAATTGCGATTCACAAAATTCTCGAAAATGTAAATGACTGCAAGATTTTCGTTCCAACTGTTTTTTTTAGATAGGATAAATGTTTGAACCATCAATTCCCTTTGCCAGTTGGCTTATTAGATAAATACATTATTAAATGTTTAAATATTTGTATATAACTTTATTCTTTAATTTCAAAACCCATGTCTTCCTTGAAACAAATTTGATCAACAAAAAACTTTCTTGAATTTCCATTTATAAGTGTAGTTTATTGAGGATCGTAATTAGTCGCTCGAGGCACTTTTCCTCACCTCAAAAGGAATGAAGCTCTTTTCCCCCTTATCTTTTTCTCTGGCCTTCGCTCCTTCAGCTTCGAGCTTTTTATGTTGTCTGGATCCCACGAAGACATAACTCGTCGAATAAGTTTAAGGCCGGCATGATATACGTCTATTCTACAACTAGTTTAAATTAAATTAAATTTTCATTAAACTTACTTGATATTTTGACTTTGAGTCTACCTCGAAATGAAAGGAAAACTTTTAGTTTAAATCTGGCGAGATTTTATGATTCATATTTATTAATCATAAAAGTTATATGAGTTTTCGAATAATTTTTTATTCATGGGAAAGGAAGCAATTTGTTAAACAGGAGTGCACAAAGGAATAGTTTTTCATGTTTCAATAGTAATTACGAGTACTTTTTCATTTCGCTTTAGCTTTATTAATCTACGATAAATTAATATTATACTATAAGAGAATTGAATAGCTACTTTTTATTTGATGAAATTTCGAACTGAATAAAATATTTCTCTGTGGAATACGAGTTTTAATAAATAGAAAAATATGTAGTTAAATAAGTGAAATAAGAAAAAAACTGAGGTACATATATTATGCAAAAAATTGCCTCATAAAAAATTTATTAATACTAGAAAACAAACACGTACGCTACGTATTTGATTATTCTTTTTATTGCATCACGCAATTTTTAAATTATACTGTAAACTTAATATTAATACAATATTTTTGTATTTCACAGTACAGTCGAATCTGGATTTAGCGCCGGTTTTAAGGCTGAACTTGACGTTAAATCCAGAAACTCGGAATTATTTTGTCTCTCTCCTGTTTCTCTCTCTGGTTTGTCACGCCTGAGTGCACATCGCCCATCCCTCCGCAAACGCCTCTCACGTAACCCCACGGCGCGGCGTCAATTCTCGGAAGGGCACAATCTAGGGGAGCTAAATCCCGGTTTCACTGTATCTATTATCTAAAATAAAAGAAAAGCAAGGACAATATTTTGGATAAATTAATGAAAATTGATATCTTAACTTCAGAATTAATATATCATATTTTTGTTTAATACATAGAGAATCAAACCGTTGCATTTCTTATTAAAAATACCATTTTCAAACGAAAAACACAAACATAACCTAAACTTCTTAAAAATTGTACGTGCCGAGAAAAACTTAAGCAATCCGAAATTATTCAAGCTTGTAGATTTTTTTTTCAAACACGAATTTCAGGTGAAACACACCAACATAACCTAAAGTTGTGAATATTCTTTGAAATCTAATAATTTATTCATTAAAAATACCAATAATTTCCGACGAAGAAGACTAAAATAACATAACAGAAAGTTGTTCAGAATTGTAAATCTTTTTTGAAAGCTATTGATTTTTGCTTAAAATAATAGATTTCCTGTTTAAAACGTGTTTATAACTTGAATCTGTTCAAAAATTATAATTCTTATTCGAGCTACAACAAATATTCTACATCATGTTCAAATTATACTGATTTTTGTTTTGAAATACCAATTTCTGATGTAAAGCGCTAAAGTAATCTAAAACTTTTCAGATATTATGAACCTTTAAAATCTAAGGATTGTTGTTTAAAAATGTCAATTTCAGGTAAAAAACGCTAACAAACCCATAAAACGTAAATTGTTGAAAAACGTTTAATCTTTCAAATCTTTAAAATCACATGCAGTTTTCTAAGATATTTCTTATTGAAAGGAATTATGTGTAGATTTAATTTACAAAATTTCAAATGTAAGATATGAAACAACTTCGATGAATAAAAAGACAATCAGGTTTCTAACCACAATGATTGCGCGATTTTCGAGACACAATATGTAACGATATATTATATCTTTACACCACTTTCTTACAGATAGAATTTTCAACTATTATTATATTTTTAATTAATTAAGAGAATTTCAATAAAGTGGGGAAAATTTTGTGAGTTATTATTCAATTTATAAACGTGCTTTCTCTAGAATTTTTATTTAGGACTCTTCAGTTCTTGCTATCTCTATAAAGGAAGACCCTTTTATAATTTTCTTCTCAGACTCACTCACTTTCTCATGAAACCGGTTATATAAGATAATTAAGTGATCAACTTCAATTTTTCTTTTAAGGAAACATTGTCTAAATCATAAAGATATGATCGACGGTGGGGGTTGTCGTTCGATTAAGCTGGAATCATAAATTTTTATTTTTCATTTTTTTACTTCAGTCGTGACGTTTGATACACAGAGACAAAGGAGGGCTTGTTTGATAAGCTTCTGCAGTACAACCAAGGCACGTATGGAACAAGAGGAAAATTGAAGCATTTTACTCAGATTGAAAAACTGACGTCTCGAATTTCACGAATATTGACATCGACGAAGAAAAGCCAGGCGCTTATGAAAATTCAAGTTGATCTCGCGGACCTGATTTGAGAGAGGAGTAAATTATATTACTCATATTTTTACGAGGGTATATCTTTTTGTATATAAAAAGAGTTCAGGCTGTATTGAACCGAAAAAGTTTATTTTCTCTTTTCATGCATGTTTCTCATGCTTTTTGTAATAAATTAATTTTAATTTTTGAGAATAAATGGTTCCTATTTTCAGTTTACGCTATGTAATATATAGTATATATATATATATATATATATATATGTTGTAACACCGTCATGGAATTGTTACGGATCGATTACAGAACAAATTTACATCGTAACACTGTTACATATTTGTTATGGCACTGTTACAGAACAATTTTACTTTGTAAATCTGTTCCTAAATTGTTCAAAAAATATTTGTTGACATATATACCGCTGTTCCAGAATTATTACAGAACAATCACAGAACAAATTTACATCGTCACACTGTTACATATGTATTACGGCACTATTATAGACCATTGCTACTCTGTAACCCTGTCGCAGAGGCCGGTCAGATACAGATAATTGTTATTGAAAATACGAAAAATTAGGACTTATTCTATGTTACATGAAATGGGTAGTGATAATTCAGAATCATTAGTGTTCAATTTTTGGTAGCATTAAAATAAAAATATATAATAAATAAACTCAAGAATATAAATAAAAGTAAACAATTAAAGTGGAAATACTATATTTTGCCGAGATTTTAGTTGTTAAATATTAATTATTTCAATAAAAACATAAAATACAAGATTTTTAACTTTGGCTCAAAAAAATAATTGTAGGTAAATTTACTGGTCAATTTAACCAGACTTTCTTTAGATCAAGCTTATTATTATCACTTTAAAACAATATTAGATTTATAATAAAAATGATCCCTGATTTTTTCAAGTAAAAATTGTCATTGCATTTATATTATGAAATTTTTGACAGCTTTCATAATACGTATTCGGTTATAACATAAAAAAAAGAAAATATCATGTAATATTTCAACGATTATTTTTAGTTTAAAAAAATCAGAAAGAGTAAGCAGGTATGTTTACAAATAGAGGTGAGTCAAGAGGACACGCGGGATACAAGGAAGGAAACGTGTACAGATTCTTTATTTTTAAGAATTTTATGAAGCTTATATCTCTAGACGTGGCAACTTTTAAATATGTATATCAGAAAGAAAACAAACAAAAATTATGATAAACCATGATTTTTCATGTTTTATTGCATTTGAATTAAAAAATATCTTATGTACTCTAAGGCAGCGTTCATTTAACTCTGGGGCAACAACGGCTTACCGGCCGGACCGCAGCTTACACGGGAGATAATCGATCGCGCCGGAAAATTAAAACATCAACAGTTTGTTAACTATTACTTCAATTGAGCTAAAAATTTCCAGAAAACTTCTTTGAAACTTCCTGACCAATTTTCTCACTGACAGTTTTTGCTTGCTCAAAATTCGCTCGACTCCCGAAACGATCAAAGTTGTTCATACACGAATTGTGCAAAGCCTCGGCAAAAAATTATTAATTTATTTTTAAATAAACATTTTCAACTTTTGCTAACGTCATCATTCGCAGAAGATGTCAGCGCATGCTTCTTATGAATTTCACTAAAAAATATTGAAAAGCTCCGAATTCGTCACGAATTGAAGTGAAAAAAGGCGAAATATTTTAATCAGATAAAAAACGGTTTTTTGCAAATAATTCAAAAACTAAAAAACCTAAAACTTTTTCTGTTTAAAGAAAAAGATACGTAATTGAAATTTCAATGCAATTGCGTATTTAAAAAATTGAAAATCAAAACTTTATTCTCAAGTGCCCAGGGGCCTGCCCACTCCAGCAAAATAATTTTATATCTCCTTTTTGTATCCGGCGCCTCAATTGTTATAGATCTTTGACAGTACATGGTTCTGTAACAGCGTTACAGAACTGCTACGTCCATTTGGGGACGAAATTACTTAGACCATGGTCTAAGTATGTTCTAATCCTGTTACAGAACATGTTCTTTCGTGTTCTAGAACTGTTACATCACAGTTATATAACAGTGTCCGCTGGGTACGCACACGACCCTCTTCCGAGCAAAACTACACGCGGTGCACACACTAATAGAGTTTTAGTTGAAATGGCATTTAGTTGAATCGATATTTAGTTCGATTGTATAGCAACCAGGATTCAGGCCAAATGGTGAAGCCATTTTGTCTGATGTTTTGTATACGGACTCTAAAGAGTATAGAGACTCTCGGCGAAGATCGATTTTTTCGAAAAAATACTATTTTTCATGAAAAAATTAAAAGAAATAAATTGTCGATAGCATCGCTGTAGTAATGTGTTCTTCTATTTAGCGAAGTAGGGAACAGTTAAGGAAGTTATTTTTCTCAGGTTTTCCTTTGCGCGCTCCAAGCGAGAAAAGGAAAAACTACTGATGCATTCATGGGCAAACACATTGTATACGAAAAGTAGGGGCCCCTACCCAAATGAGTGGGAGAATTCCCAAAAGGTTGGGTGGGTGTGGGTGGTTGGGGGTGAATAATATCATTAAATGCAGACTGTGAAATGAAACTGTAAACAATATAATGTCTTATAATTAATTCGCCCCCGGATTCATGCATGCAATACTCACGCAGACTCAGTGCAACTGTACAATTTTCGGCAACTTACTCCGAAAGTAGTACCTTGTTACATTAAATGACAATATACAAGCTCTCTGTAAAAGAAGGCAGATTATTATACAAACATGCAAGATATGAATAATCTGTGTCGTTCAATTTCCTTCCAAAAATAACAGATTTATTCGCATTGTAGACAAGTACCCAGATAGCAAGCGTGCGGGGCACGTTACACGCAGGGAATATGAGGCACGCCGTGCCTGCATGGTGCGATGCATATGCGCCGCACTGTGTAAGGGGCACGCACGTGCGAAGCATATGAGTCGTACTTCGTGAGAGGCATTATTTATAGCATGAATACATAAGTGAGAAGCATAGTTTTCAATAATAATAATTATTAATATAATTTCAACTATAATTATTGTAAAAATGGTTTATTCTTAAAAATTGAAACATTTCCAATTTTATCGTAAGCATAAATTAGGAAATTTGTATGAATAACATTATTGAATGAATTTGTAAAATTGCTTAATAGGCAATGCATTTTATTTATTTAAAAACCATCATTTAATAGTATGTTCTTTTACTCGACCGGTGTGAGATTAACAAGAAATTTTTTTGGTTATTCTGTAACTTTTTAAAAAGAAACGAATAACTTCTAACTTTTTAAACTTTTTTTTCTATTATATTTGCTTATTTTTTTGTACATTCAGTATAAACACAAAAAAATATTTTTAAAAATTCTTACAGCAGAGTATTTTTATGGAGATCCAGAAAGTTAAAAAAAACGTGAAGATTTATGCTATTAAACCTTGATCCACCGTAAAAATTCTAATTAGTGTTGTCGTCCGAGACGAGAAATACCGAGCCTGGCTTGTTTTCGCCTCGTTCATTCCTCGGTTCCATCTCGTTTTCCCGTGCACATTCCTCAGTTTGTCTCGTCACATTCTTCCTCGTCCCGTTTCGTCCTTCCTCGTTCACGCCTCGGGTTTTCCGAGGAATGCGACAGATTTGCGCTAGTGAAGCGGACAGCTCGCGGGAGCGTTCTTTTACTACTCTGACGCGCTAATCGTAATTAGCATTCTTTAATGAATAGTTAACCTCGTAATATGATTACATATTATACTTTTTTGTCCATTGCTGATTGATTTGATATCAAACACGACTATGTTTCGATTGTTTCAAAGATTTAACTTCACTCTATTAGTACGTTACTTTGTTCTTATTAAACATTTATTTTGCCAATTATAAGAATGGAGTACATGAAACAGAAAGGTAAAAAGATAAGTATATTTTCGAGTCATTTGGAGCTTGAAGAATATAACACTACTTACATTTTTTATAATTCAAAGTAGAATTTAAAAATTTTGTGGCATCTAATTTCCACGGTTGGTAAATAAAATATATTTGTCGGGAAATTTCCAAAATCGGAAGTGTGTAGCTACTTGAATCACTTTGACTACTACATATTTTTTAAATTGTATGAAATTGTAATCTATAAAAAGTATTAAGTCAGTCAGTAATAATACTCAGAAACTCATATGATCATCACAAAGTCGATTTTATAATGTATATTTGTATATTCATGTATATAAAAATTTGTATAATTCGGAAACGCATTAACACTGAAATTTTTTGGTAGGGCTTCGTCAGAATACAATAAAAAAATTTGTTAATCGCAGAGTTTTGGAAAAATCACGTACTTTACTTTTGTTTCATAATCTGCATAATAAGCCCAATTTTTAAAATTTGCAGATTTTTTATTCAAGTTCATATAAGTAAAATTGATTTTTTGTATAGAGGTCTGAAAATGAAAAAAATATAGAAGCTCTAAAAAGAATGACGAGTTAATATAACAAATTCGGCAACTCGTTCTTTTTTAACGATCTGATCTTCTCAATTTTTTGGAAGTATATTTTGAACGTAAGAAAGTTATTCTATGCTTGAAAAAAATTATTTGTAGTGCTTGTAGACTTTTTTACTTTCAGATCGTTATAAAAAATAAAATTTTCCCTATACAAAGTTGAATAAAAAAAAATGAAAAAATTGTGGAAATAAGGCATATTATGCCTATAATAATATAATGAGCCGAAAATACATAATCCAAAAAGTCTAGTGGTATATCAACATAAATGTTCTCTTGTCATTTCTACGCTTCGGAAACAAAATAGTCTCTGACGAAGGGTTCAATTTCATAAAATTTTAAAAATATGTAGAAGTCAAAGTGGTTGAAGTAGGTACGCACTTTCGATTTTTTAGATGTCCCGACAAATGTATTGTATTTACCATCCTTAGAAGTTAGACGTCACCAAATTTTAAAATTCCACTTGAAAACGTAGCAAATTAAATTAGTGTTAAATTCTTAAGCTTCAAAGGACTTGAAAATATACCTGTCTTTTTACATTTCTGTTTCATATATTCTGTTGTTATCATTGGCAAAATAACTTATTAATAAGAACAAAATGAGATTCTAATATAGTGACATCCCGAACAACGAATGATTCGAGCAATTAAGGTCTCTCAACGGCAACAAATACTGAAAGTGTACAAACTAAATATATATGCTTAAGAGTAAATACATTCATGAGCACGCTTATATATGTTTTAAGCTCAAGGATTTAAGTTTTACCAATGTGTAATTTCGAGGGTAGGATTTGACATGTTCAATAAGTAACCAAAAAGGAGTTTTCTAAAGTGAAATTGTGAAGGTGTATTTCAAATTCTTATAGTTAGTTTGTTCCGAAGGCGAGAATCACGAATAACAAAAGACCTTTGCATTTTACACGTGATTTGAGGCTGAATTTTTAGTACTGTTTTCCTTTCATGGAGTTTGCAATGTGTTGGTTGATCTTTGTCAATAAAATGGATGAGATTAAGAAGATAAGGCGGACCTACATTACTGAATAGGCTATAAAGCAGGTTACCCATAAAAAATTGTCTTCTTTTAGCAACGTTAAGAAGTCCTGCTCTTTCTCTATACTGGGTAATATGTTCGCTTTTGGGATGTTACAGATGAACCGGATGCAAGCATTAAGCATACGTTCAAGTTTCGCATTCAGTTCATCAGTAAGATCGTCATATACAAGACAGCCGTAGTCAAAGAAAGGGAGGATGAGGCTTTTAATTAGGAGGATACGCGTTGGAGTAGGAAATGATTCTTTATTCCTGTTAAGCTGTCGGAGGACTCTAAAGGTTTTCCGCGAGACATCCGCAACTTGTTCATTCCAAGCAAGAGAGCGATTAAGAATATATATATTCAGTGTGTTTCATATAAAAATTATGTTGAAATCAAGATGGTACGCAGAAATCATGCGCTAATTTGGAGGGTGAAGAGTGGATATAAAAATGTGGTTCCCCTGTCCACTTTTTTGGCCAAACAAAGATTTGTTAACGCCATTTCCAATTTGACCTGGAGGGATCATCGTACTGGGATAAAAAGGAAGGCTGAAGCGAAAATACTCGCAATAAATGGTTAGTAACGTATCCAAATCGTAAAAGTTAATATAGAAGCAGCTGTATATGGATATTGTGGGATCAGGATTTGTCTCTTTTGGTTAAAAATTCTACTATTTGGTTGAAAATTTCATTATTTTGTTAAATTCCATTATTTTGTTGAAAATTCCATTATTTTCTTAAAGTCATCTTTTTTGCTCGAACATTCAACTGCTTTGTTGAACATTTGTCTTTTTAATTGGAAATTCACCTTTTGTTTGCAAATTTATCTTGAATAATTCAAAATGAATTATTTTAAATGAAGACTCTGTTTTAGTTTTAATAATTGAAAAATTATTAATTTGTTTCGACTCAGAAGTAAAATAATTTAACTCATACTTCGACTTCACTTAAACTGCAAACTTTTTTGTACATTGTAGAGTGTTTTCATTCATATGAGGATATATAAATACTAATAAAGAAAGTAAATACAATATTTTTCCTGACCTTTTCCCCATTTAAAATTAGCGCGAACTCCACGACGCATGTACAACGGAATAGAGAGGAACCCTGTATGGAGGGTCTACGAGGCTCTAACGAGGGTCTCATTAAATCCTCCTTTGAACCTCTAAGCAGAAATTCAAATATCTGCAGCTTCGGAAGAGCTAAAGAGGGCTTAAATTATAATGGAATAAAATCTCTTTAGACCCCCTCAAAGCCTCCCTGACCAGAGTGTTCAGAGGTTTAAAAGAGGGTCTATATTTTGACTCGGGATATCTTTATTGCTAATAAGCGCTTCGCAAGTTGCCCTATCTATGCATTCGTTTAATTTATTCTGAAAGTCTATTCGCACTTCCGGCTTCTGTAAATTTTTCATTTTTATTCGCGTTTGTTTTGTTGGTTTATTTTTCTTTCTTCTCCATCCTCGCTCTAAGTTTATTTTGGAGACTAAAAGGTAATGATCAGTATTGCATTCGGAACCCCTCATGACTCTTGCATCTTTAACTAATTCCCTTAGTCTTCCAACCGCAATAATGAAGTCGATTATACTGCGATTATTTCCTTTACGCCAGGTGTACATGTGGATAATTTTATGTCTAAGCCAAGTATTTGTAAAAAATAGGCCCTTTTCTAAGCATAAGCTAACTAATCTTTCCCCGTTATAATTTTTTCATGAATCCCCAAAATTACCTAGCACCCTTTCTGTATCTGTACCCTGACGTTGGACGCCGACCCATCCGTTCATAGGTATCTCCTAGCAGAATGATTCTTTCACCATAATCGCAGGTACTTATTGTATCATTTAAAATATCCCAGAAGGCGTCTTTGACTTCTCTCGGATCACTATCAACTGGGGCGTAGCACGCTATGATAAATAATCTTCTGATTCCTATCTTCATTCTAACCCACAACAATCTGAGTGATACATATCCTTGATCTCTGAGATGCTGTCTCGCTTTTTCGTTCATGATCAAACCGACCCCTTGACTACCATGTGATTCACTATCTACTCCTGAACATATTTCAAAACCACCTTTTAATATACCATTTTCTATGTTTCTACTTTCGCATCCCTTTTTCTTTGTTTCAGGTAGGGGAAGGAGGGGCAAAGGTGGGGCAAAGGCGATTTTGCTTATAACATCGCTATTAGTTAACAATTTTATTTATACTTTGCATTAAATAAAACTATTTGTATGGAAATTTGTTATTTTGACAGATAAAACAGTATCACATTATTTCATTGTGATCATTGAACGTAATTCAAGTCCTAAGTATATTAGATATCGTAAATAATTGAGGCCTCACCAGGGGGGCAAGGCCGACGAAAATAATAGTTTCAAAGTGCTTAGGTTGTGATAAGTGATCGGTAATGTAGAACAACCACTTTTCTTCTGGGCTACATACAAGAAACTATTGAATATTATTATCATCAATCCGGTCGGTACGGTAGAAACCTTTGCCCGTAGTCCGTCTCCAGTGGCATGTCACCGAATAAGAGGTTATATTGCAGCTATCACTATTTTTATAAAAAATAACGTATTCTTCTTGCTGGATATGTTGGAAGGTAATTTTTCTAGTACGCAAATTACCACAGCCGCGAACCATCATGTTTTGCCATCTTCAAATGTTTTGATTTTTATAAAGAAACTGCGGTCGGCTTTGCCCTCCGGTGTGGGGCATAACAGACGCAATTACAGCTTGTTGGAAATAATTAAATTATTAAATCATTGTTTTATTCGTGTAATTAATACTTATAGAAATATGATATGCAATAATGTAGGACTCGAAATGAAAAAAAAAATGGATCAAGTCTACATCTTATTAACTTTTAAAAAAACATTGACTGTTAACTGGTCGGCGCTGCCCCTCCTTACCCTACTTCTCGATCTACTTCTCGGTCGCTTACTCTTTTTTGACTTACCTATCGCGAGATAACGTGAATTTGAAATAAATTTGGGAAGACACAAAATTATACGTGCGAACCTCCTTTCACAACAAACAATATGAAGTTACCTGAGCATGCGAACAAACAGATGCATCACCATAGGAATATTTTTTTAATTCAAAGTTCTGAACGTTGTGAAACTCCTGATAACTAGACACTACTACATGTAATCTCGAGAACGACGTGCTGAGTATAATTATTCTATAAATCATCAAAATTTTCATTTATTCATCGCAGGGTTTACAGTCTTTTTCCTATTCCCCTCTTTTCCCCTTTTTGGCGATTTCCTACTTTATTTTTAGTTGAGAATTCATTTGTTGTGTACAAAAATGTTATTATCAGGTTAAAAATGCAATTATTCGGTTGGAAATTCAACTATTTGGTTGAAAATTAACTTTTTTTATTTAAAATTCTTTTTTTTTCGTTTTGAAAATTTAACTGCTTCGCAGAAAATTCGTCGTTTCGACTTAAAAATTCAACAATTTGGTAGACATTTTTTTTCTTCGACTGAAAAATCTAGTTTAAAAATTAACCTCATTTGTTAAAAATTAATCTTTTTTAGTTAAAAATACAACTATTTTGTTAAAAAGTAATATGTTCTGTTTGAAGATTGAACCACTTTGTTGAATATTCGTTCAAATTCGGTTGAAAATTGATATTATTTAGTTGAAAATTCGTATTTTTTGGCAGAAAATTAATCTTCCTGGATAAAAATACATTTTTTGGTTTAAAATTTACCTATTTTAGTTGGATATTTAAATAATTATTACTTTGGTGAAAAAAACACGATTTTGTTGAAAATTCTTTTTATTGTTATTTTGGTTGAAAATTCTTTTTTCAACTGCAAATTCAACTGTTCCATTTTTGATTGACAATTTATATTTTTTAGTTGAAAATACAACTATTTTAGTAAAAATTGATATTTTGTAGTTGAAAATTTATGGACTCTGAAGAAGATTCGTCTTTTTCGCTTGAAAATTTAACAATTTTGAGAAAAAGTAATCCCTTTTTGGTAAAAAATTCAATTAATTGGTTAAAAATTAAATTTTTATTTAAAATTCTCATTTTTCGTTCTGAAAATTTAACTCCTTCGTAGAAAATTCGTCGTTTCGACTTAAAAATTCAACAATTTGGTCGAAATTTTTTTTCATTTTTGACTGAAAAATCTTGTTTAAAAATTAATGTTGAACATTCGTTCAACATTCGGTTGAAAATTGATATTTTTTAGTTGAAAATTCGTATTTTTTGGCTGAAAATTAATCTTCCTGGTTAAAAATTCATCTTTTTGGTTTAAAATTTACCTATTTTAGTTGGAAATTGATTATTAAATTTAAAAAATTGTCCCTTTAATTAAAAATATAACTATTTTGTTAAAAATTATTTTATTTTCATTTTGGTTAAAAATTCTTTTTTTAACTACAAATTTAAAAATTCAATACTTGGTTGAAAATTAACTTTTTAATTCAAATATTTGATGGAAAATTTACTTATTTTTCTGAAAATTCGTTTTTTTTTTAAATATTTTTTTATTATCTTTTTTAACTAAAATTGTAACTATATTCCATTTATGGTTGAATATTGATATTTTTTAGTCAAAGGTTCATGTATTCTAACAAAAATTTGTTTTTTTCGCTTGAAAATTTAACAATTTTGCAAAAAAAGTCCTTCTTTTGTATGAAATTCAACTATTCGGTTAAAAATTACCTTATTTGTTGAAAATTCATATTTTCGGGTCTGCTTAAAAATTTACCTCTTTTGGTTAGAAATTAAACTATTTTGTTGAAAATACACTTATTGTGGTTAAAAATTCATAATTTTAGTGGAAAATTCATCAATTTAATTGAAGATTCATGTCCTTCGTTAAAAATTTATCTAGTTTGTTAAAAATTATTTCTTTTTATGGAAATTAACTCTTTAACTATTATATTTTTGGTTGAAAATTCATCTTTTTGTTTAAAAATTCAACTATTTGGTTAAAATTGTACTCTTTTGTTGTTATTTTGTTTCAAATTGATTCAGTTGAAAATGCGTCTTTTAAGTTGGAAATTCAACTATTTGACTAAAAATTTATAACTTTTGTTGAAAATGCAATATTTTTACCTGAAATCTTAGGAATTTAGAGTATTTGTAATTTAATACCATATTTTATTTTCCCCTATTTTCTTGAAAAATTATTTTTTTTTAGTTTAAGTCAGACTGTTACAATATATTTTACTATCTCAATCAATGAAATTTAAAAAAATTGCATTATCATTTGAAATTCTTAGTACTGATTTAATTAGTTGAATTTTTACTAATTCAGATTAGGAGTGTACTAAAAATTTATTTAAATCATTTTTAGTCTCTTCATTACTATTCCATTTTTTCTAAAACAAAATTTTGAAAGTGAAACTTACCAGGACGACAAAGGGAAAGTGTTTCCAAAACCGAAAATTCGATTTCGTCAAGTTGTAATTTCAAAATCAGACTTCGAGCTGTTGTTAAAGCAGTAAGAGGGGTTTTCCCAGCTATAGAATTTTTTGTTAATATTTCTATAAAGTGCATGGGAAAAGTGGCCGCATGAAGAATAAAAATTGCAGCCCATCCTTGTCGAAGAATTGAATTTTGCTCTTCAATATCGAGAGTCGAAAAATCACTGTGTTGTCGAGATCTTCTAATTGTTGCTAGGAAAATCTGGGCTGCGACTTCGTATTGAATTGCCTCTCCTATCATAGAAAAAAAAAGAATTCAATTGAGAAATTGTATTTCTGAATACACTCCAGGCCCCATAGAGACGGTTGCGACTCTCGCCTCGGAAGGGCCGTAGTGCGCAATTACTCAGTCGAGTGTATTGCGGAATATTATGCACAATATACAAGGCCAGTGCGAGGCAACCCCCGAAACTGTTATTATATAGGACTTGGAGTGTCATTATTTTATTATTATTTCTTTTGTGATAATTATGATTTTTAATTACCTGGAGGAAAAAATCTTGGTATGGTGGTATGATTTAGTAGAGGAGGTAGAAACAAGTTTGATCTTCTCATTTCGTAGGCAGGCTTCGTTTGAAGGCTGAGATTTTTTGTTTGGTCAAAATTTAGTGATGTTACTTGTCCATCGATAGAATCGAAATTTGTGTTTGGAGTGCAGCTTTTTGTTTTTTCGGAAAATCGGAGTCGAGGGGAAGATGTTCTGTTTCTTTTGCGTGGACCTCTTTCTTCTTGAACAGCTAAATTTAAAGACAACATTTTTAAAACTGGTTTTTGAATTCGATTCAAAATTACAACAACAAAAAATGACCTGGAATTTTTTGAGACCGTGAAAACCCGGAAAATGACAGTGAATTTATTTTTTGACTGGGAATTTTCCCCCAAAAAATCTATCCAGTCAGTTATAATATTTCAATTATGAAATCATTAATTTATTTTACAATGCGTAAATCTGAAATATGTTACTTTTAAAATTTTCCAGCTAAGCTCTTCATTTTTGAGCGCACATTTTCAAATTGAAGAATTTTAAAATGCAGTTTTGAAGACTTAAACAATTGAAAATTGAAAGCGCTGAATTTGAAATTTTAGATAAAAACGATTTAAGTTGATCAACTATAAATATAAATTAATTAATAAGATTTAAAACTGAAATCTAGTTCGAGTGTTAAAAATTGAAAAATAAATGACTTATTAAATTTTATTCAGAAAAAAGATCCTCTCCTTTCACTCTGCTGGGATTCGAACACCAGGTCAACTAATTTCCGGTCAGGTGCTCTAACCACTGAGCTACTAGTATGAATTTTGAACAGCATAGTTGAATTTTCGACCAAAAATGCTGAATTTAATAAAATAGTTGAATTTCTAACCAAACAGTTCAATTTTCAACTAAAAGCGATTTTCCACCCAAAGAAATGAATTTTCAACTCAAAAAGACGAATTTTCAACAATAAAAATTAGTGAAAAATAGTTGAAGATTTAACCAAATAGTAACATTTTCAAGCAAAAAAGATGCATTTTTTCCAAGCCAGTTGAATTTTTAACAAAAATGTTAAGTTTCAACCAAGACAGATAAATTTTGAACCAAGAAGAATGAATTTTCTACCATCAAATATGAATTTTCAATCCAAAAGTATGAATTTTGAACAGCATAGTTGAATTTTCGACCAAAAATGCTGAATTTAATAAAATAGTTGAATTTCTAACCAAATAGTAGAATTTTCAACCAAAAAGGATTTTCCACCCAAAGAGTCAATTTTCCACTCGAAAAGACGAATTTTCGTGAATATAAATTAGTTAAAAATAGTTGAAGATTTAACCAAATAGTAACATTCTGAAGCAAAAAAGACGAATTTTTTCGAAGACAATTGAATTTTTAACAAAAAGGTTACATTTCAACCAAGAAAGATAAATTTTCAACCAAGAAGAATGAATTTTCTACCATCAAACGTGAATTTTCATTTCAAAGGGATAAATATTTTACAACATAGTTGAATTTTCGACCAAAAATGATGAATTTGACAAAATAGTTGAATTTCTAACCCAATAGTTAAATTTTCAACAAATAATATTAATTTTCTACTTCAGAAAGACGATTTTTCATTCAAATACATGAATTTTCCACCAAATATAGACGAAGTTTTAAGTTGCACAACGTACAGGATAAAATTTCAACCAAAAATGGAAAAATTAAATTTTCGGATAAAAATTCTGATTGAAAAAAAAACAACGAATTTTCAACAAAATTGTTAAATTTTCAACCAAAAGGATGAGTTTTCGACCAAAAAGATTAATTTTCTACCCAAAAAGATGAATTTTCAACAAAATACAAAATCACAAAGTGACAAGTTTTTTATAAGTCAGTTGAATTTTCATCAAAAAAGTTCTTTTATACCCAAGAAAAATGACTTTTCTACCATCAAAGGTAAATTTTCATCAAAGGAGTAAAATTTCTAAGCTAAAATGTCGAGTTTAAAAAAAAAACAGTGGAGTTTTAAATCGGAAAAGATGAATTTTCACCAAAAAAAGATGATTTTCAATCAAGAAAGTTGAATTTTCAATAAGATTGTTGAATTCTCGACCGAAAAGTTGACCCTAGTGGAATTTCAAACTAAAAAAGATCAATTTTCAACCAAATATTTGAAATTGGAACAAAATTGATAAACTTTTTAATAAATAGTTAAATTTTAAACCAGGAAGATTAATTTTCTAGCAAAAGAAATGAATTTTCAGCAAAATATATAAATTTTCAACGAAGCACTTGACTTTTTAACTAAAAAAGATCAATTTTCAACCAAATAGTTGAATTTTCAAACAAAGAGATTAATTTTCCACCAAGTAGATTATTTTTCTACCAAAAAGAAGAAGTTTCAACAAAATAAATAAATTTTTAACGAAGTGATTGCATTTTAAACTAAAAATGATCAACCTTAAATGAAATATTTGAATTTTCAACAAAATTGATAAACTTTTAACAACATAGTTAAATTTCCAACTAATAATGTTAATTTTCTACCGTTAGAGATTAATTTTCAACAATATACATAAATTCTCAACTAAATAAATGAAGTTTAAACTTCAAAAAAGAAAATTTAAACAAATACTTGTATTCTTCACAAAATTGATTAACTTTTGACTAAAAAATTAAATTTTCAATCACAAAGATCAATTTTTTATCGATAAAGATGATTTTTTAACAAAATAGATAATTTTTAACGAACCAGTTAATTTTTAAAATAATGAAGATACGTTTTTCAACCAAATAGTTATATTGTAAGCAAAATTGATAAAGCTTAATTTAAGCAGTCAATTTTAAAATCAAGAATATTAATTTTCAACTGAAAGATACGATTTTAAAAAAAAATTATAAACTTTTAGTTAAATAGTCCAAATTTGAACCGAAAAAAAATTTCTGCCGAAAAAGAACAATTTTCAACAAAATATTTAAAGTTTGAACCAAAGAGATGCATTTTCAACTAAAATGACAAATCTTCAACTGGAATAGTCATATTTTCTATTTAAAAAAAAAAAAAAATACATTTTCAGCATAATAGTTTAATTTTCAACCAAAGAGACAAATTTTTTTATTAAAATCATGAATCTCCAACTGAAATAGTTAAATTTGCAGTTGTCAAAATTAATTTTCAACAAAAAAACAACAAAAAATGTTAAAAAAAATAATTGGAATCTATTTGGAATACCTTTTTTAATTACTCCGAATTACCTAGGTGGATTACTTTGGATTACAAGTGGATTACTATGGATTACTTCCGATTACAAGTGCATTATTCCAAGTAAGACCTGGATTACTTTCGATTACAAGTGGATTACTTTGGATTACAAGTAGATTACTATGGATTACTTCTGATTACAAGTGGATTATTCCAAATTAGATTGGATTACTTCGGATTACAAGTGGATTACCATGGATATCTTCCGATTACAAGTGGATTATTTCAAGGTAGACCTGGATTACTTCGGATTACTTTGGATTACAAGTGGATTACTTCTGATTACAAGTGGATTATTCCAAGTTAGATTGGATTACTTCGGATTACAAGTGGATTACTATGGATAACTTCCGATTACAAGTGGACTATTTCAAGTTAGACCTGGATTACTTTGGATTACTTTGGATTACAAGTTGATTACTTCTGATTACAAGTGGATTATTCCAAGTTAGATTGGATTACTTTGGATTACAAGTGGATTACTATGGATAACTTCTGATTACAAGTGGATTATTCCAAGCTAGACCTGGATTACTTTGGATCACAAGTGGATTACTATGGATTACTTCTGATTACAAGTGGATTATTCCAAGTTAGATTGGATTAATTTGGATTACAAGTAGATTACTATGGATAACTTCCGATTACAAGTGGATTATTTCAAGTTAGACCTGGATTACTTTAGATTACAAGTGGATTACTATGGATTACTTCTGATTACAAGTGGTTCATTCCAAGTTAGGCCTGAATTACTTTGGATTACAAGTGGATTACTATGGATAACTTCCGTTTACAAGTGAATTATTCCAAGTTAGACCTGGATTACTTTGGATTACATGTGGATTGCTGTGGATTAATTCTGATTACAAGTGGATTATTCCATTTAGATTGGATTACTTTGGATTACAAGTGGATTACTATGGATAACTTCCGATTACAAGTGGATTATTCCAAGTTAAACCTGGCTTACTTTGGATTACAAGTGGATTACTATGGATTACTTCTGATAACAAGTGGATTATTCCAAGTTAGATTGGATTACTTTGGATTACAAGTAAATTACTATGGATAACTTCCGATTACAAGTGGATTATTTCAAGTTAGACCTGGACTACTTTGGATTACAAGTGGATTACTATGGGTTACTTCTGATTACAAGTGGATTATTTCAAGTTAGACCTGGATTACTTCGGATTACAAGTGGATTACTATGGATAACTTTCGATTACAAGTGGATTATTTCCAGTTGGACCTGGATTACTTTGGATTCCAAGTGGATAACTATGGATTACTTCTGATTACAAGTGGATTAATTCAAGTTAGACCTGGATTACTTTGGATTACAAGTGGATTACTATGGATTACTTCTGGTTGCAAGTGGTTCATTCCAAGTTAGGCCTGAATTACTTTGGATTACAAGTGGATTACAAGGATTACTTCCGATTACAAGTGGATTACTCCATATTGAAAGTATATTACTCCATATTGAAAGTGGATTACTCCACTTCACAAGTGGATTACTCCATATTACAAGTGGACTACTTCGAATTACTTCATTTACTCCATATTAGAAATGGATTACAGGGGTTTACAAGTGGATTACGTTGAATTGATTGATTAACTCAAGTTTAAAAGTGGATTACCATGGATTATACGGTTACTGTTTCAGAATGCTAGGATTGGACCGAATTACTTGAATTACTCCGTTTTAAAAGTGGATTACCTGGATTTCAAGTGGATTACTTTGGCTTTCAAGTGGATGACTTCATATTGAAAGTGGATTACTCCAAATTACTTAACTTACACGGTATTACAAGTATATTTACTCGTCTTACAAATGGATTACTCTGAATTACTTGAATGACTCTATATGAAAAGTGGATTACCTGGATTTCAAGTGGATTACTTTGGCTTACAAGTATATTTACTCGACTTACAAGTGGATTACTCTGAATTACTTGAATTACTCCATATGAAAAGTGGATTACCTGGATTTCAAGTAGATTGCTCAAGCTTTAAAGTGGATTAATTCGTATTAAAAGTGGATTACTCCGAATTACTTGATTTGCTCGGGATTACAAATATATTTACTCGACATACAAATGGATTACTCTGAATTACTTGAATTACTCCATATGAAAAGTGGATTACCTGGATTTCAAGTGGATTTCTCAGGCTTTCAAGTGGATTACTTCGTATTACAAGTGGATTACTCTAAATAATTTGACTTACTCGGGGTTACAAGTATATTTACTCGACTTACAAGTGGATTACTCGGAATGACTTGAATTACTCCGATTGAAAAGTGGATGGCCTGGATTTCAAGTGGATTGCTTTGGCTTTCAAGTAGATTACTTCGTATTACAAGTGGAGTACTCTAAATAATTTGACTTACTCGGGGTTACAAGTATATTTACTCGACTTACAAGTGGATTGCTACGAATTACTTGAATTACTCCATGTGAAAAGTGGATTTAGCTTCCAAGTAGATCACTTCGAATTATTTTATTTACTCCATATTACAAATGGATTAAAGCGGATTAAAAGAGGGTAACTTTGAATTTTTTGAATCACTAAAGTTTACAAGTGGATTACTATGGATTACAAATTTATAACTCCAGAATACTCCAAATTACGTAAATTACTCCAGATTATAAGTGGATTACTTTGGATTGAAGATGGATTACCTTGAATATTATTTTATAGTTAATCCATTTGCAAAATAGTTTCCAAATTATTCAAAATTATAATTTTTTAATTAATATTTTCCAAACGAAATTTTAGTTTCTGCAATAGTGAATGCATTAAAAAAATCAATTTTTGATGTGTTAAAAAAATCGATATAAAAGAATGTTATAGTTATTCATATTAAGTCATAAAACCATTTTGATAAAAGATTTATAGCTGCAACACCAGTGAATTTGTAAAGGGTGAAAAATGTCCTTGACTCCCCTGACTTTTTTTTGTGGGACAAATGCGGGGGTTTGAAAATTTGGAAAAGGACATTTTCAAAAGAAGAGGAATACAATAGACAATGTACATTTCACGGGACTTAGCAATAAAATTGGCTGTCAATACGATCATAAAATCCCTCGCCTCTCGGGCCAGGTTCAGTCCCTAAATGCTGAATTTTAAACTTCCTGTGAACCTTTAAATTTTTCGAGGGCAACTTTCAGATCCTTCCTGGCCAAGTAATTTTCTGCCCAGATTGTAGAATTTTGAAAAATTAATTTCATAAAAGAACTCGTTATGATTTTATTTCCAAAGATAATAAGGTTTTCATGCTAAATTCAAAGTGAGTAAAATTCGTGCTAAATTTAAAATGAGTAAAATTAAGACTAGCCCTAATTTTCCTAATACATTTTACTTTTTTTAAATTATGGAATAGTCTTAATTTTACTCACTTTTGAAGTTAGCACGAAAAGCTTCAATATCATTGGAAATAAAATCATAACGGGTTCTTTTGGAAAATTAATTTTTCAAAATTCTACTAGAATGTGAATCAAATTAAGACTATTGTTAATTTTACTCATTTCGAATTTAGCACGCAAAGTTACAAATTACGACTAGTCTTAATTTTACTCACTTTGAATTTAGCACGAAAAGCTTTATTGTATTTGGAAATAAAACCATATCGAGTTCTATTGGAAAATTAATTGTTCAAAATTCTACAATATGGGCAGAAAATGATTTGAGCAGAAAGGACCAGAAAGTGAGTAAAATTAAGACTAGTGTTAATTTTACTCATTTTTAATGTAGCAGGAAAAGTTTAAAATTCAAAGTGAGTAAAATTAAGACTAGTCCTAATTTAAAACTTTTCGTACTAAATTCGAAAAGAGTAAAATTAATACTAGTGTTAATTTGACTCATTTTGAATTTTCCCAAAAGAACTCGTTAAGATTTTATTTTCAAACATAATGAAGCTTTTCGTGCAAAATTCAAAGTGAGTAAAATTAAGACTAGTCTTAATTTTGCTCACACTTTTTACTTTTTTTAAATTAGGACTAGTCTTAATTTTACTCACTTTTGAAGTTAGCACGAAAAGCTTCAATATCATTGAAAATGAAATCATAACGAGTTCTTTTGGAAAATTAATTTTTCAAGATTCTACTAGAAATTGAGTGAAATTAAGACTAGTGTTAATTTTACTCATTTTAAATTTAGCACGAAAAGTTTAAAATCAGGTCTGAGTCTTAATTTTACTCACATTGAATTTATCACGAAAAGCTTTATTGTCTTTGGAAATGAAACCATAACGAGTTCCTTTGGAAAATTAATTTTTCAAAATTCTACAATATGGGCAGAAAATGATTTGACCAGAAAGGACCATAAAGTGAGTGAAATAAGGACTAGTGTTAATTTATTTGACTCATTTTTAATTTAGCGCGAAAAGATCAAAATTCAAAGTGAGTAAAATTAGGACTAGCGTTAATTTTACTCCTTTTTAATTTAGCACGAAAAGTTAAAATTCAAAGTGACTAAAATTAAGACTAGTCCTAATTTAAAACTTTTCGTGCTAAATTCGAAAAGAGTAAAATTAATACTAGGGTTAATTTGACTCATTTTGAATTTTCCAAAAGAACTCGTTATGATTTTATTTTTAAACATAATGAAGCTTTTCGTGCAAAATTTAAAGTGAGTAAAATTAAGACTAGTCCTAATTTCAAACATTTCGTGCTACATTCAAATTAAGTAAAATTGACACTAGTCTTAATTTTACTCACTTTCTGGTCCTTCTATTTAAGTCATTTTCTGCCCATATTGTAGAATTTAGAAAAATTAATAACTTGTTATGATTTTACTTCAGATAATAAAGGTTTTCGTGCTAAATTCAAAGTGAGTAAAATTAAAACTATTCATAATTTTACTCACTTTCTGGAAGAATTTTTAAAAATGCATTTTTTGAAAGAACTCGTTATGATATTATTTTCAAACATAATGAAGCTTTTCGTGCGAAGTCCAAAATAAGTAAAATGAATACTAGTCTTAATTTTACTCATTTTCTGGTCCTTTCTTGTTAAGTCATTTTCTGCTCATATTTCAAATTTTTGAAAAATTGTTTCCTCAAAAGAACTCGTTATGATATTCTTTCCAAAGATAAAGCTTTTCGTGCTAAATTCAAAGTGAGCAAAATTAAGACTAGTCCTAATTTCAAACTTTTCTTGTTAAATTCAAAATGAGTAAAATTAAGACTAGTGTTAATTTTACTCATTTTGAATTTTTCAAAAGAACTCAATGTGAGTAAAATTGAAACTAGTCTTAATTTTGAACTTTTCGTGCTAAATTCAAAATGAGTAAAATTATCAAATGTCTTAATTTTGCTCACTTTCTGGTCCTTTATGGTCAAATCATTTTCTGCCCATATTGTAGAATTTTGAAAAATTAATTTTCCAGAAGAACTCGTTATGATTTTATTTCCAAACATAATAAAACTTTGTGTGCTGAATTCAAAGTGAGCAACATTGAAAGTAGTCCTAATTTTAATCTTTCCGTGCTCAATTCCAAACGAGTAAAATTAACACTAGTCTTTATTTTACTCACTTTCTGGTAGAATTTTAAAAAATTAATTTCCCAAACGAGTTCTTTTGTAAAATTAATTTTAAGTCAAATGTGTGAGTAAAATTGAGACTAGTCTTAATTTTACTCGTTTGGAATTTAGCATGAAAAGCTTAAAATTATAGGGCTAGTCTTAATTTTACTCACTTTGAATTTAGCACGAAAAACTTAAATTATCCTTAGCTCAATCTTTGGAAATAAAATCATATCGAGTTCATTTTAAAAAATAACGTTTCAAAATTTTACAAAATGGGCAGAAAATTTCTTGATCAGGATGGATCTGAAAGTTGCCCTCGAAAAATTAAAAGGTTCTTAAAGTGAGCAAAATTAAGACTAGTCTTAATTTTACTCACTTTGAATTTGAAAATTATTTACATTTACAAATATGATTTAATAAGTATAAAAATCTTGTTTGAATATTGCAGGAAAAAATTTGGGTAAACCTTATAAATTATAAAACACAGCCCTTTTATGAACAGTCAATTTCAAAATATTTTTTAACCCTCTTTCATAAAAGCCTTCATTTAAATTAAATAAAAGCTTTCATTTGAAATAATCAAAAAACAAAAGCACGCAATTTTCTTTGTTTCATGCAATTTTGATATTAAAATATAAAATTAATATTAACACAAACTTTTTGTAATCTATAGTATCTATTATCTAAAATAATAGAAAATGCAAAGGCTAATGTTTTGCATTTTTGATAAAAAATATCCATTTTTGACGAAAAACATTAACATAACCTATTATTGTTCAAAAATTCCAAATACGCTCTAAAATCAAATTTTTTTTTTATAACAATAGCAATTTTAGACGAAAAACACTAAGATAATCGAAAATTGTAAACAATTTTTGAATGTTCAAATTATAATGATTTTTTTCGAAAATGCAAATTTTCGATGTAGAACGCCAACGTAACCTAAAATTTTTCAAGAATGTCGTCTTTGAAAATCGTCTTTGAAATCTAGATTTTTAAAAATAAAATGTCAGTTTCTCACAATCTTTTTCTAAATATATTAATTTTTGTTTTAAAACTCTAATTTTTGGTGTCAAACGCTAACATAACCTAAATTTGTCAAAAGTTGCGAATCTCCCTTAAAATCTTTTTTTTCTTTTAATTAAAAATAATAATTTCTGAAGAAAAATACTGGAATAATTCAAAATTGTTAAACAATTCTAATTCTTCTCTATATTAGAATGTTTTTTTTTCAAAACACTAACAAGAAACGCTAACATAACCTAAAATTGTTTAAAGTTGTGCCCCTTCTGTGAAATCTGATTTTTAAATTAAAAGCACTCATTTCCGACCAAAAACATAAACAAAATTCCAAAATTGTTAAAAGATTCTAAATGCTGTTCAAATTATATAATGATTTTTCTTTTGAAATATCAATGCTTGGTGCAAAACGCTAACCTAACCTAAAATTGTTTGTGAATCTTCTTTGAAATCTAATTTTTCAATTTAAAAATACCAACTTCGGACGAAAGAAACTAACATATTTAAAAATTGGTAAAATATACTGAATATTGTTCAAATCAATTATTTATGTTTAAAAAAACGGGTTCCCGTCGAAAACATAAATATAACCTAAAACTATTCAAAAATTGAAAATGTCGTTTAAACAATCATTTTATTAAAAGACAAATTTTAGCTATAAACTGCTAACATAACCTAAAATTGTTAAAAGTTATGAATCTTCTTTAAAAAAGATTTTTAAATTAAAAAAATACCAATTTTCGACGAAAAACACTAACATAATCCAAAATTGTTTAAAGATTCTAAATTCTGTTCAAATTATATAATGATTTTTCTTTTAAAACATGAACTTTTTTTCAAAACGCTAACATAACCTAAGATTGTTCAAATTTGTGATTCTTATTTTGAATTATAATTTTTAATATGAAAAATACTAGTTTCAGACAAAAAACAGTCACAACATTCAACATTTTTTAAAGGTTTGAAATCTTGTTCGAATGGCAATAACATTTTTTTTTCATCGATTTTCTATGAAAAATGTTAATATAACCTGAAATCGTTTAAAAATTTCAAATATTGTTTTATATAACTATAATGATCTTTGTTTTAAAATAACAATTTTTTGTGTAAAACGCTAAGATAACCTAAAAATTTTTGTGAAGCTTCTTTAAAATCGAATTTTTTGAATTAAAAATACCAATTTCAGACGAAAACACTAACATATTTAAAAATTGTTGAAATTTACTAAATCTTGTTTAAATAATAATTATTTATGTTTAAAAAAAATGATTCGCCGTCAAAAACGTAAAAATAAACTCAAAGATTGAAAATGTTGTTTAAAAAATCATTGTTCTTGTTTTAAAATACCAATTTTTGGAATAAACCGCTAACATAACCTAAAATTGTTAAGGTTGGTAATCTTCTTTGAAATCAAATTTTTTCAATTAAAACATACAAATTTTTGATGAAAGACACTAACATAATCCAAAATTGTTGTAATATTTTAAATGCTGTTCCAATTATATAATGATTTTTCTTTTGAAATATCAATTTTTTGTGCGAAACGCTAACATAACCTAAAATTGTTCAAATTTGTGATTCTTCTTTAAAATATAATTTTTTAAATTAAAAATATCAATTTCGGACGAAAGACACTGACATATTAAAAAATGGTTTAAATATATTAAGTCCTGTTTAAATAATAAATGTTTGTGTTTGAAAAAACCGGTTTCCCGTCAAAAACGTAAATATAACCTAAAACTATTCAAAAATTGAAAATGTTGTTTAAACAATCATGATTCTTGTTTCAAATTTAAAAATACCAATTTTTGGTATAAATCGCTAACATAACCTAAAATGGTTTAAAGTTGTGCCTCTTCTGTGAAATCTGATTTTTAAATTTTAAAAAACTGATTTGCGACCAAAAACACAAACAAAATCCAAAATTGTTAAAAGATTCTAAATGCTGTTTAAATTATATATAATGATTTTACTTTTGAAATATGAATTTTCATGCAAAACGCTAAAGTAACCTAAAATTGTTCAAATTTGTGATTCTTCTTTAAAATGTAATTTTTAAAATAAAAAATACGAGTTTCCGACAAAAAATGATAAAAATGTCAAAAATTGTCAAATGGTTTAAAATATTGTACAAATTACAATGAATTTTATATTTTTAACCCACTTTTTATGCAAAATGTTAATATAACCTGAAATTATTCAAAAAATTGTTAATGTTGTTTCACATAACTCTAATGATTTTTATTTTTAAATAACAATTTTTGGTGTAAAACGCTAACATGATCTAAAAATTTTTGTGAAGCTTCTTTGAAATCTAATTTTTTTAATTAAAAATACGAATTCCAGACGAAAAACACTAACTTTTTTCAAAATTGTTCAAATATACTAAATCTTGTTTGAATAATAATTATTTATGTTTAAAAAAAACGCTTTTCCGTCAAAAACGTAAATTTAATCTAAAACTATTCAAAAATTGAAAATGTTTTATAAACCAATAAACCATCATTATTCTTGTTTTAAAAACCAATTTTTCTTGTATAAGCCCCTAACATAACCTAAAATTGTTAAAAGTTGTAAATATTCTTTGAAATGAAAATTTTCAAATTCAAAAATACCAGTTTTCGACGAAAAACACTAATATAATCCAAAATTGTTAAAAGATTCTTAATTCTGTTCAAATTATATAATGAATTTTCTTTTGAAAAATCAATTTTTGTGCAAAACGCTAACACAACCTAAAATTATTCAAATTTGCGATTTTTCTTCAAAATCTAATTTTTTAGATCAAAAATATCAATTTCGGACGAAAGACACTAACATATTAAAAAATTGTTTAAATATATTAAGTCTTGTTTAAATAATAATTGTTTGTGTTTGAAAAAAACTGGTTTCCCGTCAAAAACGTAAATATAACCTAAAACTATTAAAAAACTAAAAATGTTGTTTAAACAATCATTATTCTTGTTTCAAATTTAAAAATACTAATTTTTGGTAAAAATTGCTAACAGAACCTTATTAATCTCTCTATGCACCTCACGATGTGTGGATGAACCTTTAGGCTTTCCAACAGACAGATGATAAGTCTATGGGACGTTGAATCAAAAGCTTTCCGGTAATCAATCCAGGCCATCGATAGGTAACGCTGATAGGATGCTGCGTCTTTACTGACATATCTATCGATGAGCAGGTTCTCCCGACATCCTGCTACGTCTTTCTTTGAGTCGCGTTGTTCGTACATCTCTCGCCACACAGGTCCAATTGTCCGAACAATCCTCTAATTTAGGATAGCTGTGCAGATCTTATACAGTGTGTTCAGACAAGTTATTGACCTTTAATTTTTAGTGTCAGCTAAGTTGCCCGTCTTCGGCAGGAGCACTGGGGCCATACCGGTATCATAGCTCTCCAAAAGGGCATCCCTGAGTCGATCCGTTCACATAAAAGTAATGAGATTCTGCCGGTCAATCGCATTGCCTCCTTCTTGATTGGCTCCCGCAACTCTATGATAGCCAGCGTTGTTGTCCGTCCCATTGTCGGGAGCCCTGCGCATTTGATTGTTTTGAACCGCACTTACTACAACTATGTTTGGTGTTATCATTGCTGTTCCCACGAGCAGCTAGGGAAACGGGTTCGTCAATCTTTGTAGAGCCGCGCATGCAAGCATACTCTGAGAAGTCGCCCGGTCTCACAGAGTCACCGTTTGAGACAACTCACCTAGGTGCCATTCAGCTTTCTGCACGGTTGTCACGCCTCCGCTTAGGGGTTATTCCTTCGGGTCCATGCCTGGATAATTATCCGTGACTGCTTATTAATTATTGTAACCATATTCAGCAGAAACCCTTGGTACAGGGACCCTCCATCCACAACCCGATGACGCAATCGGTAGCTTCGTCATAGGCCCTTCGTTTCGATTCCTAAGGAATCAAAACCGAAAATCGAAAGAAAAAAATATGTATGTGTGTGTGTGTGTATAAAGAAAGTCTCACGACGTGAGATGCGTGGCCACTGGGCACCATGAAATCACAACGACAGACCGGCGAAACCCTCATGTGTCTGCAGGACATGAAGCGACGCAAGGATGACAGTTAATTCACATTTGTTTTTAATCGAGATTTCAGTGGTATGGCACCTTCTTCAAATGTGGCTTCAACTATGGCATACACCTTGACCATGAAAAAAACGTTTTGCTGATATTAAACAAAATGACAAATTCATATCAGTCCTAACATTGTTTAGGAGACCTGTTTTTTGTTTTAATTAGTTTACAATTAAAAGTAAGATGTTTTTTTATCGTTCATGAAATCACATGTTAATTAAATTCAAATAACAAAAATTTTATTTAAAGCAATCTTCCTGATATATATGGCTAACTTTGGTGTAACAGCTGGTGTACATCGACTCTGGACTCATCGAGCTTACAAAGCTAAATGGCCTCTTCAAGTTATTCTTCTTTGTAGCTACTGTCTAGCTGGACAGGTGATTATATGATAAAATAAACCATTTTATTTTCTACAATCAACGGTTATTACGTGAAGGTAAACATACCTATAAAAAATATGAGCACTTGAAGAAAAAAATTCTTGAACCTAAAAACCGGTTTTCTTGAATGTGCATGAAGAATTGGTTGATTCAACAAAATATTTGAGAGACCTGACAAATTTTTTTTCTTGAATGATCCAAATACTCCATCTACCAAGATATTTGGTTAAAATAACCAAACATTTAATGGGGTCAAACAAATATGTTGTTGCCAATATAATAACCATATTCTATGGTTGAACTAGATATCCTCTAGGGAGAGTTTGAACATTTCCCCCCCCCCCCCCTCACGTTAGGACCAACCGAAATACGGGTGTCATCATGAACAAATGTTTGACAAGGCATGCGCACGCATTCGCCTAGTCGAAGTTGGAAGAGAAACCTGACCTCAATTCATAGTCCCGATTTTCGATTGGCTGCTATTTTAAAATCGCGCGCTAAACAGGAATTTCGTATTCCGCCACTCCGGTTAACCCTAACGAGTCAAGAAAGATTCCCATGCAAGGCCATAGCCGGAAAATTTATTCTGGCGTGGGGGGAGGGGGTTATGCAACATGGGTGTGTCAAACCCGGGTCATTCCATCCTTGTTACGGCCTTGTTCTCATGTATCTCAACTCACCCTAGAGGATCTCCAGGTTGAACCAACAAAAATTTTGTTGATTTAACCACATGCTTCTGTGAGTGTGTAACGTATGCGCTCCGGTATTGAGACAGTTGCCCATAGAAGAAGTGATATAAAAAATAACTCCTCAGAGTTACAGTTACTAAATAGTTTCCAGGGATAATTTTATTTGAAAAAAGTTCTGAGGAGGGGGATTTACATTTTTTTGGTAAGGGGGTTTTGCAGCGACACACTGACACCACTCGGAAAAGTATATTTATAAAATGTTTCAAGAATTTCGAGACGGTGGGGGGGGGGTGAACATGGCTGATCCTCACCATGGCTACAGCCTTATTTGTGACTTGATTTTTTGATCAGATTCTAATTTAGAATCTTCTCATTCTGATTTTTTAGTATTCAGTATATGATTGGGTAAGAGACCATCGCACGCATCATAAATATTCGGAAACAGATGCAGATCCGTACAGTAGCAGTCGTGGATTCTTCTTTTCACACGTCGGCTGGCTGATGATGAAGAAGCATCCAGAAGTTATTAGACTAGGAGGTCAAATAGATATGAGTGACATTGTTTCAAATCCAATCCTGGCGTTTGGTAACAAGTACGATATTCATTAAGGAACCTTTTGTAATAGTAAAATAAGTTTTATAAGAAATAATCATAAATTTTGTAACATGATTTAAAAAAGTGACATCGGTAATGTTTTATCAAAAGTTCAAATAATTTTGCATCTTCTGTAAAATGTGCGGTATACAAACACTAGAGTGGTCCACAAATGCACTGAACATTTTTTTCTCTCGAATTTTCATTGGTATTCTCCCACATTTTAAAAATTATTTGTTTGCGATTTCTTTTAGTACAAATTGTTTCTAGTACATGAAATAGCACTCTCTACTGATATTTCGATGTTTAAACAATTGTTTGAATAATTTATTATTGTTTATAGAACTTTTCTCTTCGAATAGAGTTAGAACGTCGCAGCATTTTTCTGAAAATGTCTGAGAAACGTTTCTTTCTAGCATTATTCTAAGATAATATTGTTACAAATAATAATACATCGTTTAAAAAATTATTTTTGTTAACTTTAATTGATTATTGCCTCGCTCTAACTGAAAAGGAGAAACTAAGTAGAAAAATTAAGAAGAAACCTCGACTTTATAACTCTATTCAAAGAAAAAAATTTGCTATAAACAATAATAAATTGTTAAAACAATTTATTCAAGCATCTAATTAGCATTACAAAGTAATATTATATATATTAGAAATAACTTGTATGAAAATAAACCGCAAAAAAATAAGAACAAGCACCAAAATCTCGCAAAATCCAATTTTGACTTGTGGGATTTTTTGGGACAGATAAAACAGACTTGTGGGAGTAAATTTCAGAAAGTCCTTTTTATTCGTATTCAATGACAAATTTTTAAGGCGAGTATTTCAGGTTGAACTAGATACACCTAATATTGATGATTCTGAATAAAATTTAGAAAAACATCCTTTTTATGGGAAATGCGGGTTAAACTTCATGAGGCTTGCCTCTCAATATATGGTAGTTTTTTTTTTCAACAAGAAAATGCATTTATTTTTTTGTGCATGCGAAAAAATTTGGATGAACAAATATGCAAATATACAAATATGGAACAAATATACATACAAATTTAAAAAAATTAAATCTGAACCACCGTAGTGAACTCTTTAGGGTATCTGAAATATATAAAATATAAAAATTATACATAGAACCATATAAAACGATCACGGACACACGAGGAGACAATTGTTTCAATTTCGAGAAGAATATATATCCTTATACAGTTGCAACTCTGCGAGGTTTTTGGACGATGGGAAATTACAAATTGTATAAAGTTGCATGGAAAAATTGTTTAAGAAAATAATATTTTAAAATACTATTCCAGATATTTTACGCCTCTGAGTATACTATTGTGTTTTGTGATACCGATGAGTATACCAGTATACTTGTGGAATGAAGAATGGAAGTACGCTATTTCTTCTCAAATATTCCGGTACGTCTATACACTGCATTGCTCATGGAGTGTCAATAGCTTCGCTCATATATGGGGTAACAAGCCGTATAACAAGTAAGCAATATAATTCTGTGATGACTCGATTTTCTAGCCAAAGTCCTCCATCCAGCGGAACCTAAAATTTTTATCTTTCCAATCTACAAAAAAATTGTAGACAATATTTTAAGTTTATTATAAAAATCACAAGTATTTCAAAGTAATATTATAGAAAATCCCTAAACAGCCACATCGGCCTATCCAAATGACAAGGTTCTATTTTGGAACGTGCAGATAGAAAGATTCTAGCTCGTAGAAGGGAAGCTTCCAAATTTTGCCATAGAGATAGAACCTTGTCATTCAGACGCCCGAACTAGACCTTTCAGTATGCATGTAGCGAGATATAAACATTGCATATTATATTAATTTAGCAATTATTCTTCCAGAAATATGTACTTGAATGAATCATTCACACTGCATTTTTTTATTTGTACAGAAACATAGCTCCTACAGAAAATAAGTTTGCTGCCTTTATATCGCAAGGTGAAGGTTGGCATAATTACCACCACGCATTCCCCTGGGATTATAAGGCTGCCGAATTAAGAAACTACGGATTAAACTTAACAACAGCATTAATTGATATGTTTGCCATAATTGGTTGGGCTTACGATTTAAAAGAACCTTCTAAACAATTGATTATTACATCGATCGAAAAGTATGGAGACGGTTCTCATTCAACTGTGCCACTCGAACCTGTAGATGAAAATTCATTATATTAAGACAGACATGTTTTGTCAAATGAAAGGAGGAGAGGGGTGCGGGTACATAGAAAAAAAAACATTACATAATATATGGGTGTTCGCCAAAGATATACAAATTTTGAAATATATACCTGAATGATAAATAGGAAATTTTAAATACCTGTTGATTCATAATATTTGAAATAATTTCATATTCTATCTTTTCCGACTTTTACTACTTTGGTGAATAATTTTCATCAAATTTCGGTTTGGTCAATAAAGTATTGCATTTTTTTTTTAATTTTAAAAAGTTATGCACTGCATGTTTCAACTTTTTAAATAAAAATGTACATTCAAGACAATTCAAAAAACCTGTTTTTTGGACATAAAAAAAGTTCCAATTTAAAAATATATATTTTTGTATATTTATTTACTATCAAAACCTGTAACTAGAAAAAAATTTAAAAATTTTTTGGCCAATAGGTAATTTTTTTTAATTTTTCAAATCCATGCATGGAACAATAGTGTGTTATGCGCCAAGGGGAAGAAGAGGGACTTTATTGACAGGACTGAGAACATACACAAGTCATACATAAAGTCCCTGTGCCCCTTGACGAATACAATCTTTTATATAATAAATACATGAATATGGCGTCATAGATAAATGATGGCCGTTACATGCTGCTGGGCTGGCCCGGCCCAGACCGTATGGTCGGCGGGTAGTTATTGGCTGGTCAGCTGCTGGCTGAACTCTCTTTATTTTTTAATGACTTGGAAATAACCATTCTTTACTATAAGTGTATTTAGCTGATCAGTGCCAAATCTGGATCAGACCAGACTGTCAAGGTGATGAGAAAAAAAGACTTCGTTGACTATTGTAAATTTCTTATTTTCTATGATTTTAGACACCCTGTAACTTTTTCGAAATATGTTTTCTAAAAGCATCTCGATGTTTCATTAAGAATAATTGATTAAATCAATAACTAATGACAGCCACCTTCTTCCTGCAAATGATAAACTACACAAAATATTAACCAATAACATTTCTCATTGTTATAAACAATGTTCATAAACGAATTCCTTATTTGTCATTTTTATGCATAAACCTTTTTCTTTTCTGCGTAGTCACTTCTTCTCATATAAATCATGAAATTTATAGACGACAGACTTTCTTCTAACAACATGTGTCATTGTTATAAAAAAAAAATTCATTTTGCGGTCAAAATATGCAAGATGCCAAAAAATATGATGAAACAAAAATTATGCACCTAAAAAAGATCTACAAATTTGTTATTCATTACTTTTTGATAGGAGGCGTAGTTTTTGTTTTATCCGTTAAATCCCCAAATTGAAAATGAAAAAATTAAATTTTTGGACAAACAACACAAGCTACGAAGAAAATAAATTTAAAAAAATTGTGCACCCAAAAGAGAGCTACACACTTGTTACTAATCGTTGTTAGACAGTCTACGTAGTTTTTGTTTTAATTATGAAAAATAAAATTAAAAATAAAATTTTTCGTACAAACGACACAAGCTACGACAAAATATGAAGACAAAAATTGTGCACCCAAAAAAGATCTATTAATTTTTTATTAATCACTTTTTGATAGGACGCCTAGTTTTTGTTTTAATCGTACAAAAAATAACATTAAAAATAAAAAATGCGGAAAACGACACAAGGCACGAAAAAAATAGACAAAAGTCGTTCACCCAAACAAGAGATAAAAATTTGTTATCAATCACTTATTGAAAAATAAATTTTTTTGGTCAAACGACACAAGTTACCAAAAAAAGATGAATAGACAAAAATTGTGAACCCAAAAAAGATCTACACATTTTTTATTAATCACTTGTTTATAGGATGCGTAGTTTTTGTTTAAATCGTAAAAACTAACATTGCACATATTTTTTTAATTGTGAAAAGCGACACAAGACAAAAAAAATTAATACACAAAAGTTGTTCACTCAAAAAAGATCTACGAATATTTAATTAATTATTTTTTGGCAGGATGCGTATTTTTTGTTCAAATCCTAAAAAAAAAAAACATTTAAAATAAACAAATTAATTTTTTGGAAGAACGAAACAAGGTGCAATAAAATGGTAATTAAGAAAATTGCTTTTCCACAGGATGCGCACATTTTTTAAATAAAAAATACAAGACAATAAAAATACATTTGTTTCAATATCAATGCATATTCTGAGTTGTAATAATATAAATTTATTGAAACGATACATTTTTTAGGGTAGCTGAGAATGAAAATTAATACAAAATAAAGTAAAAATATTAAAGTAATCATGAAGAATGAAATTTGTGCTTCATTTTGCAATATTTGAATAAGCAGTCCCAGACCGAGGTACAGAAATAAATATAATATACATTTGATATATTACAGTTGAACTTAATGTAGAAAAGTTCGCACTTTGGAAAAAATCGAGTGCAAAGCACGAGATACGTGATGATAATGTGTTCGTTAAAGCCGAAGGAGCTTTAACAAAGAGAATTCACAATCACCAAGTGACAGTTGTCGATGCTTTGACCTTTAAATGTAAAAGATTTGTGCACAAATATAAGGGAAGTACAGAGACCGAGCGCGCAGCATGAGGTAAATACATCGTCGTGAGCGAAGCGCCAGATAAATATATTATTGAGCGCGAAGCGCGAGAACCAACAGTCGCGCGCCCTAGGCGAGCTCAAACTTGCGAACCTATCTAATGATATATAACTATTCAACGCTATTTAGAAAAAATCTAAGTTAAATAATTAATAAGAGGGGGGGGGTAAATAAATCTTATGTATCCTTACGTGGGCCGGAGGGGAGTCCAAAATGGTCAAAATCGCCCCATACACTATCAAGCGTGAAGCGCGAAATCCAAAAGACGCGCGCCCCAGGCGCGTTCAAACTTGCAAGGGAAGCGAGCCGCGCGCGCAATCCGCGACCAGGATGTGCCCGCGCATCGGGCAGATTAAAAAAATGTATTTTTGTTGCACTTTTAGAATTTTTAATAATTTTTTACTTTCTTCATTTTTTCTTCTTTCTCCTCTATTTATAAGTCTACAGGAATCAAAGATCCACTAAAAGTGCTATTATTCAACAAGAAGATTTGTCGCATTTTCTTATAGCTTCGTCATTACATTCTCATCCTAATGGGATGGTATTAGTTGTATGTAAAATTTTACTTCGACAGTTCTTATTATATCTCCACGTTTTAAGACCCCCCGACTCAGAAAAAAACTTTGATGTTATGAATACAGTTTATATATTAAGATTTTAATTCCGTGCAGTAACTTTTGTTCATTATCCTGAATATTTAATGCAACGCATTCAGTTATTATTTTAGCATATTCCCCACAGGGTAATGGGCGTTTTTTGAACAAGAAAGCGTAAGTTTCGAAAAGGTATGATAGATAGAAAAAGGCCACGCTTATTTCCATTCTGTTAGAAAAGAGTTGCATTTTTGAGAAAAACAATTACTAAAAAAAAAATTTGTTTAAACAATTGAAGATTACTCTAAGAAATATATTTCATTATTGCACAAAACGGAAAAGAATGGTTGGTAGGCGCAACTTCGGTTAGTCATATATGGCGCTGTCAGTGGAGTGGTTGTGATTACTACTTTTATTTCTTCAAATGAAACATGGCATTTTATTGCAGTTGTGAATCGTAGTGATTTTAAGTGTTACACACAAAGTGAAGTAACTGTGAACGCATTTTAATGCAATTTTGTTATATGCATAATTCCTATCTTGCCGCTTCCTTCTTTTCAGAGCAATGTACCCGCTCACAATAAGAAGCGACACTTCATCAAGATATATCAAACGGAATATAAAATATTAGAACCTGATATAGTAGAAATTGATAGGGATAAACGGAGGAGAGCACCGTAAGTTATAAGCGGTTCCATTAAAGTGTCGGTACCTGATATCAAACTGAACATTGTAAAGCTGGTCACCACTGTCGAACAACCTCTATAGGCCGTAAATTATGAATCATTGAAATTTGTCAAAAACAAAATTATGGAGGCAGTCCCCAGTAGCGACCGATTCACAATCGACAGCGATAGTGTTCGGCATTAAGGCCATGTAGCGAGTGGACCAGCTGACCAAGTCAGTCCTGAGATCGATATTTTATCACCCATATTTAAAAATAGAATTAAAAATAACGCGGAAAAAATTTCGGAAAATATTAATAAATATAAAAGGACCGTTTGTGGCAAGGCACCGAATTGGGGGAAAAACAAAGTTTATTATTGAAAATAAGAAATATCGACAGGCGCATTTAGGCTTCACGGCCGAAGTTTGATTTCTATCATTCTCTGTCGATAAAGAAGAAATAATTTAAAAAAAAAGTTCCACAATTAAATATTTAGGAGCAGAGACACCTTCCTTCGTCCTTTGTATTTAGCGTGCCAAATTTCCAGCACGATATCTCATTCCGTGTGTCCGAACGGTTCAAGGGAGATAGAGTCAATTGTCCAAAACGAGAAGTGCCAAATTTTCTGAAACTATAATTTTCGGACAGTAGTCTCCGTTGTTCACTTGACGTCTGACATTGTTCTCCAAGACTTCGAGAAACGAATCATATTCGTAATCGAATTCTCGGCTCCGGCCGACTGCAACGTCACTGCCAAGGAGAAAGAAAAGGAGGTGAGCTATCATGACCTTAAAAGAGAGTTGCAACGACTGTACCCAAAATATTCGGTTAAAGTAATTGTTCTTGTGGTATGTGTTCTCGGTGGTGCGAAACTGTCACTGGGTCATAACGTTAAAGCTATTTCCGCGTATAAAAAGTATGCCAAGGCACTTGCTAGATGGATGCAGAAAGCTGTCATTCTTGGGTCGCTTTGTTTCCTCAAGGCACACGAGGGTTTCGCCGACCTGTCGTTGTGATTTCGTCGTGTCCTGTGACCACCCATCTCACGGTTGTGAGACGTGGCCATGAATGGGATTTATCGCGGTCCTACTGGGAGCCGATGTCATTTTTTAGATGACAGTTGCTCCCAGTGGGACCCTGCGGTGGTTGTATACCTTTAGTTTTTAATTATATATATATACTACCGGTCAAAAGTTTCTGACCATCTCTTTTTTCATGACTGACAAAGTTCTCTTAATTTCAATTATGTCAATTTCAATCAATTTCTTGGGCTCCTTTCAAAGCTATTTTTCTAGTTTGTTAATGTATGAAATATATAACCATAAAGTTTATATAAAAGTCGCTTAAAATATATATTTATTGAATGTTTTATTTTTATTTGTCTACAGATAAGATGTTTTCACATTTTTCCAAGTTCAAGTTCTTGCACTCTGATATGATTTTTTTTAGATGTATGCTCATAAGCTGCTACGATACTGTAGAAAAATATCTTTAAAATGAGCACAAGAACATTAAAAAATATTGATTATAACGTAAGTTATTAAAAATTTAAGAAAACATGGAAATTTACATTATGTTTCCAATATCTACTTGAAAAAAAGACAAATTGACTTCATCCTGGGCTCATTTCATACAGAATTTTGAGAGCATTTTACCCTTTAAAGAGAAAATGTTTAGCTCTGACATAATTGAAATTAAGAGAACTTTGTCAGTCATCAAAAAAGCGATGGTCGGAAACTGTTGACCGGTGGTGTACATACATATATATATATATATATATATATATGTGTGTGTGTGTGTGTGTGTGTGTGTGTGTGTGTGTGTAATTACATAACTTGAATTTTATAAAAACTAATGTGTATATGTTCTAGAAGACAAGATTACTTGATTTGGAAAGAACCTGAATAATTTTTAACTCGAAGACAGGCCAAAAGGCTCCCAAAGCCTTCAAGGGTCATCATTAACCTAGTTCCAGTTTACAGAAGGTTTGTATTCCTTATGTTTATTGTATTTATTTTTACGTAATTATAAATGTGTTTATGTAAAATTGTATATACTTGTAGTTGCTGGGACCGACAAGATCTAGATTTTTAATTTAAAAATCAGTTATTAGAAAATTATAAATGTCTACCTGGTCTTGTCTTAGCACAGCTACAGCCATAAATACAAGACAAGTCTGTATATCTCCAATGTCTAGCTGATGAGACGGAACCAGGCGTTATGACCTTAAAGACATATTGAAAACACTCAAGACAAAATCAGGAACAAATGTTTTTATCGGGGACGTATTTCATAGTCAAGATCTGTCGAAAACTGCCAGATTTTTTTTTGTTGAAGTGCTGTATTTTTGTGCTGATTACTCAACAGAATCACATTTTGCCTACTTGAATCTACTGCAAAGAATTACGCGCAAAATCTTCCAATAAGATACAATTGCTTATAAATTTATTTTGCTTTATTTGAATTGGGTAATTGCTCTTAAAAAGTGAAAGAACACAATTGAAGAATATTTATTCTCTTTTTGGAAAACTGGACTCAAATCATTTTCACCTGTAATAGAATTTACAGTGTTTCGCGAATTAAAACAAAGAAAGAAAATATTTATTTCAATGAGCCATACTCGTGTTGAGAAAGGACAAAAACACCCAAGCAAATGCGATATTCATTCACAGGCATTTAATTCTTAATTTTGAATGAAGTTAAAGCAAGTATTTTCCAGCTGCAAATTCCCGACTGATTTCTCGCAAATTAGCACGAAATACCTAGAAACATTACTACCTTTGCGTCACGCGTATCCCCTCAGCTGGCGATGCGCGCGAAGAAAAAACGATAAAAATATATATGTCACAGACCCGCCTGGAAAAGGTACGAATCGTTGTGTAAATACAAAAAATACAAGATCGCGGCATAAATTGCCAATGCGCATATAATTAGGGAAACCTAATTTTATTACTCTAAGAGGGAACCGCAGTTCTTCTCTTAGAGCTGGTGCTCTTGCCGACGCATCGGGAGAAAGACGAGCTTTCTTTTCGTGAGAGGCTATTTAACAGCTCACCCCTCTAGTACAGTGGTCGGCAAACTTTTTGCTCACTTTTCAGGTATACTACTACTTTACTACTCTTCTACTTCACTACTACTGCTTTTTTACTTTACTACTTTTCGGTCTGTTCATGAACCTCAGTGTGAGTGAGCTTACTCCAGCAAGGATCTTTTGTCCACAGGCAGGTATTCTTGTGGGGAATGAGCCGAACAGACGTAAGTTCTTCAGTTGTTAAATCACCTAGGCTGATAGAAGAAAGACTGGCAGAAGGAGATCTGGACCTGGCACGATGAGAAGATTCAGCAGCAGGAGAATACCTGACCGGAGAACCCGGAGAATGAGTTCTGGCATGAGAAGACTTTTCAGGAGAATCAGAAGGTCTGCCACGAGAAACATCAGGGATAGGATCACCATTGGGTAAACAGTCAAACTGTGAACTCAACGCTGCAAAAAAAAAACAGAGGATTCAATTTAGAAAAAGCTTTAGGAACATAAACTTTAATTATCCAAAAATACTTCAAAAGGAGAAATATGTTTCTAAAAATTAGTGTCATCTTGTCATTAGAAACACAAGAGAAAAGAGGGAGAAGAAAGGGAGAAAAGTTTTCCTTGCGTATTCTCTTCCACAGGTATTACAATTTTTCCCCTGTTAACCTTCTTCACCCTTTCATAAAGAATTCCTGTTTTTTCCCCCCTTTTAGTAGTTTTTAGCCCAAATGTAAACTGAATTAATAGAACTGAATAAGAAACTCTAACTATATGGGTCTAAACTTAATCTTTTGTGTGAAGAAGTCTGGTATTGTACTTTTGGTGAAGAATTACACTTTTTCCCTCACAATTGATTTTAATTTTGATAGAACTGTTTTTTCAGAGTTTATTTTCATAAAAAAAATTGAAAATTTGCTTTCAAATTTTTTGTTTCTTGTTTAAGAACTGTTCTTGGATTAATTTTGTAACTGAAAATTTACCCAGTCCGCAAACGAAATGAATCTTCTTGGTTGAAAATTAAACTTTTTTGGTGAAAAATTGGTTTCTTTCTTTGCAAATTATAAAACTTTTCACAAACAGTTAGGCATAGACTTAATAAGAAAGTTCTAACTCCTTCATAAGAAAAACTTGATTAGATACATTTTTCAACATTATTACAAAACTTTTAACACAATAAATTACGCATTTTCCTCGAAAGAAAATCTACTTTTCTGTCATGAAGATTGAATCACTGCTGAACTTTCCCCTAAGTGTGAGTATCTTTCGATATTTTTTTCAACTTTTTCTCAAGAAAGATTTTTTAGTCTCATCCTGATTAGAAGCAGTGATATCTTACTAAACACCAAAAAATAAAAAAATAAAAATTAACTCTATTATAAAATCATTTTTCATCGTATTTTTTCAATAAAATAAACCCTTCGAAAAGTAGAATTACGTATTTTTTTGATTGTTATAGGGTTGATGTTGGTTAAAACTTCACCACAAAGCTCTTTTAGGGGGAAGAATCCTCCCTAAAAGAATTAGAAAAATGAAAATATTCTGCAATTTCAAAACAATCTATTCAAATGCTTGAAGCCATAAAATATATAACACAACAATATTATATATGTGCCGATGAGAAAACAACCACTACGAAGGGTTAAACCACCCCCCTCCCCGAATTAGTATTTTACTCAGAGTTTCAGTCACTCAGGGCAAGGCAAGATTAGAGTTCCAGACACTTAAGGAAAGATTAGAGTTCAAGACACTTAAGGCAAGATCAGAGTGCTAGCCACTGAAGGCAATATATAGTGGTGATCCAGCTACCTAAGACAAGACCAGCCAGTTCCAGCCACTTGAGGCAAGGTCTTAGCTCTTCAGCCACTTAAGGCAAGAGGTATTCTAAATCCAGTCATTCAAGGCAAGATCAGAGTTCTAGCTACTTAAGGCAAGATCTAGTGGTGATCCCGCCACCTAAGGCAAGATCAGTCAGCTCCAGCCACTTGAGCCTGCATCTTAGCTCTCCAATTACTCAAGGGAAGATCAGAGTTCCAGCCACTTGAGGCAAGCTCAGAGTGCTATTAACTCAAGGAAAGATATAGTGTTGATCCAGCCACCTAAGGTAAGATCAGTCAGTTTCAGCCACTTGAGGCAAGGTCTTAGCAATCCAGCCACTTACGGCAAGAGGTATTGTAAATTCAGCCACTTTAGGCAAGATCAAAGTTTTAGCCAATTAAGGGAAGATCAGAGTTCTATTCACTTAAGGCAAGATCAGTCAGTTTCAGCCACTTGAGGCAGGATCTTAGCTCTCCAGCCACTTGAGTCAAGATCAGAGTTCCAGCCACTTGAGGCAAGATCAGAGTTTCAGCCACTGACGGCAAGATCTAGTGGTGGTGATTCAGCCACCTAACGCAAGATCAGTCAATTCTAGCCACTTGAGGAATGGTCTTAGCAATACAGCCACTTAGGACAAGAGGTATTGTAAATCCAGCCACTTAAGGCAAGATCAGAGTTCCAGTCACTTAAGGGCAGATCAGAGTTCTATTCACTTAAGGCAAGATCATAGTTCCAGCGACTTAAGGCAAGATCTAGTGGTGATCCAGCCACCTAAGGCAAGATCAGTCAGTTCCAGCCACTTGAAGCAAGGTCTTAGAAATCCAGCCACTTAAGGCAAGAGGTATTGTAAATCTAGCCAATTAAGGCAAGACCAGAGTTCAAGCCACTTAAGGCAAGATTAGAGTTCTTGCCACTCAAGGCAAGATTGGAGTTCAAGCTATTTAAGGCAAGATTAGAGTTCTAGAATTTTTGGACTATCGAATACTCGTAATATTGCCTTTTCCATGCCGTTACGTATTGTTCGAGGACATCACCCAAAAAGCAACTTGTTCGTTAGATAATGCGGTAAGATTTTTGCAGAGGAAAACACCGAAATCCTTCGATGAGCACGACTCATGGTAATAGCGTATTTGTTTGACTTAATTTTTATTGTATCCGAACCAATTTTTGAAAGTATCACCTTCAATGAATTCTGTGTAGCCAAAGTCAAAAATGATTTTTTCGTTCTTTCGTGATAATACTTGAACATGAGTTCACTAATTTGTTTGTGATCTACATATCTAACTTCTTTAGATATTTGTTTTCCAAGAGACCAATTGTTCTCAATGCCTGTATGAATACTACATATACGAGCATTATACTCAACTAAGAGCCTATAGTTGATAAATAAAATTTGGCACAACTTATTAGGGACTAAGATCAAGGTTTCTGTAGTCTCGAAACCAAATTTACATTGCGTACGTGATTTCAGTCCTTGTCTATAAATCGATAAGTCTGGTGTGTCAGATGTATCATGGGCAATTTGAACGCGACGGTTTTCACTGATATTGTAGCATGACTTGCATTAAAAGTTTCTCTTAAGTTATTATTAACAATCAAGGTATCATCTAGCTAATCTACACAGAAAAACTTAGCAGCTTTTGATCTTTTTTGCTCATTGCAGCCTAGAAAATTACTGAAACGCATCTTTGAAACTATAAGCGATAATAAACACTCCCAAAACTCTTCTGAAGATGACTGACGACAAGGCAACCTCTACAAGCAATGATAAATGAAGCCAACTATCCTGAAAAGGAATGTTGAAATATTCAAACACTGAAAGACAGAGAATTTACCGAAACTTCGCTATGAACTAATTTTAAAAGATGCAACCTCTGCACCCAATGATGGATAATTTCAAATATCTTGAAAATAACCGATGCAGTGTTCAAATGCCGGAAAAAAGCATTAAACTGTAGGAATACCAGCAGCGAGTTCAACACTGTATATATTATTTTTCAGTATCAACTCTAATGTGGTTTTCTATGCGCCACCCAGCAGAGCAATAGAGTACTACGATCCTCTCGACTATCTTCCAAGTAGAAATTTAGTGAATTACCTTTTTTACGTTTTGGGTAAAAATTATATGTTGCGAAAATGGTTTTCAAAAACAGCCTTTGAATTTTACTATTTTTAGGGGATGATTTCACGCAATTTAGAGGAAAGAGTTTTGATAATATAGTTTCAGGATTATAAGGATGAGATATCTCGTGTCTTTTGTAAGTCAAATATTAAACACAAGGTTTTTTTTCAATTTTCAGGATTATTCATTATCTCCTTCTGATTTTGGGTGAGTTCACCCTTCCTGGGCTGAAACTCAGACTGATCTTGCCTTACTTGGCTGGATCACCACTTGATCTTGCCTTAAGTGGCTAGAACTCTGATCTTGCCCTGAGTGGCTGGAACTCAGATCTTTACTTAAGTGGCTGAATATACAATAGTTCTTGCTTGATGTGGTTGGAGAGCTAAGATCTTGTCTCAAGTGGCTGGAACTGACTGATCTTGCCTTGAGTAGCTGGATCACCACTAGATCTTGCAGTACGTGACTAGAAATCAGATCTTGTCCTAAGTCGCTGGATTTACAATAGCTCTTGCCTGAAGTGGTTGGAGAGCTAAGATCTTGTCATGAGTGGCTGGAACTGACTGATCTTGCCTCAAGTGGCTGTATCACCACTGTATCTTGCATCAAGTAGCTAGAAATCAGATCTTGTCTTAAGTGGCTGGATTCACAATAGCTCTTGCCTGAAGTGGTTGGAGAGCTAAGATCTTGTTACAAGTGGCTGGAACTGACTGATCTTGCCTCAAGTGGCTGAATCACCACTATATCTTGCCCTAAGTGGAGACATCATATCTTGTCTTCAATGGCTGGATTCACAATAGCTCTTGGGTTAAGTGGCTGGAGAGATAAGATCTTGCCTCAAATGGCGGGAACTGACTGATCTTGCCTCAAGTGGCTGAATCACCACTATATCTTGCATTAAGTAGCTAGAAATCAGATCTTGTCTTAAGTGGCTGGATTCACAATAGCTCTAGCCTGAAGTGGTTGGAGAGGTAAGATCTTGTTACAAGTGGCTGGAACTGACTGATCTTGCCTCAAGTGGCTGAATCACCACTATATCTTGCCTTAAGTGGAGAAATCAGGTCTTGTATTAAGTGGCTGGATTTACAATAGCTCTTGCCCTAAGTGGCTGAAGAGAAAAGATCTTGCCTCAAGTAGTTGGAACTGACTGATCTTGCCTTAAGTGGCTGGATCACCACTATATCTTGCATCAAGTGGCTAGAAATAAGATCTTGTCTTAAGTCGCTGGATTTACAATAGCTCTTGCCTGAAGTGGTTGGAGAGCTAAGATCTTGTTAAAAGTGGCTGGAACTGACTGATCTTGCCTCAAGTGGCTGAATCACCACTATATCTTGCCTCAAGTGGCTGGAAATCAGACCTTGTCTTAAGTGGCTGGATTTACAATAGCTCTTGGCTTAAGTGGCTGGAGAGATAAGATCTTGCCTCAAGTGGCTGAAACTGACTGATTTTGCCTTGAGTGACGAAAATTCTGACTAAACTTCTCATCGGGGGAAGGGGGGGGGGTATTTACTCTTCGTTGGGGTCGTTCGCTCATCAAGACATATGTTACATTGCTGTGTTATATCTATTATGACTTCAAACATTTAAATATATTTTTTCGGAATTTCAAAAAAAAATTATTTTTTGATACCTGTACAATATTTTCATATTTCTTTCCCAGGTTGCTATCGAGGTCCAAAAAGTAGGCTAAAAACATCCCATTTTGCGGTGAGTAGTCACTGAGGAAAAACTTAATAAAACTTTAAAATAAAATAGCAATTAAAATAGAATGCGGATGTGTTCTAAGTATAGCTTGAAAAATGTTCATGAAATTATAGATATATTGTTTTATTCCATTCACTAATACAATTAAGAATAACCGACAACGATAAGACTAGAGTAAGAACAATCTTCGTCTTTTCTATTTATAGAAAAAGCTAAATAATGTATCAATGTATACTTGGATTGTATATTCAACTAATTATTATTCTAGTGTTCCATCAGATTTTATGATATATCTTATATTTGTTATCGGAGAGATCGTAGGCGTTGAGGTTTTCCTGCTCAGATATCCACATTTCATTAGAGTTATTTTCAAGAAAATAAAATTCGTTACGTTGAATCTGATCTTTTACTTTTAGGCGTACTCTATCGTTCAAATGAAAAAATTTATATACAGTTACCCGCCGAATGATTTTAAGTTCCGGGTTATTGTCTGGTTTTCTTTTGATGAATTGTTAATTTTCCAAATTATAATTCCTAATTCGAACAAAAACGTTTCCAATTTACTTTTTTTTCAAATTACGATTTTAAGTTACTTTCCGAAATTCCCGTTATATGTAACAAATTTCCATTTCTAAGTCAAACTAGGATTTTTTACAGAAATTCTTAGTTTGAAAAAGATGATATCAGTCTTCCTTGACCCAAAATTGAAATTAAAATTCTCTATCAAATTCCATGTCGCGAGGGAGAATTTTAGTCCTTTTGAAAAATTTACTATTGGAAAGAATCATGTTTCTTTGACGAATTCCCTCTTCTAACTTAGTTCGTTATTTCAGTTAAAAATTCATTTGCTGGTTGAAAAATTTAAATATTTTGTTGAAAATTAATTGTTTTTCACTGATAATTTGACTGAAAATTTATGATTTCAGGAATAAATATTTGTCTCCTTCAGTTGAAAATTATTATCAGCAATATTGCTTATTGAATTTCGATTAGCAAATAACACTTGGTCAATGTCGTTGCATCTGCTCTCATAGAACATAAGTAATATTATAATAAAATTCTTGACTCTTGGGGTTAATTCCAAAAACTTTATTTTTAATCAAAATTTTGTTATAGTAAATTAAATACTCGATTGATGTAAAACAATGTCGTCTCACCATACGACAACAATTGCTGTTGTACGAAATTTGATCAAAACTTCAACTTTGGTTTTAACTCTAGGCCACATTTCTCTTTTGCATTGATATACCAAATTTAACAGTTTGGTACAAACAATTTGTTTTCTTCTTTTAGTTACTAAACAACAGCTTATAATATACGCAAAAGTTACAGGTGCGCGTTCCTTAAATTGTTTATGTATAGCAATCGTGAAGTTTCATAATGAGCCTCACAGATCAATTTATTTGCTAAAAACACTTTTAAGAACAAATAAGAATACATCAAATAAGAAGTTTCCAACTCTGTCATGAGAAAAAACTTATTTTCTCCCTCAAATAGTCTTACCTATATTATAAAGGACCACGCCGGAGTGTACCATATGTGCACACGCACATATGGTACAAATTTCGTATGAATAGGGACACTTTTCCAATTCCGGTTTTTTAAGTCACACATTATGGATTTCCCCGAAATAAATTTATATTGAATTTGCGGTCATTCCGGACATAATCAGTTGAAGTTTGACAAAAATAGCAATTAGAATGGAATATTATAGTATTAAGTATATTATATTATCATATTCACCAATGGAATCAAGGATAAACACCAATGAAAAGACGAGAGTAGAAACAGTCTTCATATTTTCTGATAAGAGAAAAAGCTCTTAAAAGTATTAATGATGACTTGGATTGAAAATTTATCAAATGAATATTCTAGTTCTTTATCAGATTATATAGTATAACTTACATTACTCATCTCAGAAATAATAGGCGCCAGCCTTGTGCTTATCATATATTTACATTTCATCAGAATAAGTTTCAAGAAAAAAACATAATCACTGAATTTGTTGAAACTGATGTCACAATTTATATAATCTTTTACGTTCGAACGCAATCCATCGTTTACATGGAATAGTTTCCACCCTATGCATGATTTTAAATTTCCGGTTATTTCTCGTTTTTCATTCGTTGAATTGGTAATTTTTCTCGGTGAATGAAAGAGAGTTCAAAGATTTGACAATTGTGCACCTAACAAAGATCTGCAAACTTTTACTGATCACTTTTTGATAGGATGCGTAGTTTTTGTTTTATTCGTAAAAAATAGCATTCAAAAAAGAAAAAAGAAATCTCTAGAAGAACGATGCAGGGTTCCTAAAAAGACGATTAGACAAAAATTGTGCATTCGAGAAAGATCTACGAATTTGTTAGCAATCACTTTTTGATAGCATGCGTGGTTTTTATTTTTATTTGAGAAAATAAAATTCCAAAAAATGAGAGAATTGAATTTTCCGACAAACGACACAAGCTATGACAAAAAATTAATGAACAAAAGTTGCTCAACCAAAAATGGTCCACACATTTGTTGAACTTTTTTTTATAAAATTGTTCTTAGAACCACATTACGCTAGGATGCTTATCTTTCCTTCAAATTGTAAAAAATAACATCAAGAATAAACAAATTAAATATATGGAAAAAGGACACAAGTTGCAATGAAATATTCAATAATAAAATGGCTTTTTTATAGGACGCGCACTTTTTTATTTATAATCACAAAAGAATGTAAATACGTTTGTTAAAAAAAAATGCATATTATGAATTTTAATAATATAAATTTATTGAAATGATATATTTATAGCAGGAACCTAATGTAGAAAAGTTTGCATTTTGGACAAAATTGAGAGCAAAGCACGAGACACGTGATGAGGATGTGTTCGTTAGATTTGAACGAGATTGAGCAAACGAGATTTCGCAATCACCATATTACAGTTGTAGATGCTTTGACCTCTAAGTTTAGAAGGTCTGTGTACTACGTCTTGCATCAGAAAGGGAGGGGGAAATGTCTCGATTGTCCAGTTAGGTAGAAAGCCTGAAAATTTGTTGAAAAAATTGGAAAGGAGAATTTTGATCCGCTCTCAGTTTTGATGAAATGTTTCAGAAATTAAATTCTTTCAGGCGTATACGATATATTTCAGTATTTAAACGATTTTGAGTAATCTCAATAGATTACAAGAAATTTTGTAAAATTTTACTAAAATTTCAACAGATGTTGGAGAAATTCAAGAGATTTCATAAGATTTCAATATATTGAGCAGATGTAGACTCCGGAAGCTACGATCATGGTTCTTCAAAGCAATCAATCCCGATGCAACTGGAAAGTGTACGTCATTCACTTCTGCTGCTCCTGTCCTTAGAAGGTAAGAAAGAGCGGAAAATTTGCTAACTATTTTTGTAGAATATTATGAGCAACAGTGTTGATGGATCACATGAAGTAATCCCACGAGAACAGCATTCTGCATCCGGTTCGCGATGGAATGAGCGTGATGCTGACAAGCTGGAATCTTCTTAAGTTGGCTATGGAATAAAGCTTTCATGTCGAGAATTCAATCACGCAAATGATATTGGTCTTCAGAGCTTGGAGTAGAATATCAGGCTTTGTAGCACTGTTACGTTGGGTGGTGGAGAATGAGAAATTCCAGAAGATCTCATACTGATCATTCTTCACAACGGACTCGAGTTCCCTCTCGCCTTACGGCAAGACGGACAATGAATTGACACCATAGAAGTGCCTGAGATGACAATATAACACTTTTAGAGCCGCATAGTGTCTCTATGTACCCGTAACGTGCATGCTTTGAGCATCCACTAAAAACATTTTCAAGTGTTTCTGGCTCTTGCTTGCACGATCAGCAGTTAGTATCGCCTGCAGGTACATTCATTATGTGCTCACGGTAAACTAAGCTGTCTATAACGCCGTGCTGACAGGCTAAAAGAAATTCCTCAGTCTCCGATATCAATCCAGCAGACTTTAGAAACATGTTGGGAAGACCCATGAAGAGCACTTCTCTACGTATGATGCCATAGAATTTACCGTGAAGAGGCTTGTCAGCATGTTCTCCTAGTAAATGCGTATGTTTTGCTTCCTGTACACGTCTTTGAAGCACCAAAGGTGTTAGTGATGCTAGACCACATATAGTGTTGCCGAAATCAAATAGGAGGCTAAGCTCCTCTGCGCCCTATCTGCGGCACGGTATAGAAATACCGGAGCATTGACTACTTCATGTTGATGTACGAGTCGGATAAGAGAATCAGTGCTATCTAGAACTAAGTAGGCTCTAACCAGAACCCTTTTTCGTTGGAGACCCTCTAAGTTTTAGCAAGCCTCTACCCCTATCTTGCGTGTACTTCGATCAAGTTGCTTCAACTCATCGACGTTCCATTTTATTGCACCAAACGTGTAGAGCAGTATAGGAAGAGCCAGCAAATATGCTGGAATTTTTTGTCAGGTTCTACGAAAAAACCAAGACCACCACCGTGTTCTAGGTGAAAAAATACATGCAAAACATAAGTTACATGTTCTAAAATGACGTTGGATTTTAAATTATCCTAATGATCATCTCAATAATTTGTGTACACTTGGTTTTATCCTTGCCCACGGATAAAGCTCGTAATCCAATTTTATTGTTTTCCAAGACAATTTCTCAAGCTACTTTAATTTTAATTTGCTCTTGGTTTTAGAAACCAACAGTATTGAAGCTATATTCCGGTACGCAGTATGCAAAACATGTTCGAATGCATGCAGTTCATCATGTAGTAGTGCCAAACGATATAGTAAAGAGCTCTCATTCACAGGAAATTCATCACCTGAATTGCCAAACTGATGTGTAGTTCGGAGACACATTGAGAAACGACAAGCCGCATTGTTGCCTACAATAGTATTTATACATTAACCATCGGACATCGTTTGCGTTACATTGAATTTTACTTTGACACTTTTGCTACTCATCAATTTAAATTAACGTGGCCTAAATTTTTTAATCTCATCATTCAAACGTTTAAATTCTCCAAGAGTAGCTAGCTTGTCTTCTATCTCAAGAGCTATTCTAAGGGATCTGCAAAATCAAACACTCTGCTGAGTAGGATTGATGCAAAAACATTCACTTTTCGTCTTGCTTTTTAATTGAATAACAATGAGGCTGGTCACAAAAAGTGATTGCAGGGGGCTACTTTGTTCGCTATCGGGGTAATTGCCCTTTTGTTGCAAATTAGTGTGCCCAGAAGAACTGTCAAATCCTAACGTGGCGCTCAATTCTCAATTCAGTAGATCAAATTCATCCCATCCTAAAGCAATACCTTCACACAATCGTTCGGCAGTCTTATTTAACATGAACTGCAAAGGCACTGATATTTCAACATCGGACATAGTATAATATTTTTTTCGACTTTACAATCTTCCATAGCTTTTTCAATTAGTGGGTAGCAGAGACAAATTAGTGCATCGTGTTCTATACTGTGACTCACTAAACCGCAGTAGCTTTCTTTACTGTAACCATATTCTACGTAGAATGCTGAAGCACTTTCATTCGAATGTCACTATTGCAGACCCCTTAGAATAGCTCTTGAGATTAAAGACAAGCTAGCTATTCTTGGAGAATTGAAACGTTTGAATGATGAGATTGAAAAATTAAGGCCTCATAAATTCAAATTGATGAATAGGAAAAGTGTCAAAGTAGCATTCAATGTATCGCAAAGGATGTTCGATGGTGAATGTATAAATACTATTGTAGGCAACAATGCAACTTGTCGTTGCGCAATGTCTCTTCGAACTACACATCAGTTTGGCAATTTAGATGATGAATTCCCTGTGAATGAAAGCTCTTTACTATATCGTTTGAATCTGCTACATGATGAACTGCATGCATCCGAACCAAGTTTTACAGGGACACGGAACCAGAAATACAGGGAATGTGGCGAGACGATGCTTTGAAACCCCTTCATTATTTGCTGAAGCCCTAGAAATAAGTGATCGCTTTGTATCCCGTATAGCTAAAATACTGTTGGTTTTCAAAAGCAAGAAAGAATTAAAATTAAACGTGCTTGAGAAATTTTGTTGGGAAATATACAAATTGCATTACGAACTATATCCGTGGGTAAGGATGCAACCAAGTGTACACAAATTATTAGGACACGAATGTGAAATTGCGCGCATGTTTCCTTTGTCCATGGCTTATTACTCTAAAGACGCAAATGAATCCTGGCACAAGCTATATAGAAAAAACATGGTATAACATGCGCGACAGATTAGCAAGGAGAATAGATTGCTTGATGTTTTTGATAGAGCAGTGTATTTCACAGACCCCAAGATATCATAAATGTATATAGAAAAGCGTTTGAAAGCTCACAAATCCGATGGTCAACAGCCAGCAGATGTGCTTGAATTTATCGCAGATAGGTATATTTTACAAATCATTCCTAATTGATTAATGGCGAATCTATTTGTGCATCAAGTAGATACTGGAATGTAATTCATTAAAATATTCACAGTGATTTTATTTTTCAGTGATGTTTCTGAGGACGAAGATTGACAAGGATACTGTTGAGTTATACAAATTTACAGGTGTAACAAGTTTCATCCAAATAGTTTTATTTTCTACCAAAAAAGATCAATTTTCAAGCAAAAAATATTCCTAATTTAAATCAGAAACAGTTTATTTTAACAAAAAAAAAGACGAAATTTCAACAAATTAGTTAAATCCTCAACAAAAACATATTATTTTCCACCAGAATTTCATTTAAAAAAAATGAAATTTCAGCAAAGAAGATAATTTTTCTATTAAAAAAGACGAAGTTTCATCCAAATAGTTTTATTTTCAACTAAGAAAGATCAATTTTGAAGTAAAAAAGATTTTTAATTTAAATCAAAAACAGTTTATTTTACAAAAAAAAGACGAATTTAAAAAAAAAAGTTACATTCTCAACAAAAACAGATTATTTCCCACCGGAACTTCATAAAAAAAAAAAAAAATCTCAGCAAAGAAGATAATTTTTCTATTAAAAAAGACGAAGTTTCATCCAAATAATTTTATTTTCTACTAAAAAAGATCAATTTTCAAGCAAAAAATATTGTAAATTTATATCATAAAAAGTTTATTTCAACAAAATAAAAAACGAATTTTCAACAAAATGATCAAATCCTCAATAAAAACAGATTATTTTCCACCAGAATTTCATTTAAAAAAAAAAAAAATTCAGCAAAGAAAATAACTTTTCGATTAAAAAAGACGAAGTTTCACCCAAATAGTTTTATTTTCAACTAAAAAATATCAATTTTCAAGCAAAAAATATTTTTAATTTAAATCAAAAACAGTTTATTTCAATCAAAAAAGACGAAATTTAAACACAATAGTTTAATTATAAACAACAGATTATTTTCAATCAAAGTTTCAGTTTTAACCCAAAAAGAAATGAAGTTTACACTAAAAAGATAATATTTCTACTAAAAGACGAATTTTGAATCAAACAATTTAATTTTCAATTACAAAAGTAGAACAGTTAAATTTTCAGTTTAAAAAAAGTTAAATTATCAAAGATATGAATCTTCAACCAAGAAATATTTTTATTTTAATCCAAAGACAGTTGAATTCAATGAAAAAGACGAAATTGCCAACAAAATAATGTAATCCTCAACCAAAACAGATTTAATTTTCTGCCAAACAGTTGCAATTTTCAACCAAAAAAGATGAAATTTCCACCACAAGACGAATTTCAAACCAGAAAAACTTTTTTTTTTTTAAATAAGAGAAAAGAGAAATTCCTAAAAAAAAAAGGCGAAAAAAGGGGAAAATAGTGCTCAATCCGCACCCAACTTCTCGCGAAAAATGTCCAATCTCGGGTTATTAACCTCCAATTGAAATAAATTCTTTCCTGGTTATTATCGCGCGATGTTTAGGCTGGTAACTCAAGTGCCCTTGAACCTTGTAGCCTTCATCTCCGAAGGAAATACAATCGCTGAACCGAACGACGACCGCGGACCGGAAGTGCTTTTATTTCTCGCCAACACCACATTTTCAAAAGATCCTCAACCCGATTGAAACTAAAAATTGCAATAAAACTAAAAATAAAAGAAGAAAATAATAAATTTAAAAAAAAGAAGGCCCTGCAAGTGCGAAATTGAGAATTCAGGTCGTCAAATAATAAACCCGGGACACGAACGATGAGCCAACGAGCCATCGGGGTATATTTCGGTTAGGGTATTTCCTGCGGCGGGCATATGGCGAGGGGTAGAGTTCCCAGAAGGTTCCCACGGTCAAAACTTTTCCCGGCCACGGCTCTTCGCTCGCCAGGAAAGCAGAGCTCTCTTACCTCCTCCTCCTCCTCCTCCTCATCCTCCTCCTTCACTCATTTTCCTACGAAAATCACCGACTGATTTGCAAATTCATTCACCTCGACTCGACAAATTCCGAGTCATTAGAGTTTACTGTTAGGCTCGACAAACACAAATAATTCCAATTTTCCCTCAACTTTAACGACTATTTATTTATGACGAGCGTTTTATGTCTTTCAAGGACCCCCAAAAATCGTTTCACACTCAAAATATTTAGAAAAATGAATCAGACTTGTTGAAACGAGCAAACGAAAACTGTCAGTGGACGATAAATACTGAAGGTGCGGCTGTCATCGAATATTATGTCTCTTATCAGAACCGAACACCGACTTGTAAATATTATCAAACGTGAATCGAGTTACACGATATCGCGAATAAACAAGGCATGAAAGGAAGGGGAAAACCCTACTACAAATTATAACCTCAAAAAAAAAACCGAACTACATCAAACCAAAAAAAAAACCGGAAGTGAATAAAAAAAACGGCCGGAAACGGTTCCTTCCCTTCCCGCCGAAAATCTGCACACCCCGAAATAAACATCCTTTTTCCCGGTTGTCATGACAACACCCAAAAGATGAAAAATCCTCCAAAAAAGTTCGCACTCGGAAATTTTTTCTTCCTCCGAAATACCGGCTCACCGGTTAAAATGGACTAGAGGCGGGATTTCGATCGATGTCAACGTGACGTTCGCACGACGGAGACGAAGACAGAAACACAACAATAACACTCCCCCCCGATTTTTCCCCGAAAATTCATATCGGCTCCTCAGAAAAAAACACACACACACACGCAAAAAAAAAAAAGAAAACCCAGGTCCCGCTCATTCTCGGCGGATCGTCAATTTGCCGCCGGTTTCATGATAATAAATACAACTCACATCCAACAATAAAATCTAAAATCCCACCTACCGTGTCTTCGACGAGCCTTAGAGTACGTCGTCCTCGAGTCCAGATAACACTTTCACACATATATTTCGAGGGAAATTTGGCGATTTTCGGCAGCAACCATTCATAAACGGACACCGACACAAGGGCCCCTTTTCGGAACTGAGACGAACGACTCGTTGAACAAAGACCACGCACGATTTTCAAATCCCGTTGCTACGATTGGCTCCGCCAAATCACGTGACATGCCCGACCATGACAAAAATTGACACTTCCTCATCCACCAGGATTAATTATCCGGTGTGAAAAATTAAATTTGAGGTGAAATTAATTTTAAAAAACACTCCGCAAAGCCAAGCCACATCACTCGTGTGAAACAATTGGAAATATTTCATCTTCGTCAAGACGGGCCGACACTCCACCACCACCACCACCCGCCCTCTCCCCCCCTCACCCTACCAGCCCGTGGGAAAATGGCCGATTCCAAACAAGACCACGAGCAGCACACTATTACACGTGATATTGATTTTCTTTTGTTTTTCCAGCCAGCTGATAAATCGCGCAGGATTTTTTTCGATTTTCCGTCAATCTTTTCACGTGCAAGTCGCCCCGCGTTTACGAGATTAGTGACACGTTTTATTGAGGGAAGGAGGGACGAGTCCATTATTTTGGAGAGGGGAGGCCGCCATTTTGAATAATGGTCGAACGATAATGGCGGGAATATGCACACACACTTTGAAATCACACACTAATCGCGGGAAACGAAATATCCCGGAATTCAAGAGCCGAACCAAAGAAATTCTTCGTTTTTTTTGTTTTTTTTGTTCAACTCTCGTAGAAATTATATTCTCAACAAAATTTTTTTTTTATAACAATCACGTATTTTCGTAAATATTGATAATTAATTAAATGCAGCTGATGATTTTTTTCCATTTTCCTCAATTTTTGGGTTCGTCATATTCTTCTGATTTTCTAAAATATATTTGGCATTGAAGCAGTCTTAAAATTCTTATTCTGTGTGTGATAAACATGTAAAACATTAACAAGTCTATTAACAATTAAAAAATATCTTTTATAGCTCTCAAGCTTTCTTCTCGAATTTTTCTTTTAAATATCTTTCTAGTTTTAATCTTCCGATAACTTTTGGTAACATTTCCATTTTAAAGCCTCCGGATTTCAGTCCTTTTTTTTTTGAAAATATTTTCAAAATATTTTCTGGGTTGTGTTGGGAATTTTTTCTTTTTCAAAGTTGAAAAAATTCTTCGACGATTCCAGTTGATCCGGGTTTTCATTGTTGATTTATATTGCACTTATACGTTCGCCACGGCAGGAATAAGTTTCATGTAAATTTCGATTCCACGTAAAAAAACATCCTTGTTTAAAAATTCGTCGGTGTCGTGGAGAAGAACTGGCGTGTTGATAATCGGGGAAAATCCAATAGCAGGAATTCCAGACTGAAATTAAAAAGAAAAAAATTATTGTAGCAGAGAAATTTATTAAAAATCCAAATCACAAGTCGAAATTAATAATTTCGGATTTCAAAAATAATTTATATACTTAAAAACTTCGATTTAGGACCAATATCCATTAAATTTCGACGACAAATTTAATTTTCTTAAAATACTGAGTAAAAAATGTATTTTTGAACATCTTTTTTCATCTGAAATTGATTTAATTTTTTTTTTTATGGGAAAATTAAACTCAGAAATAAAATAATACTATAATCCAAATATTAAACTCAGAAATTAAAATTACAAATTTTGAATTCCATAACAATTAAGATCATTTTCCACAGAATTTCTTAAAATATTAAATAAAAAATTAATACTTGGCAATCTTTTTTCATCTGAAATTAATTTAATATGACTTACAAATTAAATATATTTAAAAAAATTTAAGATTAAATTTAGGAAAATATTTAATACTTGATAATTAAAATTTTTGAATTCCATAAACAATTCAAATCCTTTTCAAACAGAATTTCTTAAAATATTAAATAAAAAATTAATACTTGGAAATCTTTTTTCATCTGAAATTAATTTAATATGACTTAAAAATTAAATATAATCAAAGAAAAATTTAAGATTTAATTTAGGAAAATGAAATTTACAAATAATATTATCTAAATATTGAATTTGGCAACTAAAATTAAATTTTTTGAATTCCATCAACAATTCAGATCCTTTTAAAACAGAATTTCTTAAAATATTAAATAAAAAATTAATACATGGAAATATTTTTTCATCTGAAATTGATTTAATATGACTTAAGAAGTAAATATAATTGAAAAAAATTTAAGATCTAATTTATGAAAATGAAATTTAGAAATAATATGATCTAAATATTGAACTCGACAACTAAAATTAAACATTTTAATTTCCTAAACATTTCAGATCCTTTTCATCAGACTTTCTTAACATATTGAATAAAAAATTAATGCTTAAAAACCTTTTTTCATAAAATTATATAGAATCAAAGAAAAATTTAAGATTTAATTAAGAAAATGAAATTTACAAATAATATAATCTAAATATTGAATTTGGCAATTAAAATTAAAATTTTTGAATTCCATAAACAATTCAGATCCTTTTCAACAAAATTTCTTAAAATATTAAATAAAAAATTAATGCTTGGAAACCTTTTCTCATAAAACTAAATATAATCAAAGAAAAATTTAAGATTTAATTTAGGAAAATAAAATTTACAAATAATATAATCTAAATATTAAATTTGGCAATTAAAATTAAAAATTTTGAATTCCATAAACGATTCAGATCCTTTTTAACCGAATTTCTTAAAATATTGAATAAAAAATTACTACTTGGAAACGTTTTTTCATCTGAAATTAATTTAATATGACTTAACAATTAAATATAATTGAAGACAAATTTAAGATTTAATTTAGGAAAATGAAATTTACAAATAATATAATCTAAATATTGAATTTGACAAATAAAATTAAAATTTTAGAATTCCATAAACAATTCAGATCCTTTTTAACTGAATTTCTTAAAATATTGAATAAAAAATTAATGCTTAGAAATCTTTTTTCATCTAAAATTAATTTAATATGACTTAAATATTAAATATAATCAAATAAAAATTTAAGATCTAATTTAGAAAAATGAAATTTAGAAATAATATGATCTAAATATTAAACTCGACAATTAAAATTAAAAAAATTTAAATTTCCTAAACACATTTCAAAAGCTTTTCAGCAGAATTTCTTAAAATATTTTAAAAAAAATTAATGTTTGGAAACCTTTTCTCATAAAACTAAATATAATCAAAGAAAATTTTAAGATTTAATTTAGGAAATGAAATTTACAAATAATATAATTTAAATATTGAATTTGGCAATTGAAACTAAAATTTTTGAAGTCCATAAACAATTCAGATCCTTTTCAAACAGAATCTCTTAAAATATAAAATAAAAAATTAGTACACGGAAATCTTTTTTCATCTGAAATTAATTTAATATGACTTAAAAAGTAAATATAATTAAAGAAAAATGTAAGATTAAATTTAGGAAAATGAAATTTACAAATAATATAATCTAAATATTAAATTTGACAACTAAAATTAAAATTTTTAAATTCCATGAACGATTCAGATCCTTTTTGACCGAATTTCTTAAAATATTGAATAAAAAATTAGTGCTGGGAAACCTTTTTTCATCAAATTAAATATAATCAAAGAAAAATCTAAGATTTAATTTATGAAAATGAAATTTACCAAAAATATAATCTAAATATTAAATTTGACAACTAAAATTACAATTTTTTTAATTCCATAAACAATTCAGATCCTTTTCAAACAGAATTTCTTAAGATATTAAATAAAAAATTATTGCTTGGAAATCTTTTTTCATCTGAAATTGATTTAATATGACTTAAAAATTAAATATAATTGAAGACAAATTTAAGATTTAATTTAGGAAAATAAAACTCAGAAATAATATAATACTATAATCTAAATATTGAATTCAGCAATTAAAATGACAAATTTTTGAATTTCATAAACAATTCAGATCCATTTCAAACAGAATTTCTTAAAATATTGAATAAAAAATTAATGATTGGAAACCTTTTTTCATAGAATTAATTATAATTAAAGAAAATGTTAAGATTTAATTTAAGAAAATGAAAGTTACTAATAATATCATCTAAATATTGAATTTAGCAATTAAAATTTTGGAATGCCACAAACAATTCAGATCCTTTTGAACAGAATTTTTAAAAATATTAAATAAAAAAATTATGCTTGGAAACTTTTTTTCATCTGAAATTGATTTAATATGACTTAAAAATTAAATATAATTATAGAAAAATTTAAGATTTAATTTAGGAAAATGAAATTTATAAATAATATGATCTAAATATTGAACTCGGCAATTAAAATTTAAAATTTTAAATTCCATGAACATTTCAAATCCTTTTCAACAGACTTTCTTAAAATATTGAATAAAAAATTAATGCTTGGACACAGTTTTTCATCTGAAATTGATTTAATATTTTTTTAAATGAAATATTAACGAAGACAAATTTGAGATTTAATTTGAGAAAATGAAAATTATTACTCAAAATTATAAATTTTGAATTCAATAAATAATTCAGATCCTTCTTAAGGTCTGAGGTTCAAACAAATATATTGAGTTCAATTAAATGGAAAATTACAAGACGAATTTTTAAATGTTTTAATAAATAATAAAAAACAGAAATCATTACTCAACACTACAGATCTTACATTCCACAAACATAATTATAATAAAAAATTAAAATCCTTCTCAACGTCTGAGTTTCAATTAAATGGAAAATTATAAGATGGATTTAAAAATATTTTAGGAAAGAATAAAAAATATTACTCAACACTATAAATAATGAATTCCATAAACAATTAAGATACCTTTCAACGTCTGAGTTTCAAAAAAATATAATGGGTTTAATTAAATGGAAAATTACAAGATGAATTTTTAAACGTTTTAGTAAATGATAAAAAATAAAAATCATTAATCAACATTACAGATCTTAGATTTCATAAACATAATTATAATAAAAAATTCAGATCCTTCTCAACGTCTGAGTTTCAATTAAATGGAAAATTATAAGACGGATTTTTAAATATTTAAATAAATAATAGAAAATAAAAAAGCATTACTCAACACTGCAAATTTTGAATGCCTTTAATAATTCAGATTCTTCTCAATGTCTGGATTTTTAAACAAATATTGCTCTCAATTAAATGGAAAATTATAAGACGAAGTTTTAAATATTTTAGGAAATAATAAAAAATATTACTCAACACAATAAATCTTGAAACTTATAAACAATTCAGATCTTTTTCAACGTCCGAATTTGAAAGAAATCTACTAGGTTCAATTAAATAAAAAATTATAAGACGGATTTATAAATATTTTAGGAAATAATAAAAAACATAAAATATTACTAAAAATTATAAATATTCAAATATATAAATCATTACTCAACACTACAAATTTTGAATTCCATAAATAATTCTGATCCTTTTCAAGGTCTGAGTTTCAAAAAAATATTAGCTTCAATTAAATGGGAAATTATAAGATGAATTAACAATGTTTTAGCAAATAAAAAAATATAAATAATTAATCAACACTACAAATCTTCAATTGCATAAACAATTCAAATCCTTTTCAACGTCTGAGTTTCTTAAAATATTGAGTAAAAAATATATTTTTGGAAACTTATTCATTTGGAATTGACTTGACATGACTAAAAATGAAATATTAATTTAAAAAAATTAAGATTTGGATTAGGAAAACAAAAGTTAGAAATAATATAATCCGAATATTGAACTAAGCAGTTAAAATTAAAAATATTAAATTCCATAAACAATTCAGATCCTTTTCAAAGGCTGAATTTCAAACAAAATATTGGTTTAAATTCAATGGCAAATTATAAGACGGATTTTTAAATGTTTTAAGAAATAATAAAAACTAGGAATCATTATTCAACATTGCAAATTTTTAATTCCATAAATAATTTAGATCTTTCTCAACATCTGAGTTTCAACAAAATATTAGTTTCAATTAAATGGAAAATTATAAGATGAACACATTTTTTTAAAGGAAATAATAGAAAATAAAAAACTCGACAAACAATTCAAATCCTTTTCAACGTTTGAGATTCTTAAAATACTGAGAAAAAAATGTATTTTTGGAACCTTTTTTCATCTGAAATTGATTTAATATGACATACAAATAAAAGATCACTGGAGAAAAATGTAAGATTTAATGTAGTAAAATGAAACTCAGAAATAATATAATCTAAATACTGAACTCAACATTTAAAATGACAAATTTTGAAATCCATAAACAATTCATATCCTTTTTAACGTCTGAGTATCGAAGAAATGTTTTCAATTAAATGGAAAATTACAAGACGGATTTTTAAATGTTTTAGGAAATAATCAAAAATATAAATCATTACTCAACACTACAAATCTTGAATTCCATAAATAATTCAGATCTTCCTCAACGTCTTAATTAAAAAAAAATTGTTTCAATTAAATGGAGAATTATAAGATGGATTTTTAAATGTTTTAGGGAATAATAAAAATTGGTATCAATTAATTGGAAAATTACAAGACAGATTTTAAAATGTTTTAGGAAAGAATATAAAATTAACGCCTGAGTTTCAAAAAAATATTAGTTTCAACTAAATGGAAAATTATAAGATGAAAAAATTTTATTTTAGGAAATAGAAAATAAAAAAGCATTTCTCAACACTATGAAATTTTGAATTCCATAAACAATTCAGATTCTTCTCAAAGCCTGAGTTTAACACAAATATTGGCGGTAGTTAAATGGAAAATAAAACGGAATTTAAAATATTTTAGGAAACAATAAAAAATAAAAATCACTAAAAAATTGATTCGATATTCAAACTAAACTTAAAAGTGATTCCTGTGTATGTTCTTAATTTAACTTTTAAGAGTCAAAATTAAACTAAAAAGCGGATAAATTTAATGTTCTCTTAATTTTTGAAACGTATTCTTCTATATACAAAATTATAACCGAGTTTTTGTAGAATTTAGAATTAACTGGAGAGTTAAAAAAATTTCTATAGTCAAAAAAAGAGTTTAAACACTAAATATTGAACTTTTGACAATTATCGTTTAAAAGTCTCTTTTATAAAGTGACTAAAAATAAAAGAACTTACAGCCCGAACGTAACGACTATCCGTTCCACCGGTGAAAATTCCTTTTTCCAAATTCATTCCATTTTCATCGCAAGCCTGCTTGAATGCAACCCAAAATGGATTTGTGTTATCAAGTTTCGTATTTTCCACACAAGGATTTTTCTCTTTAAAGTCATAAGTAATTCCTTCACCAGCTTCTCGGATCCATTCTTGTATCATTTTTTCAAAATCCTCGTGATTGACGTCGGTCGCGATACGAATATCGAAAGAGGCTATCAATTCCTTGGGTATCACATTGTTTTGAACACCTCCCTGAAATAAGAAATTTAAACAATCAGACATTTAAATACATTCTAATTAAACAATTCCAAATTAAAAAATACGACTAGAATACACAAATTCTGAATAAGAAAATTGAAAACTTGTCCAAGTTTCAGAAAAGAATGATCAAATAAAAATGCATCCAGTTCCAAAATGCAAAGTACTACTCACCAGTGACTCGTTGATCCTAACGGATCAGACATGTAAATAGTAGGAAAAGTGATTCCATTTAATGCACAATTTTATACCAAAAATTAAAACACCCCAGACCAATTGTTTACTTATCACAGGGTATTTTTAAATATTCCAAAGTGATATAAATTACAAATCTAGTTTTATTTCATTCATCAACGTACCTCAACTAGTGTCAAATTAACAGAAGTAACATCTCCAATTTTGACACTGGGATCCTTCAATCTGGCTTTTTCCTTCGCTCGAAACTCCATGAACCGATTGATAATTTTCGCAAATTTTTCTCCAGCCGTATTGTCTGGCAAGAGTGATCCGTGTCCAGGTTGTCCGGTGCATTTAATCGAAATGTGCCAGATACTTCTCTCGCCATAAAAAACTAGAAAATCGTTACTTGGACTTGCAATTCCTTCATCGAGAGCAAAGCCAATATTCAGATTCTTGAAATCCTGCGTTTGGGAAAATTCTTTCATGCCAGGGGTGCCGCCAACTTCCTCGTGAGGTACAAATGAGACGTGAACTGTACGTTTTAATCGTATGCCATTTAATTTCAGACGACGAATGGCTTCCAAATATTGAATATTAATGCATTTCATGTCTTGGGATCCACGGGCGTATATGTTTCCTTTCTCATCCATATGGGCGTCGAATGGTGGATATGTCCATTGTTCCTGGTTGACGAAATTGAAGAATTAAAAAAATTATTCAAGGTTTAAACTAAAATTAATCAAGTACAGGCCTGGGACTCACTTTAGAGATTAAATTGACAGATGGATGATTTATTTTATTTTATTTAAACAAAAAGAAAAACTTTTGAAATTTATATAATATTTACAACAAAAACTTGTTAAAAAAACTTTTGAAAAACTTTTGAAATTTATATAATATTTACAACAACAAAATATGCATTTTCTCAACAAATAATTGAATTTTCAATCCACAAAGACGAGTTTTCAACCAAATGAGTTGATGTTCAACTGAAAAAGGTCGATTTTCTAACAAAAATGGACCTAGCAATTGATATTAAATCTGAGTTTCAATTAAATCGAAAATTATAAGATGGATTTAAAAATAAAAAATTTAAAAATTTATTTTTCAATAAAATTTTGTTAAAATTCGTATTTTTGGGAAGAAAATCAATTTTTTTGTTAAAAATGCAATTGTTTGATAGAAAATTAATCTGTTTTAGATGAGGATTTAAGTATTTTGTTGAAAATTTGCCTTTTTCAGTTAAATCCATCTATTTTTTATTTTGAATTAAAATATTATTTGTTGAAACATCAGATATTATATTTTTAGTTGAAAATTCTTCTTTGTGGATAAAAAATTAAACTCCTTGGTTGTAAAATCTTTTTTTTCTTGAAATTTCATATTCTCGGTTTGAAAGTTCAACTTTTTCATATAAAAATCGTCTTTTTGACTGGAAAATTTCTCAATTTGGTATAAAATTCAACTATTTGTTATAAAATTAAACTATTTTGTAGAAAATTCGTTTTTTTTTATTGAAAATTAATTCGCTTCAATAAAAATTACACTACATCATTTTTAGTTAAAGATTTATATTTTTTAGCTTAATACTTTAACTATTTAATTCAAAATTTTCAGAAAAGAAAAAAATATAGACTAAAAATTAATCAAATAAAATTTTGACTAACATCACATCCATTGTTCAATATATATATATATATATATATATAAAATATAACCTTTCAAGATATTGTAATAAAACAAATTTATGGATTTACAATTAAATCTGAAACTAACACAAGAGTTTTATTCACGAGCCATACACATACCTTGATTCTCTATGCGAGCGATCTCTAAATTTGCAATAACTAGTCACGCGTCTCATTATTCAATAAAAATTCTATTCAAATAGACTTGTATACGCCTCAATTTCAATAAAATTCAATTCAGTAACTAGGCTCCCAGACCAATTAGAACGTCGTTTAAACCTCTATTTCTTGATTCAGTGCAGATGCTCGGTCATAATTTGTCGAACGCAGAATGACCTAGAACAGTTTTCTCATTCAGCCCTAGGAGCGGAAAGGATTTCTGGTAACCAGTCCACTTATGGTAAGATCATATACCCTACAACAATGAGTTGCCAGCGATGAAACTACCCGGCTGTGCCTTTGTTGACAGTGCTTACGTTTATCAGCCGTGCTCAAATTACAGCCTTTCCTCCTCATAATGGCTAGACAGCCACGACTTCCTAGTATTTTTCGAGGTTAGGTTGTCCTTTTTTTGACAGGGAAACCTCGCCCTGAGTTTTCCTAGCCGTGATAGATAAACAGAACATCGACGAGTATTAAAACACATTCTGGCTTTTAATTTGAACCCCTGAACTCTGACGATGGTCGAAAGAAAAAATGTTTTTGATGGGTTCCCTAACATTTGAGAGGGTAATTTATTGGCATTGCGCCTCCCCCTCATGTCTAGAAGCTGCTGTCTTGTGACAGATTCAATGATTATGTGCTCGACTATGTACTTATTTGATAGTAAGGTGAGTTTAACATTACTAAATTCGTATATTTGCGTGTGGGTCCCTGGTTTGCTTCTATAATATTTTAGGTAATTATGGATACTATGAGATGCAATAATTTTGTGTCAATAGTAATTTTATATTTCAATCTAAAAATTGTGTGGGACAAAATAGGATAATAGTCGCGCGTGTTTACTTTCTAGTGTACATATAAGTTCCTTTTAATTCTCATACAGAGATATTTTATGAGATAAATTATACTACCGTCGGAAATTATCTACACAGCTGAGTGTGAGCATAAATCTACCATACCCATTAATGTTTTATTAAATTCATTTTACGACGATCTTGCCAAGTCTTATCAGGTCGACTATACAGTGTGATCCTGAACTCATTGGTTTACAATTGAGCCGACAATTCAGTAATGGTCTAAAATACATGATTATTCCAGACGAGGTTCTTGGTAGCTTTCTTTTTTTCTGGGCGAAGAGTTGCTACCCCGAATCTTGATTTATAACAAAAGAAACTTAATTAAGAATCGTTTCTTATTATTAAAGGGCCAAAAATCTGAATCCTCTATTATCCTTTTAGCGATTCAGCTTGAATTCTCAATTTTAGCATTTTTTTGTTTTACTGCAGCAAATCTTAAATCATTCTAAATCAAAATAATAATCGTTTTCATCTGAAATATAATGATCTGTTATTTTAAATCAAACTAAAGTATTTCCATATAACGGAACAGCTTCAAGCAGAAAGATAATTTTATTATATGTGCAACTGATATATGCGAATAAACTTTCAAACTTCTAACAAAAGTTGAGAGACAAAAACAACGCGAAAAGCCAGTGGAAACATACGAGCTTCCATATGGACAATCATTATTGATTACTTATAAAGATGAACTTATCCCTTACAGCATTTAATTTTTTCATGTCTAAAGAATGCCTCTTCACGCTGTTTTTGAATGCGTTGCTGGATTCTCCTGAGACACAGCATTGCTTCAAGGTTTCTTCAGCAAAAATTTTGCTGCTATATTTTTAATGAATATTTCCGGCCGTCCCGATTTTCTAAATTTTACGAAATCGTAATCACGCTTCAATATCCAAATTTCGCCTCCAGCATGAATCTATAACAAAGGAATGTTAATACCATTAATTCAGTTCTTGAAATACGTGGCCAACGGGTAAAAGTTTGCCATTATTAATTTTGTCTGCGAGGTTTTGTTTCGCCTCTTAATTTACGTTCTGCAACGATTCTACAAAAACAGCGTATCCAAATATTAAAATAATTGTAACGAGCCTTTTTTATTAATTTCGCTAAATTCTTTTTCTTGGTACATCAAATTCAAAGCTCTGACAGCTCTTAATTCCATTTCTAATTCGAGAATATGTCGTTTTAATAATTTATTTTCTTCTTCTCGTTTGAAATTATCAGACATTAATGGTAAATGACGTTCGTCCTTCTCCGCCTGCAGAAATGTTCAAATTAGGATTAAAACTAAAATTAGAGTACATGTAAATAAAAATGTCTAAATTAACAATTTGGCGAAACAAATATTATGGCGAACAAGACATCGCTTTAGCGTAGAAAACAACAAGTGTTTCACCTCTTTCTGATCACGGTGCCTGAGAGCTTCCATAAAACACACATCTGTTTGGATGGTTTTAAATACTGTTTTCCGTTTTGTCCCTTATCCTTTGATTCCTTTTTCTTCATGCTTCCCTCCTCTGCTAAATTCTGTTTTCCCTTCTGTCCCATTTTGTTTTACTCCTTTTCCTTCCTGCTTTCCTCCTATGCTAAATTCTGTTTTCTCTTGTGCCCCATTTCCCTTGATTCCTTTTCCTTCCTGCTTCCCCCCTCTGCTCTTTCCCCCGATTCACGGAGCCTGAGAGCTTCCATGAAACGCTCTGCTTCGATACTTTTTAAATTCTGTTTTCCCTTCTTTCCCATTTGATTTGATTCCTTCCTGCTTCCCTCCTGCGTATGTCCCATTTCCTTCGATTCTTTTTTTTTCTGCTTTCCTCCTCTGCTAAATTCTGCTTTCCCTTCTGCCCCATTTTACTTGATTCCTTTTCCTTCCTGCCACCCCCTCTGCCTTTTCCCCGGATTCACGGAGTCTAAGACCTTCTATGAAACACTCTGCTTCGATACTTTTTAAATTCTGTTTTCCCTTATGCCCCATTTTCTTTGATTCCTTCCTGCTTCCCTCCTCTGTATGTCCCATTTCCTTTGTTCCCTTTCCTGCTTTCTTCCTCTCCTAAATTCTGTTTTCTCTTCTGTCCCATTTCCTTCCTGCTTCCCTCGTCTGCTAAATTCTTTTTTCTCTTCTGTCCTATTTCCTTTGATTCCTTTTTTGTTCCTGCTTGCCTCCTCTGCCTTTTCCTCCAATTCATTTTCCTTTCTATTTATTTTCCCTGTCTTCTGATTCGATTCCTTTGGTGGGTTCTTCTTCTGTGCTCTTGGTTGTGCTTCATTTGGTTTTAGAAAATTACATTCGTCTCTAATGTTTAAAGTGTGCATTTTTCTTCTGTGCTTCCTTCGATAAATGCAAGACGCACTTCTATAAAAGAATTGTGATATGAAAAATTCCTTCCAGCTTAAACTTATCAATTTAAGTTTCGCATAGTTTACGTTAAGTCCAGTTAAGCTGAGTTTTCAAGTTATGGTCAACTCAGCTAAATTAAAAAAGAAATTGAATAGACTATAATTGTTTATAATTCTTTGGAATTCACCTTGAATTTTGTGGAAGTACAAAGAATTTACAACAAATTTAGAATCGTTTGAAATTCTCTAACATTCACCATGAATTTATAGAAATTCTATGGTATTCTATGGAATTCACTATGAAGTCGTTGGAATGCTATGAAATTCGTCATGAAGTATCTGGAATTATTCTAAATTATAAGGGAATCCTCGTATTTATATGGGACTCATCGGAATGGTTTTAAATCATAATTGACTCTTAGGAATTTACCATGACAACTGTGAAATTCTTTGTAATTCACCACATTTCATTGAACTTTTTTAGAAATCTATGGAATTCTTCAGAGTTCAACTTGAATTTTTTGGAATTTCTTATAAATTCATTGAAATTTGGCAATGTAGGCAATTGTAGGCAATTTGGCAATGTAGTATTAAAAAGTATTGGGTGACTTTATAAGGAACTTGAATTTTCCAGTCTATTTCAACTTAAGTATGTAATATTTTAAAATGCCTGTATAATATTCAATGGAATTCAATATCAATTCAAATTCATTACCTGCTTTCTTTCCTCAGTTTCTTCATTAGAAATAAGTGCCTCTAGATCAGAACTGGAAGTTCTCATCAAGTGTATCGGATTCAAACTTGCTCTTTTCTCATTAATTATTTTCATTATATATTTCAAAGTATCACTTTTAAATGAAAGCTTTAGCTTTCGATATATTTTAACATTCAGTTCAATTTTCAACCAATTAGTTGAATTTTTGAATTGTCAACTCACATACCCTCTATTTGTCTTAGATACCAATTTTCTTTTGTTTCCCGGTCTTCATTTGTTTCTTCTGTTGAGTTGTTACAACATTTTTCACTGTCATACAACTTAGTGACGTATTACCATCATTTGGTGTTTATATAATTTTTAAGTGTTCTTCAGCGTATTGTATTATTTTCTGATGTATATGTTGTTCGCGATTCTTTTGTATTCCGATCTTCGTTTGTTTCTTCTGCTGAGTGGCTAGAATATTTTTCACTCTCATAGAACTTATTGACGCATGATACCATCTTTTGGTGTTTATATAATTTGTAAGTGTTCCTTCGTGTATTGTATTATTTTCTGATGTATTCGCTCCACGCGATTCTTTTTTTCCGATCTTCGTTTGTTTCTTCTGCTGAGTGGTTAGAATATTTTTCACTCTCATAGAACTCACTGACACGTGTTACCATCATTTGGTGTTTATATAATTTGTGAGTGTTCCTTAGTGTATTGTATTATTTGCTGATGTATTCGCTGTTCGAGATTCTTCTGTTTTCCGATCTTCGTTTGTTTCTTCTGCTGAGTTGTTAGAACATTTTTCACTTCATACAACTTGGTGACGTGTTACCATAATTTGGTGTTTATATAATTTGTAAGTGGTCCTTAGTGTATTGTATTATTTTCTGATGTATTCGTTGTTCGCGATTCTTTTGTTTTCTGATCTTCGTCTGTTTCTTCTGCTGAGTGTTTAGAACATTCTTCACTCTTATATAACTTATTGACGCTTGTTACCATCATTTGGTGTTTATGTAATTTTTAAGTGTTCTCTAGTGTATTGTATTATTTTCTGACGTATATGTTTTTCGCGATTCGTTTGTTTTCCGATCTTCGTTTGTTTCTTCTGCTGAGTGGCTAGCATATTTTTCACTCTTATATAACTTATTGACGCATGTTACCATCATTGGGTGTTTATATAATTTGTAAGTGTTCCTTAGTGTATTGTATTATTTTCTGATGTATTCGCTGTACACTATTCTTTTGTTTTCCAATCTTCGTTTGTTTCTTCTGCTGAGTGGTTAGAATATTGTTCACTCTCATAGAACTTATTGGCGCGTGTTACCATCATTTGGTGTTTATATAATTTGTAAGTGTTCCTTAGAGTATTGTATTATTTTCTTATGTATTCGCTGTTCGCGATTCTTTTGTTTTCCGATCTTCGTTTGTTTCTTCTGCTGAGTGGTTGGAATATTTTTCACTGTCATACAACTTAGTGACGTATTACCATCATTTGGTGTTTATATAATTTGTAAGTGTTCCTTAGTGTATTGTATTATTTTCTGATGTATATGTTGTTCGCGATTCATTTGTTTTGCGATCTTCGTTTGTTTCTTCTGCTGAATGGGTAGAACATTTTTCGCTGACATTTGGTTTGACATTTGACATTGAAACAAGTGAAACAAGTGTTCCTTAGTGTATTGTATCATTTTCTGATGTATTCGTTGTTCGCGATTCTTCTGTTTTCCGATCTTTGTTTGTTTCTTCTGCTGAGTTGTTAGAACATTTTATTCCTTGAGAGATTCTCCAGAAATCTCACTGGTACGCTTTTATTATACAAATTTTATTTAGGAAAAGTACTTCTAATAAAATGAACAATTTTATAATCCCTTCATAAGAATTTTTCAAATAAAAACGTACTGAAGAGACTTATAGATAATCTTGAAAGAAATAAAATAAATCCTACAACATTATAATTAAGTAAGAATTGCAACTTTTACTTATAGAGAAAAAAACCGGAAAACTCTAAATGATTAATATTAAATAAATTTCCCTTCAAAATTAGTAACAATTAACAAATAACTAATTAACAATTCGCCTGGATTTTATAAATTATTTTTTACAATGCTCATTTTCGAACTTAAGATCAGTTTAGTACATCCCTAATTATATATTGTACGCAAGAATCAATTTTTAAACAAATGATTGGCAATAAATTAAATAATACACTCATTTGCAAAAATGCGATCAATTAGGTATTTCACTTTATCGCCAGCTAACTTCACTTCATGAAGTGCTGAGCGGAAAACCGTGGCCCGAAATGCATGGGATAAATATTACTTTGTAATATCTTGGTAATAATTAGTAATTATTATCATTTTATGATTTAACTATATAGTTCTTGAAAAATTGAAACTAATTTTCAAATATACTCATATAAAAAAGTTAAATTGCAGGCACATAAATTCTTAAACGTCAATCTGTATATTACAACTACCATCACAGTCGCTTATTTTAATATTATTAGTTGTGAAAATGCGATCAGATACAAACAGTCTTACTACGTAAAATTAATTAATTATAATAAATACGTTCAATTGCAAGCACATAAATTCTTTAAATTCCATCTGGATATTACAATTACCATCACAGTCGCTTGTTTTTATTGCTAATTAAAAATCCTTATGACCATTATGTTGCTGGAACGACAAAGTGGACAAACTTTGTTCCTGTTGGAGATGCCATATGTTTCGGCACACCCAAGACAAATGGATTGATGACCACATGGAACGAAGGCATGTGGAGATTTATTTGATCGACAAATGCAACATTTGTTTTGAACTATGAACAGAAAAGAGAAAAAAGTTATGATTTGATATGTCTGAATTGAGCCTCTCAATTATTTTGAAGAATTTGAAATATTTTTGGATATTTTCAAAAATCCCATACACTTCAAGCATTTAAAGGGATTTTAGGGCATTTTAAAGGCTTAAGGGTATTTTAAAAGATTCCAAGGAATTTTGAATGGATTTAAAAAGTGACGTATATTCAATATTCATTAAATAAACGTGGAACCTTATACATCTTATATCATGAGATTTGTTTTTCAAATTGAATTAATTATTATTATTTCACTCCAAGTGAAGAGTGGACAAAATGTTAAACATTTGATAGGTATAATTATAAATACACACATATAGATTAAACAACTACTTCTTTGAAATGTTATCGTTTATTGTCTCGCTCTAACTGAAAACTTGAAACTAAGTTGAAAAACTCAGAAAAAACTGTGACTTTCTATCTCTATTCTAACAGAAAATTGTTCAAAACAATAATAAATTGTTTAAACAATTCATATGAGCATTTAATTATCAGTAGAAAGTAAATTTTCATGTATTAGAAACCATTTGCATTAGTAAACCGCAAAAAACTCTTAATTAGCGCCAAAAACCCGCAAAACCCAATTTAGCATATATAGGGAATACGTGTTAAACTTTATGGGGTTTTGCGCCTCGTCTAATCTTTTTTTTGTTGAAAAAATTATTATTATTATTCATATTTTTAAAATTAATTTCTCTTTTTCCATTCAAATGTAAATCGAATTAATAAAATGCAATAAGAAAATCCAACTATTTTTGGTTAAAAGTTCATTCTTTTCGGCTGAAAAGTCTACTATTAAATTTCTGGTTGAGAATTAACCTCTTCTGGTTACAGTTTTAAATATTTTGTTGAAAATTCAACTATTTTGTTGGAATTTTAACGGATTTTATAAGATTTACACTGACCATCGTCATCCGTCTCATCGTCCGACTCATGGTGACTGTGTTGATGCGGTTCCTCTGGATGCGGTTCCTCATGATGCGGTTCCTCTTGACGCGGTTCCTCTTCATTCGGTTCCTCGTGCGGTTCCTCATGTGGTTCATCTCCCTCATTCGGTTCCTCTATTCCTCTCGGCTGCAGTTCAGGGCTTTCTGGAGGCGCGTTTCTTTCAATTTGCTGCTGCTGAACATCAGCAGGCCGCACCTCCTGATTCTGTTCCTCAAAATCATCATCAAGACCGCTGTCCTCAAAGTCAGGGTCCGGATTTAAATTGTTGGCAGGTCTTTGACAAAGCACTATAATATGCTCCAAGTTAGGCATTACGCAAATGTGAGAGGCCACTTCCAGAAATTCTCTTGAACTCACTCCGCCTCCAGCTGCATTGAGACTTGTCCAAGCTCACGTGATCCTTCCTCTCATTGCCCTGTTAATCAGCTTTGGAGACCGAATTCCGTTTCGCTATCCTTGGTGACATATTCGACAATCGTGCCAAACCCGACGCTGCAGTGAAACTATGGTTTCTGTGGAAAATTATAAAAAATCAGTCTCAAGAAAATATGAAAAAATTAAATTTGTAAAAATTAAATTACATTAGTGAAAGTAAAAAATTATTTTCACATCAATAAATTTATTTGAGTATCCTAATGCAATAAAACTGAGAAATAACTATTAAAAAAACTTCCGGACTTGTTAAATGCCAAATTTCCGGGTTGGAGCCAGTCTTGGTTTCTAAGCGATTCTGATACGATTCAATCACATCGCTTATGCAATCTATCCGCCCATAGACAGAACAATTCTCCGGGCCAACTGTTATTATCCGCCGCTCTTCATAATAGTTAAAAAATTGTTCAAATATTTGAAGTATTTGCGGAGTCGTATGGTTTTTGAGGTCCTCAAGTGCGCCTTCCATTAGTACCGTAGGCAACATTGGTAAGGTCATTATTACTGACTTGATTGTTCTTAAACACTGATCATCTACTTCCAAGTAGTTTGCCAGATCTAGGTCCACCGAACTGCTCGTTAAAACATTTCTCGTAGAAAAACACATATAATGATTTAACTTTTCTATGAAGTGTATTATAAAGCTACAAAGGCGGATCTGGAGAGGGCCGGTTTTCTCCCTCCCCCACCGTATTTCATAAACAACCTTTTTAATTTCTAAATGTGTATATCAGGTCCGTAAGTTTATGCTATATTCTTTACATTCCTTCTATTTATATTAATCTCTGTGCGTGTGTATATGTTTGTGTGAAAATTCATTTAAAATGAAATTCGGAATGAAGCGGACTGGTTCGGATTGCATTTATAAAATTCTTCGCGGACTCAAACTGACTGGATTCGGAATGATTCGTCAACATATTTTGAATTCGCACGGAATGAAACGGATTCAATTGCTCGGAATCAGATGGACTAAGATGGAATAATTTTGATTCCGAATGAGTCCGAAACTTCAACCAGGATTATATGTACTCTCACCTGCAGAAAAGGTGATTTATACCTAACAATAATTGCTATCTGTCGCGCCACACTGAATCTGGAAAGTGCGAATTTTTATTTTGGCTTCCTCGCAGTTAAGCACTCTGTCTATGTGCACACATTCTTTTCTATTATGCTTCTTTTCCTTTTTGGAGCACGCGTATAAATACTTGACATAAAACCACGACATTTTCCACTTCACCGTTACTTAATTTTAACGTTTAAAATACACACACGGAGTACCGATGCATGCAAAAAGCGTATGTGACTACGCGGCGCAAAATTTGATGCTGCTTTATTTTTTCGGTGTGAAAGCATGCCCCGGCATGGCGTACTATTCTACGACGCGATTGGTGTATTTCCTTCCGCACGTAAGACTACTTTTGTGTTGCTATTACCGGAATATTTTTGTTTACCAACAGCCACCCACCTTATCTCTGCAGCCACTTTAATCTACTTATAATATAAACATATAAATTTTACGTGAGAAGAATTTATGGACAAATTTAACTTTAGCGATAAAACTGTGATTGTGTGAAGCAGTTATTTTTATAGAAAGTATATTTTAAGTTTATGTTTGTACAATCAACGTGAGGAAAAATTTTCAATAATTTACATGATATATAGAAGTTGGACATTTTCTTCAGAGAATACGACTGAACACTGCGTCTCCAGGGACAGCGGAAAGCAGGTAATCTTTCTATCTATCTCCTTAAAAAGTGTGAATCCATGGAGAAAAATGGATGATCAGTCTGACTGTTATAAGAAGATCAGACTCACCATCAGGGATAAGCAAGGTATCCTCTCGGGATGGTCAATACGATCATCTTGTTTTCACTCATTTGAACCATCCACGGAAAAGCAAATGATACATCGTAGAGAAACAACCTGATTAGTTACCGTTGATTTTATTCAAAATTATTAAATTTGCAAGTAAAATGAAATAAGTTAAAAGTGAATAAGAATATTAGGAATTATTTTAAATTCACGTTCAAGATAACTTTAACTAATCCCTTTGTCGACGCGATGGATGCATTGTGAAAGGATACGAGAGATGGGAGCACCGCCCTATTGAAAATTCCGACATCGCAAACTACATCGGAAACTATGTAGGAAACGATGTCGGAAAGGATGTAGGATCCGACGTCGCAAACTACGTCGGAAATTGGGATAGTAAACGACGTAGGTTCCGACGTAGGTTCGACATAGTTTCCGACGTCGGTTCCGACGTCCTATTTTTTTTTAAATTAGTATAATTAATTAATATAATATATAGTAAAATTAATGAAAGTAATTTTGTTATTCGTATATTATTTACCGGCATTGGTTATTGCTTGCAATAAAAGTACACTATTTTCTTTTTAAAAATATATTTTTTTTTGTGAATCATACATGAAATTTTAAAGTTACTGCACAGCCTTCAATTTGGCATCATCCCTATTGGGAAACATAAGATCAACCAGAGGATCAACTATCTTAATTTAACTTATTAAATTGCCAACAATGCAACTAAAGTAAAAAAAGCTAAGCTGTAAGCTTAAACAAACAAAAAGAAAATAAATTTTTTTGTTAAACATACATGAAAATTTTAAATTTACTGCACAGCCTTCAATTTGGCAAGTTCTTTAAATTTCATAATATTAGAGTGAACATTTTTTCTCAAGATTGCGACGAAAGCTAATAAAATTCTGCGTTTAATAAGCCAAAGGAGAAGTTAAAATCTGTATTTTAAAAGAAAATATTGCCAAAAAACCTAAATTTCGATGTTTTCAAGAATGTTAATAACTCCAAAAGTATTTACTATTTTTGAAATCCCTTAGTCTCATTTTAATTATAATTTTTCATAGTTTTTGCGTACGCTATTTAGGGATTTTTGAAATTATTTTCCTAGCTCCTGTCATAGGCTCAAACTTGTGCGGAAAATGTCATAAATTTTCAAAAGAAGATTGTGCTTCATACGTGGATAAAAAAAATCATAAATTAATATTTTGATTGATTTTACTACATTTTATTAAGGGCATGTGATACAACTTTACCATAAGAGCAATTTAGTTAAACCAATTATACATTCATAATAATAAATATTTGTAGCTAATAAGAGTCAATAAACCTTCGTCTCATGTAGACAAAAGGTATATTGACTCTTATTAGCTACAAATATTTATTATTATGAATGTATAATTGGTTTAACAAAATTGCTCTTATGGTAAAGTATTACATGCCCTTAAAATAAGGTATATTTTGATTTTTTTTTAATTCTTGTAAATAAGTATGGATATTTCAATTTTTACGATTTTCTCGTACAAGTTTGAGCCTATGTTAAAAGCTAAGAAGATAATTTCAAAAATATCTAAATAGCTTACACAAAATAAACTATGAAAATTTATCTTTAAAATGAGACCAAGGGCTTTCAAAAATAATAAATATTTTCGGAGTTATTAACATTCTTGAAAACATCGAAATTTGAGGTTTTTTGGCAATATCTTTTTATAAAATACAAATTTTAACTTCTCCTTTGGCTTATTAGACGCAGAATTTTATTAGCTTTCGTACCCAATTGGGGAAAGAAATGTTCAATTTGATATTATAAAAATGAGAGAACTTTAACCAATTGCTAAAAAAACAGGCGTACTGACAATTTCTGATGGTAGTGTATATATGTTTAAATAAAAAATAAACACTATAAACTTACTACTCCGAAGACATCAGTTCTTCCATCAGCTGCTTTTACTTCTCGTTTCAATAAAATATCTTTCGAAGCAAAATGCAACTGACACACTTTATGACCCGATTTGAAAATTATATCTTCGCGTCGTATTGCTTTCTGCCATAGTTTGACATTTTCTTCACCTTTTGGCACAAGAAAAACACTTATTTTCGTAGGATCTCCTTCCTTATTAATTTTCCTAAAAATTTAGAAATAAAATCGTTTGTCAAAACACTTTTTAATTAAATAAAAATGGTAAAAAACAGAGCTTGTCTGTACATCTGCTATGTCTTTGTTGACAAATTCAGGTTTACATGCCACCCAGTGCTACCTACAACTCAGCTTACGCCAAGAAACTGCGTGAACTAACGTCAATGCATAGGGCTGGTCTAGACTGGAGCGAAGAAGAAGAAGAAGACGATGACGACGACGATTATGAATAGAGGGGATAATTGTAGGTGCTATAAGAACTGCGGTATATGTAGAGCTAAATTTCATTCGCAAGTACATTCATTTTTAAATAGATGAGGCATTTATACATTTAAAAATGGATAGACATAAAGTTCGTATAGATCCGTTTTGTGATATCCTATATTAAAAAGTAGATCTGAAGACCTGATGTCAAAAATGCATGTGCTGTCGTGTGCATTTGTTGTGTCAGCAACTGGCTTGGCTTCAACACGTCTTAGCCCTCGTAGATTCGAGAGTGTGAGACAGGCGAGAGGGAGTTGAGACTAACGGTGAGTTAACAAGAAATAGCAGCATGTAGGTAATGCGGAGTCCACAGCGTGTTTCCAGACGAAGACAGAGCGAGTTTGGTGAGAAGAGTGAAGCTAATAGAGAAAGCGATAGCAAAGAGAGAGAGAGAGGGTAGCGTCGTAGGCCCAGGCAAGCAGTGAGGAGAGCGCAGATGAGACGTTCACTACGCCTTTGAACCCTGTAGCAATTGCACAGTCGAGTCGATGAAGGGTACATAGGCGCGGGAGGCAAACTAATGTAGTAAGACTAAGATCGAGGAGTTCGGCGTCGAGGGAACTTCTACACTGGTAGCAACAGTCGGCGAGCGCGATTAGCAGTGAGAGCATAAATAGTAAAGGGGACAAAACGGGGGACGATAAAAGGAAAGAGAACGGGTGGGCGAAGAGGCGGAGAGGGGCAATCGAATACCAAAAATTAAGACAAAAAAAAGAACACCGAAGAGAGATAGGGATGAAGGGAATATGATGGAAAAATTAGAAGCTCTTATACAGGGATTTAGAAAGGAGACTTGCGGAAGATTGGATGAGACTTGCGGAAGACTGAATGATATGCAGAGGCAAGGGGAGGAGGTAAAAAACGAAGTAAGAAAAGTGAGACAAAAGTGGGAACAATGGGATAAATTATGAAAAGGAGAGAAAGAGAAGGTATGAAACAAACTGGAAAGCATAGAGAATAGGCGGAGAGAGAATGAGAAGGATAGAAAAAGGGATATGAAATTGCTAGAAGAGAGAGTGAGCAAACTAGAACGAAGGAATGAGTATAAGGTGGAAGAGAAAAAGAATTAGGAAGAAGCGATAGAGTGTGAGGGGGTAATGCATGAACAGAATGAAACGTGTCGCTTGAGACTGATTGAGGTTGACAGAAGAATGGAAGGGGAAGAGGGAGCGAAAAGGAAAAAGAGTATAATAGTGAAGGGTTTGAAAGTAGACAGAAAAAAGGAAGAGGAAGAGATTGGGAAGCTGATGAGAGACATTGGCGTGCAAGTCAGAGTGGAAGGGATAAGAAGGTTATGAGGGAAGGAAGAGGTGAAAGAATGTATGTTTTCAATGAAATTAGGGAGTGAGGAGGATAAGTATGAAATTATGGGGAAGAAGAAGTTATTGAAAGGAAGAAATTAAAGAATCCAAGAAGATCGGACGTGGCCGGAAAGAAGAAGAAAGTGGATAATCGAGCGAAAGGCATGGATTAAGAGGAGTAAAGGTAATAGGGTAAGGATTGGGAGAGATAGGATATGGGTAAACGGAGATATATGGGTTTGGAAAGATAAAGTAGATGATCTGACGGAGGGATGGAAGCGGGTAGTGAATGAAGGGACGAGAGGAAAAGGGGAATGCAATTATCATGGGGGGGGGGTAAACGACAAGAGGGCTTGAATGCAAGAAACAAAGGTGAGAAATGCATAAAAAAGAGCGACGTGAAAGTAACGCTCTGGAACGTGTCAGGATTAAAAAACAAGGACAAAGGATTTTGGGGAGAATTGCAGAAGTGGGATGTGATAATGATGAGTGAGACGTGGGTAGATGGGAAGGAGTGAAAAAGCATGAAAAGAAAATTACCGAAAGCATATGAGTGGAAGATGCAAGCAGCGAGTTAGGAGCATGTGAAAGGAAGAGAAATGGGTGGCATGGTGTCAGAAAAGGGAAAGTATATAGAAAAAAGGACGGAACAATGGTTAGAAGAATGAAATGAAGAAAAGTTATTGTGGATGTAGTATGCGTGTATAGGAGAAGAGGGAGGATGGAGTTCAATAAGGAAATGGACAGAGGAAAAAGATAAGAGGTCGGTCCTAATAGGGGGGAATTAAGTGCATGGACCGGGGAACAAGGAGGAGAGGTATGGGATAGAGAAAATGAGATGTTCATAAGAAATTCGAAGCAAAAGGAAACGGACCGGGAGGGTAGGATGCTTCTGGACTTGTTAGGAGAGGCAGGATGGTTCATTTGTAACGGCAATACCAAGGGGGATGAAGAAGGGGGATATGCGTACGCAGGTATAGAGTACACCGTCATAGATTACATTCTGACAGAAGAAAGAATAAGGAAGTTGATAGTTAGAATGGAAGTAGGCGACGTGATAGGCTCAGAACACTTTCCGGTGATCGCGACAACGAGATGTGGTGGTCCAAAGCGAGGGAGGGGGAAGAGGGAAGGAGAGAGGGAGAAGAAATTGAAAATGGGCATTGGGGGTGAGGAAAAGTCAAGAGATTTTAGAGAAAAAATAGAAAACAAGGAAATAGGATGTTTGGAAGAGGAAGGAGTAGACAATTTGCTAGAAAATCTCAAAGGAGTGATTGATAAGGCAAGGGAAGAGGTGAGACCAAGAGAAGAAGAAAAGGGGGTCAGGAGAGGTTGGTGGGACGATAAATGCAGGGAAAGTAAAGATAGGATGAAGGAAAGTGTAAGAAAATGGAGGAAAGGGGAAATGGAAAAAAGAGAACTCTACAGGAGAAAGAGAGATCACGAAAGAATGATGAAGGAGAAAAGACAGAAGGAGAAAGAAAGGCACATGGAAGAGGTAGAGAAAGCGGCAAACGAAAGGAGGGAATGGGAAGTGATACACAGGGAAAGACGAGGAAGAAAGGGCATAAATGAAGAAATAGGAATGAAAGAGTGGACGAAGCACTTCAAGGGGCTGTTAGGAGGGGTGGAAAATAGGGTAAAAGGAGAAGGAAGAAAAGCGGTAGAGAGAGACGTCGACAGCGAAAACGAGATAAGTAGGGAAGAGGTGAATGAGGCGATTGCTCAGTTGAAAAGAAATAAGGCCACAGGGGAAGATGACTTGGAATATGAAGCACTGAAATATGGAGGATTAGGAGTGAGAGAAGAGATGTGGAATATTCGCAATAAGTTATGAAAAGGAGAAGGGTGGCCGGAGGAATGAAAGACAGGGCAGGTAGTACCGTTGATTAAGAAAGGAGAGGGCAAACGGGTAGAGGAATATAGAGGGATCACACTTATGTCGGTGGGATATAAAATTTATGCGGAAGTGCTTAGAATATATACAGATAACATCTACGAGCTCAACTATTTAGTTAATAGGAACCTAGGGCGAAAGAAAGGGAAACTAATCGCACTGTTTGTCGATTTTAAGGCAGCATTTGACTCAGTTAACAGGAGGGTGTTATGGGCAGCCATGAAAGAGAGACGAGTAGACGAAGAATTAATAGAGAGAATAAAAGAAATATTTGTGGAAACTAATATGAGGGTGACGATGGGTGACAAGAATGGAGGGAATTCTGGACAGGAAGGGGGTTCAGGCAAGGGTGCCCATTGAGCCGACTTCTGTTTAGTATTCTTCTGTCAGATTCAGAGGAGAAGTTGGAGAGGCAAGGGAAAGGGAAGACAACGTTAGGAGCAGGCAAAGTGTACTCACTAATATATGCAGATGATGTAGTTCTCGTAGCGGATGATGAAAGAGGTATGAATCTGATGATGAGAGTGTTCGAAGACTATGTGAGAGAAAAGGGTTTAACAGTGAATATGACCAAGCCTAAGTTTGTGTGTTTTACAAATAAAAAGGGTAGAGTAGAGTATGAATGGAAGATAAATAACGTGGTGGTGGAGTTGATGGAGGAGTTTTGCTACCTAGGATTTTGGTTCGAAATGAAATGAGGAAGCGAACTGCAGGTGAGAAAGAGATTAGAATGCGCGAGCAAAGTAATGGGACAAGTATGGGGTATAGGGAAAAGAAGGTTCAAGGACGACTGGAGGATGAGAGTGTTGATGTTTGATGTGTTAGTATGGTCAGTGTGAGGCTATGAAATGGAAATTTGGGGATGGAAAGAACATAAGAGAGTGGAGAGTTTGCAGAAGAGATTTTTGAGATGGTTTATGGGAGTGAGTTCAAGCTTCCCAGGTTATATGCTAAGGGAAGAAATAGAGCGAGAAAAACTGATGTTCAGGCAAGTGAAAAGAGCCTGGAACTTATAAGAGAAACTAAGAAGGGGAGAGGGAAGCAAAATTGCACAAACGTGTGCTCGGGAGGTTATGGAAAAACACAGTTCAAAATGGGAGAATGAGAGATATGAAATAAGGCTTAAATGTGGTATGCAAGGGAGGGGTAGAGAGTGGGAGGAAGCAGAGGAAAAAGTGAAGGCAAGGCTAGGGGAGGAAAAGTGGGAAAAAATCGCAGATTCAAGATACAACAGCTGGTATAGAATGGTTAAGAGTCAGGGGGAACCGGAGTACCTGAAGAAGATTAAAAAGGAGAGAAAATGGAATAGAGTGGTCAGATTCAAAATGGGAGAGGGTGTAAGAGCATATAGGTATTGGATGATTGAAGAAGAAAATCTGTGTGGAGTATGTAGGTATCAGCGGGAAACATGGTTGCATGTGTTATGGAAAGGAGTTATGGAGTCAAAAAGGAGGAGGGGAGAGTATAGAAGAGAGAATGAAATAGATTATGAATGAAAATGGTCAGGGGGAGGAATGGATGAAGAAGCTGGAAGATCTGAGAGAGAAAGCTGGTTGCACAGGATAGAAAGAAAATAAGCCAAAAAAATTACTCCTAAGAAGGAGAATTATAAAGTAGTGTTGAGGAATAGTGTCCACTTTTGAGACTGATAATAATGGTAAGAGGACATGGAAGCCCAGGGTAAAGTCGCAAGCATTTAGAAATAGGAATGATAATTTAAGACGATATGTAGCAAATAGTTAGTCAGGTAGTATAAGGCTTGTAAGTAAGAATATATGTGATTGTTATGTGAAGACTCTCAAACCCGTAAAGTGGAGAGAGTATAAACAAAATAAAGAATCATATGCTTTTTCAAATTCGTTGTTTTCTGGTAGAAAATTAATTTTCTAGGTTAAAAATTCATATTTTCGATTGAAAATGTAACAATTGTTGAAAATTCGTTGTTTTTTGGTTGAAAATTTAACAGTTTGGTTGAAAATTATTTTTTCTTTGGTTGAAAAATTGAATATATTTTTTTCAAATTCGTTGCTTTTTGGTAAAAAATTAATTTTGAAGGTTAAAGATTAATTTTTTTGATTGAAAATGTAACTATTTTTTGAAAATTCGTTGTTTTTGTTTGAAAATTTAACTGATCTTTTTGCTCTTTTATTGGTTCGAAATTCATCTAAGTATTTTTTTTCTTGATTATAATTAATTGAAATACATTTTTTTTCAAACTCGTTGTTTTTTGTGCAGAAAGTTAATTTTCAAGGTTACATTTTGATATTTTTGATTGAAAATTGAACTATTTTTTGAAAACTTGTTGTTTTTGGTTGAAAATTGAACTCTTCCACTTGCCTTTTTTACTGGTTTCCAATAAATCTTCTTATTTGAAAATTTATTTTTTATAGAAAATGTGACTATTTCTTGAAAATTCGTTGTTTTTTATAAATATTAGGAAATCTTTTCCAAGTTTTACAATATCTGCAATCACTTCAACACTTCTAGAATTCCTAAATATCATTTTAACTAACCGGAATTTTTTCTTACAAATTTGAAAAATCTTAAAAAATTTTTAAAAATTTCTTTAAGATAGTCTGCATTATTTCTCGGAATTTTTAGAAATCTTTTGAAATGTTTTAAAATATTTTTAAATGTTCGCCAAAAATAAGTTTTTGAAAATAAAAAATCCTTTCAAATTTTCATATGAATCTGAAGAATATTCTGTCATTTATAACAAATTCTTAGAAAGTTTCCAAATTTGTTGTTCGAAAACCTGACTGATTGCATTTTGTGTGAATATGACTTTTAGTGGACGTTTTCAATTTCTTCTTTACTGAGATTTAAAAAAGTGTTGAACAAAATATAGATTTCTTAAGAAAATTTACAATGATTTTTAAAATTTTTAAAAATTAATTTGAAGAGAATATTTGAAAAGATTTCAAGATAATACAGACAGTTTCTTAAGGTTCCTGGAAAATTGAAAATAATTTTTTATTTTGAAAAATTGATTTTAGGCCAATATTCAAAAAAGTTTTAAAACATTTCAAAAACTTGAAAAAAATTGTCAACAAAAATCTGGAAGATTTTAAGGCAATATTTATCAATTTGCACAATTTAGGTAAAAATCAGGAAAAATTCGAATTTATTTGAAATACAGTTTTAAATCTATTAAAAAATAATTTTAATGTTGAGATTTTAAACAAATTAAAAGAAATTGACATTTTTGAAGATTTTGAAATAAAATTTTGGAACCTTTGAAGAATTTTAAAAGTGTTCAAGAAAATGAAAATTTTTCCTTAAAATTCCTGGGAAAATTTATAATGCTTTTTTTTATTTTCAAAAATTAATTTTTAAAGAAATTGAAAAAATATTTTAAAACACTTTTAAACATTTCAAAAAATGAGACGACTGAAGAATCCCGAAAAAGGAAATTTAAAACCCGTCTTTCCTTGACAACATTGAAAGTCAAAGTGTGGATTTGTTTTGAAAGCGCACTATTTAGTAAAATGATATTGGTTGGGCCGAGAGGAATCATCGAGTCTTATCACCTCTACTTCACAAAACCGGCGGAGAGTTTCCGAGAAATGTAATTCCCCAAACAAATGGAATAAAAATAGAACAGCAACTCTTAAAAAAAGGATTTCTTGAAAGCTTATAATTTTTCCCCAATCACAATCATTTTTAATGCAAAATAAAATTTTCGAATAACTGTTTATTTGTTAGTAGTTTTCGAACACTTAAATTCGAGCTAGAAGTATATTTCGAGATTTGATAACAAGAAATCACGTTTTTTCAGTTTATTTTTAAAGTTATAATATAAATATAATGTTCCTAAGTTTCTGGTGAAAATTCAAAAAGATTTTTGAAGATTTCACATACGTCGAAAAAGAATCTAGAAAATTTTGAAGTATTTTTTTACAGGATTTACAAAATATTAGGAAAAATTAGTCAGTTTAAATATATTTAAGACTTTAAGAAGTTTTGAAGGAATTTAAAAATATTTTATAAATTTTCGGAAAACTATTAAAGTTTTAAAATATTGTTGATCCCTTCAAAACTTCTAAAATTCTTTATAGTTGATTCTGAACCAATCTATTTAGATTATTACATTTTCCAAATAGGAAAAGAAACAATGCAAAAAATTTTTAATGTATTTATAAAATTGCTAATATTTAATGCATTATTCCTTCAAAAATTTTAAATAAAAAGATTTATTTCAAGAAATTGAGTTAAAATTATTTAGACTCAATTAAAAGAATTCTGAAAATATTCATAAGCAAACCCTGCAGATTGGACCAAATCATGAGTTTAGTGCCTCCATTTGAAAAATTTTAAACTTAAGATGGAAGAGAAATCTATTTTATCATGAATAATTTTATGAAAAATGAGCATGGAAAAGAGTCACAATTAAAAAAACAGAATTCCAAGCTACCTCACTTTTCGGCTCATTAGAGACAAAAATAACCAAATGAAAAAAGAGGGAGAAAAAGAGGAAAAGTCAACCAAAACCAACTTCTCACTTTTTGTAAAAATTCTTGTAACATGTGCGTTTTACGATGTTTGGTTTATTTCAATGGGTTTGCTTGAAAATTGTGTCACTTGTCCTGGCAAGTGAAGTGCTATAACAAAGGGTCTTAGTTAAATGCTTCTCTCTCTCTCTCTAAAAAGTGGGATGGAACTATTTCAAAAATCTGGCAATGCTTTGAGGGTTTTCGTGTTAGAAAGTAAAGTTATCCCTAGTGAAAATTTGCGATCGCAATTGCGGCCGCATTTGCGGGCGCGTATAAGAAACAGAATTTTCGGCCGTATTTGCGGTCGCATTTCGAAATATTATAATTTGCTAAAAAATTTGCATTGAATTAATTTTTATTGTCAGAGGTGTAATTAAATAAGCACAACCGTGAACATTTATCAATTAAAGAAAAAAGTTGATTGAAATACACGGAAAAAAAGTTCATTACATTTTATAGCACTAGTCCTATAGTAGAGGATACGACGTGTAGTTTAATAAAAGTTAAAATCTTCTTGGATTTACATTGTATTAAACTATTCTACGAAATGTGTTACAAAGTTCTATAAAATGTAAAGAATAAGGTGACGTAATCTCTATTAGAGTGCAGGATACGAAAAATTTAGAATAGTTCTAGAAAATCTAAAAGTCCAGATAATATAGAGTCTATATCGGAGAAGTCTCCAAACTATAGATAACAGTTCTATAAAATGATGAACGATTTTTCGCCTAAAAAAATTAATCTTTCTTATTATTATTATTTTTATGCTTTAATATTTGTTCGCAAATTTAATTACATAATTACTTACTATTACGCTAACAATCACTACATCAATAATCGCACGCTATTAAAATTCTTATTCGCTGCGGTTTCGAAACCCCTACCTACGCATTCGCAACTCCCAACAAAACCTCGGAGCTAACTTAACTTGGAGTGTGAAAAAAATCTAAAATATAAGCTACAGCTGTGCAGGGCCGCGTGATAAATTTTTGTGACCCGTTTCATAAAATTTTTTTTGCTTTTAAAATTTTAATAATTTACGGGTTCAGAATTTCTTCTTTTCTAATAAATGAATGCTTTTCCGAATAAATTCGCTGCTTTTCTAGAATATCAATAATTTGAAAATTCTAGTTTCATAATTTCGGGAATTTTAAATTTCCTGAGTTTTATATTTATAATGTCGGGAATTTCAAGATTATCAAATTTTGAAAATTTAGTTTTAAATTTAGGGAATTGCAATTTTCGGGATCTTTATCACTTTTCAGATTTTAGAAATTTTAAATGTCGAAAATTTTTCTAATCGCAAATTATTTCTTGTTTATAAGTTCTAGTAGATTCGAGATTAATAAGAAGTTAGATAGCTATACAGAATAAGTTTATATAAGTTATATAAAGTTGAATAAGTTATAATTCACAGATAAATTATTATTCACTAATCGTTATTCACTAACCACCGTTATATGTTAAATACATTGGTCGGGAGGTATGCGGGAAATGTCGCTGCATGCGCACAGTAGCGACTGCGAAGCTACATTTTATAGAACTGAGTTCTATATATCTCATATTGAAGTAGTTCACAAACACTCAATACCTCGAATCGAATTGTTATGACATTTTTCAACATTTTTTCACGATATTTTCTATACATTTGACAGAAATCTTGTAGAATCATTCCAGATTTGTTCTACATTAAATCGTGAGTTATACGGAAATCAAATGCTATGTTATGCTATAGTGAAATTTTGAGTTAAAAGGTCACGGAGTAATTGCAATAGTTTTTCTTGCAACGATACAAAATTTAAAAAAATATAATACCAATCGACAATGTGGGCTGAAGGCAACTTCAAGCGTCCATAATCGTTGAAGCAGTACTGCCTAAACGATTATGGATGCGCTTGAAGTCGCCTTCAGCCCACGTTGTCGATAGGTATAACTTTTTTTTTTTAAAAGTTTTTATCGTTGCAAGAAAAACTATTTCAATTACTCCGTGACCTTCTAACGCAAAATTTCACGTAGAATCCGAATTTCAACAAGTTAAATGCTCATCTTCCTTGTTTAATGAGTTTTTCATGTATGTTGCGGAGAGGATACGATGTGGATACTATAAGGATATGCAGTAGCGTATTCGTTCCGTTCATTTGGTCGGTTAGGGTAAAACAAATTAGTCCAAACATGTGCTTATTATGCGGACAAGAAAATCTTTTTGAACAAACCGTACAGCAAATTTATCTAAAAATATTCCTGTTGAAGAATAGCCACGTTAAAAATAGTATTTTTCGATACAAGTGCGCGATGATGGCAATCTCCGAATGAGTGGGAGGACGCACCAGGAACCCAAAGGGTAATTCGACGTGAACCGAGGATAAACTGACGGGTGAGTGTTGTAAACCAAATATTATTTTAAAATGTTTGTGTTTGTCGAAAAGGATACAGCGCGGCTAGGAAGCCGGCAAGGAAGAATATTTTTGTGTTAAAAAAGTAATTACTATCGTTCCAAAATAAATAAAATTTCGCTCGGTGATAATTGCTGCTAAAGAATCAATTTTGTATGAGTTCAATTTTTTCTCTCTTCAGTTAAGTGCAATTAATTGGCGTATGCTAATAAACATTTTAATATAAAATCATTTTTCATGTAATAGTATTTAAAGTCTAATTAATAAATTATTCTCACTATCTGCTGTTACGGAATTTTCCGTTATACAAGCTCTTGTCCTGTGCCTGACCGTTTGGTCTTACCAAAAATCTCTAATACCAGACAGTGCATAAATTATAAATTATTGATAACTAAAAATGATTGAGAACCTTATTATTGATGAATATATACCAATTGACCAGGGTATATTGTAATAATTTTTCTTCACCACAATTATCACAATTATTTTGTCTCGGAGATCGGAGTATGCTAAATCATTTCAAACCTTACTTTTTACAACTAACATTTTTGACTTTTGAAACTAACCATTTTCATTTGCAACTAACCGACTTAGTTACAACCAACCGTTAGAATATACCCTGCAATTGACTGTCGACGATTTTCGCAATTACAATCATTGCCTGTTATCCGTGATTAATAATACACACATTTCACCGAAAACCATACGCTCTCAATACGCTGCATTTTTGCGCTGTCGCGATTTTTAATTCTAGAGTTTGTTATTTTCAACCTAACCTAATATGAAGCGCTCAGAGGAAAAATGTAACGCAGAGAGTCTTGGGCAAAAACAGTACAGAAAAAGTTCCGAGGAAAAACAGTATAGAAAAAGTTCCGAGGAAAACCAGTAACCGAAAAAGTTCAGAGGAAGAAAGGTAAACAGAATCTCGAGGTAAAAATGTTACTCGGAAATATCTGAGGTAAAACGTTATAGAAAATATTGAGAGATGAAATGTGATAGAAAAAGTTCTGAGGAAAAACATTACAAAAAATGTTGAGGGGCAAAATGTGATCGAAAAAGTTCCGAGGAAAAACGTTACAGAATATGTTGAGGGGAAAAATGTGATAGAAAAAGTTCCGAGGAAAAACGTTACAGAAAATGTTGAGGGGGAAAATGTAGTAGAAAAAGTTCCGAGGATGGACTGCGAGAATGCAAATTTTTAACTATTGAAAAGATTTCTAATATTGCAAAATAATTCTGTAATAAAAAAGTGGTTGAAAAAGTCTTTTTTCCAAAATTTTCGCTCACTTTAAAAGACTTTAATTTAAAGATATAGGTTTCTTTATTATTATATCATTAAGCCGTTTCCCTTTCGGGGTAGGCGTGAATTGCTCGGTGGTAAAGTAGTGATGTGTGGAAATGCATCTTTCTTGATTGAAAATTTGTCTATTTTGTTGAGGATTCAACTATTTTGTTGATAATTCTTTTTTCATTTATTTCAACTTGTTGAAAATTCCTATTTTTTATTGAAAATTCATTATTTTCTGAAATTTAAACTAATCCATTTTTAAATAAAAAATTAACTGTTTGGTTTAAAATTTAATAAATTTCTTGAAAATTCAACTGCTTTGTTTAAAATTCATCCTTTTTAATTGAAAATTCATATTTTGTGGTTGCAAATTCATATTTTGTGGTTGAAAAGTCAATTTTCTTGTTGAAAATTAGTTTTGTTATTGTTGTTCAAAATTCATTTTTTTTTATCTGAAAATCTAACTTTTCCATTTTTGAATGTTAAACTGAAATTTTGAGAATTCCATTTTTGGTTTAAAAATATCTGTTTTAGTTGATTAAACTATTTGGTTGAAAATTCATATTGTTGTCATCTTTGCTACTTGAAAATTCATCTTTCTTGGTTGAAAATGAACATTTTTTCGTTAAAAATTCAACTGTCTGATTAAAAATAAATTTTCTATTCTTGAAAATTCGTCTTTTTGGATTGAAAATTCATCTTTTTCGGTATAAAATCTTTTTTCTTCAAAAAATACCCGATTTCCTCTCTTTTAAGAGAATTTTGGGCTAAGTTACTTTTCCGCGGTCGCATTTTTTTTTTTAAATGTCGAAAAAAAGTCGAAAAAGTGGCAAGATCCGAGCCCTGAAAATAAGAAAAATAATTATAAATAATCTTACAGTGGTTCCGTCATTCCACTGAATACTCTTGCCGTAAGATAGTCACGGCTTATTGGTTTGAACCAGAGGGTTACTAAAAAGAGTGGAGAAGCGTAGCTCAAATTTGCGAAGAGCATTAATATTTTCTTATCCTTATAATACCTAAAAATCAATAAAAATGTTTAAAGATTTTTTCTCAATTATTTTAAAAGTGATATTAAATTATATTAAATTAATTATATTAATTATATTGATTATATTAATTAACTACATTATATTAATTATATTTTATTAATATTAAATTGAGACAGACCTTAACGTATCCCAGTGCATTTTCGAAACCCTCAATCCAGGGAAAGTGAAAAGAGAGCCTAAAAATCCACACCAAACAGCAAGAACGAACTTTACAATAATTTTCGATGCTGGTCCCCTAAAATTGAATCACATTTAAAATAAGAGTTGAGACTCAAAAATTTTATTTTTAAAGTAAATACTCACTGGGTCAAAATAAAAATCAGGGTGGCCGTTAAATTAAGAAATTAAAAAATTGCGAATTGAAGCACTCAAATTTTAAAATTGAAGCTTAAAAAATTTTAATTCAGAACTTTTTTATTTAAACGCTCAATAATTTACAAGTGTAAAATAGAAGCTTTAAACACCTTTATATTTAAATTTGTTTAATTAGCTTTAAATATTTCTGGTTTATAAATATAAATCCACGATATCATTTTTAATGCTCTAATTTAAAATTAATCTTTTCTTTCAACTCACATTAATAAAAATTGAAAAGAAGAAAATATGGCCCTCTTCCAATTCAGTACAAAATTAAAAATAAAATGTTCTCTTCTTTCATCTGAATTTTAAAAATATCAAATTTGCCCGGCACCCACTCAATAAAAATGTTTAAAATAAAAGAAATGCCTCTACCAGTTTATAAAAACTTCAAAACCCCAATTTTCTTTCTTCCAACTCTATAGAAATCTTAAAAATAAAAATAAAATTTCCTCTTCCAATTCCAAAAAAATTCAAATAAAAAAAAATTAAAAAAATAAAAATTGTTCCCTGAACCACAATAAAAATGTTAAAAAGAAAAAAATGTACTCTTCCAATTCAGAAGAAAGAAAAACAAAATTGCATCCCCTTCAACTCTACAAAATTGCTAAAAAGAAAAAAGCCTCTTCGAATTCAGAAAAAAATAAATATCCAAAATTTCGTCTCTTCCAACTATATAAAAATCTTGAAAATAAAAAATTTCCCTCTTCCATTTCAGAAAAAATTGAAAATAAAAAATAATTCCCTTAAACTCAATGAAAATGTTAAAAAAATGGCCTTTTCCAATTTAGAAGAAAAAATAACCAAAATTTCATCCTTTTCAACTAAAGAAAAGGAAGAAAAAAAAAAGAGCCTCTTCCAATTTAGAAAAAAAACAAAATTTCATCCCTTCTAGCTCAATAAAAATGTTAATAATAAAAAAAATTTCTCTTCCAAATCAGAAAAAAAAAATTAAAATAAAAAATGATTTCCTTAAATAGAGAAGTTAAAAATAAAAAAAATTGCCGCTATAAATTACCAAACTTTAAACCCTTTCAATTCGATGAAAATGATAAAAGCAAAAAAAGGACCTCTTCCAATTCAGAAAAAATTGAAAACCAAAATTTTCTCCCTTCTAGCTCGACAAAAATCTTAAAAACAAAAAATGTTCCTCTTACATTTATTCATAAAAAAATAAACAAAAATTTTCTCCTATCCAGCTAGAAAAAAAAAATTTAACCAAAAAATATCCCTCTTTCAATTCAGAAAAAATTGAAACTTCAAATTTCCTTCCAACTAATCAAAATGTCCAAAATAACAAATAAAAAAAAAAGAATATTTGTCTATTTGTTATATTTCATTAAATAAATAAATTAATTTGTATTAGTTTAAATTTTCCATACAAAGCAGGATGCAATTTAGCACCAAATTATCTTGAAGTTCCTTTTTATTTTTGATTTAAATTAACAATTCGATTTTTGAGAACGTTTTTTGTAATTTTTTAAAATACTACGCACATTTTCAAACAAAATTTTTCATCCGGAAATATATTTTTTTCTTGTTATTTTAAACTCAAACAATAATTTTAAACAACTTCAATAATTAAAAAACTTTTTCTTTGATAAATATATTTGATGGGGACAACTGAAAATCCCGAATAATAACATTCCCGACACTGCAAATTCCCGAATAATAAAATTTCCGAATAATAAAATTCCCGACAGTTTATAATATTACCGAATTTGATAATTCCCAAATAATAAAATTCCAGATAGAAAATTTCGAAATTATAAAATATCTGAAATAGAAAATTCCCGAAATTATTTTTAATGTCCAAAGTTTCTGAAATTATTGTTTGAATCTAAAATAACAATAACAAAAAAAAATGCATCCATAAACATATTTTTTTCTTCAGTTATTGTTAGTTTAAATTCAAACAATAATTTTAGAAACTTTAAACATAAAAAATAATTTCTTTTGATGAAAATGTTTGATTATTGTATTTTTATTAAATAAATAATATTTATAGGACAAGAATTTTTAATTGTTTAAATTCAGGAATTTTTTTTAGTTCGGATATTTTATAATTTGGCAATTTTCTGTCGGGTATTTTATTATAAACTGTTCGGGAATTTTATTATTCAGGAAGTTTCCAATTCGAAAATGTCATTATTCGGGAATTTTCTCACTCGGGAATTTTATTATTCAGGAAGTTTACAGTGTCGGGAATTTTATTTTTCAGGATTTTTCAGTCGTTTCAAATTATGCATTGTAGTTTTTTAATTTATTGCACTTGTAATAAAAATCTTGTTCTTGTTGCATTGAGAAATATTTTTCCTCAATAATTTCTTATTTCAAATTCAAATAATAATTTAAAAAAAAATACATTAAACAAAAAAAACCTTTTATCAACATATTTTATTATTGTATTTTTAATGGATAAATATGATTTATTAAAGAAGAATTTTTTTTTAATTGTTCAAGTTCGATAACTTTTTAGTTTCGGGAATGTCGCCGTATCGGATATTTTACAATTCAGCAATTTTCTGTCGGAAATTTTATTATTCGGGAACTTTAAAATTCGCTAATATTATCAATTGTTTAGGAATGTTATTATTTGAGAATTTTCCCGAACAGATTATAATATTCCCGAACTGGAAAATTCCAGAAAACAGTTTATAATATTACCGAAATTGAATATTCCTAAATAATAAAATTTCAGAACTGGAAAATTCCCGAATAAGAAAATTCCCGACAGAAAATTCCCGAATTATAAAATAAGCGAACAATAAATGTCCGGAATTCCAAAAATTAAACTTTTTTAAAATAAAAATATTTGATTATTGTATTTTTAATAAATAACATTTATAAACAAATGTTTGATAGTTTAAATTCTTGCTTTTTCTTGTTTTTTAAATTATTGCACTTTCAATAAAAGTCTTGCTCTTGTACTGTTTTTTTTGCATTGAGAAATATTTTTCATAAATTATTTTTTATTTCAAATTCAAACAATAATTTGTAAAAAATACATTAAACGGATATTTTACAATTCAGCAATTTTTGGCCGGAAAGTTTATTATTCGGGAATTTTCAAATTTGCTTATATTAAAAATTGTTTAGGAATTTTGTTATTTGAGAATTTTCCGAATCGGGATTTTTATATTTCGGAAATTTTACAATTTCGTGAATTTTCTATTTGAAATATTTCCTTTTTCGTGAATTTTACAATGTCGCCATATTTATTTTTCGGGGGTTTTCAGTGTGCCCGATTCTGTTTCTAAATTTTCAAATTGGAAAATTCAAGAACAGTTTATAATATTACCGAACTGGAAAATTCCAGCCAGAAAATGGCCAAATTATAAAATAACCGAACAAGAAATTTCCGAAATTCAAACAATTAAACTTTTTTTTATGAAAATATTTGATAATTGTATTTATAATAAATAATATTTATAAAAAAAATGTTTAATAGTTTAAATTCGGGAATTTTTTAGTTCGGTTATTTTTTAATTCAGCAATTATTTTTTATTTCAAATTCAAACAATAATTACAAAAAAATACATTAAACAAAACAAAATTCTTTAAAAATATTTTATTATTGTATTTTTAATGAATAAATATGATAGATTTTTTTTTAATTATTTAAGTTCGATTTTTTTCTAATTATTCAAGTTAGATAATTTTTTAGTATCGGGAATTTCGCCGTATCGGATATTTTACAATTCAGCAATTTTCGGTCAGAAAATTTGTTTTTCGATCTTTTTCAGTCTGCCCGATTCTGTTCCTAAATTGGAAAATTACCGAACAGTTTATAATATTACCGAACTGGAAAATTCCCGAATAATAAAATTGCCGAATTATAAAATAACCGAAGAATAAATTTCCGGAATTGAATATTCAATAAATATAATTTATAAAAAAAATGTTTAATAGTTTAAATTCGGAAATTATCTAGATCCATTATTTTATAATTCAGCAATTTTCTGCCGGGAATTTTATTATTCGGGAATGTTCAAATTTCGTAATATTATAAACTGACAGAAATTTTATTATCGAGGAATTTTCTAATTCTGTAATATTAAAAAACTGTTCGAGAATTTTAATATTTAGGAATTTTCCAATTCGGGAATTTGACAGTGTCGGGAATTTAATTTTTCGGGATTTATCAGTCGTCCCAAAATTTCTAAGATTCCCGATTGAAAAAAAAAAAAATAGTAAAAATAAAAAAAATTACTGTCATTTCCCGTTTTTCGGGTCCAGCGGCCACCCTGGAAACCCCAATTTTTCTCCCTCAGCTCAAACAATTCCATTAATTTGAGTATTTTCACTTAATTTTCACTCACGTTGAGCTCATTCCTTGTTTTTCCAAAAATATAGAAGCACTGTGATTGAAACTTGTGTAGGCTTTTTCCAATCCAATTTCAAGTGTATTTTCATTGATAATGAGGACCATCATTGCTACGAGAAGATATGCAAATCCTGTTACGATGCAGGTTGACCTTTCACCGATGCTCTCCTCTCCTTTGAAGTATTGAACCCAAAGAGTGAGTAAAACCTTACTACAAATTGCATCAGGAAAATATTTCTTAAGGATTACATTGATGGTGAAAACAGATTCAAAAGGCAAAAAATACAGGACAAATTCATAAGTCTTAAAAAAAAATTCAAGTTAAATTGAAAAGAATTCAAATAAATTGAAAAACAAAATTTTTTTTTAAATTCCATTGATTTCCATAAAATTGGAATCGATTCCGAGGAATTTAATCCAAACAAGAAGAATTCCATAAAATTAATAAAAATTCAATGTGAATTCAAAAACAAATCAAATAAATTGAAAACAACTTAAAAATATGAAAAATCTTCATTGAATTCAGTGACACTTTTTTTGAATAAATTCTTTAAAATCAATTAAAATTATTAAAGCCCTTGGAAATCCCTTTAAATTGTTTAAATCGCTTAAAAATGTTTTGGAATCTTTTAAAATACCCTAAAATATTTCAAAGTCTTTGAAATTCGTTTAAACTATTGAAATAAATGAAAAATTACTGGGAATTTCAAAATTTCCTAAAATATTTCCAAATCTTTTGATATCTTTTGAAATCTCTTGAAACTTTTTAAAGTCCTTAAAAAAGCCAAGGATTTTGAAAAAATTACTTAAAATATTTCAAATTCTTTGATCAATTTATCAATTGATCCTGAGGATCAATTAAATAAAAACTTTTTAAAATTCAGAAAAAGTCCACTGAATTAAGTAGAATTGAGTAAATTTAGAAGAATTCAAGTGAATTAGAAAAATTCAAAAGATTCCGCAGAATTAAAAGATTTGAGGATAAATTATTTAAAATTATTTAAATGAACAAAAATATTATTAAATCCTGTCAAATTCTATGGAATTTGACGAAATTTCCTAAAATCCTGGCAAAATAAAAATACCTTGAGATCTTTAAAAAATCCTTCAAATCACTGAAATCCTCGGAAACCTTATAAAATCCCGTTAAATCTTTTAAAATATCTTAAAACCTGTAAAATCGTTCAATATCTTCCGAAATTCTAAAAATTCTTTATCATAAAATATTTCAAGCGCTTTCAAGTCCCTTCAAATTAACAAAAATAATTTTAAAAACCTTTGGAATCGTTTAAAATTTCCTAAAATATTTAAAATCCTTTAAAATTTATTGAAGCTTTTAAAAGCTCTTGGAAATTCCTTAGAATTTTTAAAAATACCGTGAAATCTTATATATAATTCAAAGCGTTCAAAATTAAACAATTTTATTTTGAATTCAAGAATCTCGACATTGAATTATTTCAGATAAAATTTTCAAAAGAGGACAATTTCAAAACATTAAAAATGGTATATTTTCGGATTAGAATGTTCAAAAATAGATCATTTAAAATTCAGAAGAATGAAAATTGTATAATTTATAATTAAAATCATTTAAAATTGAATAATATAAAATTGAAAACTTTTGACTTTAAATTTAAATTCGAAGCGATTAAAACTTGACCATTTGAAATTTAAAACTAAATTGAATATTTTAAAGTGAAAACTTCTGAAATTTTAGAAATCTAAATTTTTATTAAATTGAAAAAAATTATTATTTAACATAAAAATTGATCAGACAAATTTTTATAAAATCAAACAATAAATTCACCTCTATTTTCACCGTTCAAAATGGAAAAATTTACAATTCTACCTTTAAAATTGAATTATTCTGAAAAAAACGTACGAAATAAAAATTAATTTTAAATGGGAAATATTAAAAAATGTATATTCCATGAACTTGAAACTTAAACAAATCCGAACCTCATCTAAAATAAAAAAAAATAAAAAAATTAGTCGCGAAGTATTGATATTAAAACTTTTTCTTAAACTCATTGAGAATTTCTAATACTCTAAAGTAAATTTAATCGTTTAGCTAAATTCCAAAGAATTCAAATGAATTGAAAAAACTTTTTTAAATCAAAAAAATTCCATTGATATCCGTAAAATTGTAATGAATTTAGAAAAATTTAAGATAAACGAGAAGAATTCGATGAAATTCATAAAAATTCAAGGTGAATTAAAAAAATTCAAATTAAAAATTCCAAAAAATCCATCGAATTAAATAGAATGGAGCGATTTTAGAAGAATTCAAGTAAATGTATAAAATTCAAGAGAATTTCAAAGAATTTAAAAGAATTCAGGGTGAATTCCAACAACAAAAAATCTCCTCAAATCTTCGAAACCCTACTAATTTCTAATACAAGAAGTAACTAATGACTATAAAAGAATTAAAGCTAAATTCAAAAGAATTCCAAATAATTGGAACAATTTAAGACCAAATCAAATAAATTGAAAACAATTTAAAAATATGAAAAATCTTCATTAAACTACTGAATTCAATGAAGATTTATCATATTTTTAAATTGTTTTGAATTTATTTGATTTTTTTTAATTCACATTGAATTTTTGTGAATTTTATTGAATTTCATTCAAATTCTTTTGAATTGCACTTGAATTATTTTGTAGTCATTAGTTTTTTTTTTATATAAAAAAATTAGTAGGGTTTCAAAGATTCGAAATTATTTTTTGAAACTCATCCCGAATTCTTCTTAATTTATCCTGAATTCTTTCAAATTCTTTGGAATTCTCTTGATTTTTTTTTATATTAGAAATTTTTTTATTTAATTGATCCTCACCTTGAATTCTTAGACATTTCACCAAATTCTTTTGAATTCCTTTGAATTTTTCTATAAATTCATATCAAAGTCACTGCATTCAATGAAGATTTTTCATATTTTTAAATTCTTTTCAATTTTTTTGATTTTTTTTCAATTCACATTGAATTTTTATGAATTTTATCGAATTCTTCTTGTTTACCTTAAGTTGATTTTAGTTCATTCCATTTTACGGAAATCAATGGCATTTTTTTTTATTAAAAATTTTTTTTACAATGCATTTGAATTCTTTTGAATTGGACTTGAATTATTTTGTAGAATATTTTGAATGGAATGAAAAGGAATTGAAATTGTATCATTTCTGAATAAATGCGGATGATTTTAAATTGAAACAAAATTTAAACAGAAGCTTTCAAAATTCAAAACCTTAAAACTAAAATGTTTTAATTTAAACAAATAATTAGGCAAGAGTTGAAATTGAAAACTAAATTGAATATTTGAAAGTAAAAGTTTCTAAAATTATAGAAGTCTAAATTCTTATTAAATTAAAAAAAATTTGATTTAACGTAAAAACTGATTCGAAAAACTTTTTTAAAATCAAAACATAAATTCACCTTTATTTTTACCGTTCAAAATGGAAAAATGTTCAATTGTAAACCTTTAAAATTGAATTATTCGAAAAAAAAGTTTAAAATGAAAAGTCATTTTAAATGGGAAATATTAAAAATAAATAAAAAATATACTCCAGAAATTTGAAACTTAAACAAATTCGAACTTCATTTGAGACTAAAAAAATATTAGTTGCGAAGAATTGTTATATTAAAAGTTTTTTTTCCTCAAATTCTTAAAAAATTTGAGAAATTAACAATTTTCAAATTGTCAAATATACTTTTCGAAATTCAACCAATTCTATTTTAATCAGTTGCAAATTGAATAATTCTAGATTTAAGTATTCTGAATAGTTGCACACTTTTCAGTTTTCCGTAAAATTGGAATGAACTTACATCAACTTAAGGCAAACAAGAAAAATTCCAAAAAATTCATAAAAATTGAATGTGAATTAAAAAAAAATCAAATAAATTGAAAACAATTTAAAAATGTGAAAAAATCTTCATTGAATTCAGTAACACTTTTTGTGAATAAAGTCTTTGAAATCCATTGAAATCCATTAAAATCCCTTAAAATTATTAAAGCCCTTGGAAATCTCTTAAAATTGTTTAAATCGCTTAAAAATGCCTTGGAATCTTTTAAAATACCCTGAAATATTTCAGTCTTTGAAAACCGTTCAAATTATTGAAATAAATAAAAAATTTCTGGGAATTTTAAAATTTCCTAAAATATTTCCAATTCTTTTGATATCTTTTGAAATCCCTTGAAACTTTTTAAAGCCCTTGAAAACGCCTGGGAATTTTTTACAATACCCTCAGATATTTCAAATCCTTTGAAAATTCCATTAAATTAATGAAATCAATTAAAAATTTATTTGTAATTTTTCAAAAAACCTAAAATATTTGAAATCCTTTAAAATCTTTTGAAATTTTTTGAAGTTCTTGAAAATGCCAAGGAATTTGCAAAAATACCTTCAAATATTTCAAATTCTTTGACCAATTTATCAATAAAAAATCGATTGAATTGAGTAGAATTGAGTACATTTAGAAGAATTCAAGTGAATTAGAAAAATTCCGAAGAATTAAAAGATTTGAGGACAAGTTATTAAGAAATCTTTAAAATCCACGAAAATATTATTCAATCCTGTAAAATGTTATGAAATCTGGAGAAATTTCCGGAAATCCTGGAATATTTGTTAAAATACCTTGAGATATTGAAAAAATCCTTACAATCATTGAAATCCTCGAAAACATTATAAAATCCCGTAAAATCGTTTAAATTATCTTAAAACATGTAAAATTGTTCCATATCTTCCGAAACTATAAAAATTCTTTATCATAAAATATTTCAAGCGCTTTCAAGTCCCTTCAAATTAATAAAAATAATTTTTAAAATCTTTGTAATCGTTTAAAATTATTTGAAATATTTAAAATCTTTTAAAATATTTTAAAATTCCTTGAAACTTTTTAAGGTTCTTGAAAATTCGTTAGAATTTTAAAAAATACCGTAAAATCTTAAATCTAATTCAAAGCGTTCAGAATTAAACAATTTTATTTTGAATTCAAAAATCTCGAAATTGAATTATTTCAGATAAAATTTTCAAAAGAGGAGAATTTCAAAACGTTAAAAATGGTATATTTTCCTATTAGAATTTTCAAAAAAAGATCATTCAAAATTCAGAAGAATAAAAATGGAATTATATCTGATTAAAAGCATTCAAAATTAAATAATATAAAAGGGAAATCTTTTGAATTTAAATTTAAATTCGAAGCGATTAAAACTTGACAATTTGAAATTGAAAACTAAATTGAATATTTTAAAGCGAAAACTTCTGAAATTCTAGAAATCTAAATTTTTATTAAATTAAAAAAATTTTTATTTAACATAAAAATTAATCAGAAAATTTTTTCTAAAATCAAACAATAAATTCACCTTTATTTTCACCGTTCAAAAGGGTAAAATTTTCAATTCTAATCATTTAAAATTGAATTATTCTAAAAAAAACGTTCGAAATAAAAAATAATTTAAAATGAGAAATATTAAAAAATAATAAAATGTATACTTCATACAAAATTAAAAATTTTGATTTAAAATCTAACAAAAATGTTAAAAATTTGAACAAAATTTAAGCAAAATTTAAACTTATGATAGGAAAAAATTAGAAATGTAGCGTTTACCATGAAAATTCCGAATTCTAAAATTGAAAACATTAAAAATTGAAGAAATTATTCAATTGTTCAATAGAAAAATTGTTTTTTTTTAAACTGAGTTTGAAATGTCGAACTTTTTCGAACATTTTTTAAATAAAAAAACTTCAATATTCAATGTCTACTTCTAAAATCTGCTAATTTTTAAGGCATTACAATTTTTTTATTTTCTAAGATTAAATTTACTTAAAGTGATAGAAATTTATAAGGGTTTGAGTACAAAAAAGTTTTAATATAAAAATTCTACGCAACTAATCTTTTTTTAGTCTTAAATGAAGTTCGAATTTGTTTAAGTTTCGAATTCCTGGAGTGTATATATATGTATTTTTTTTTAAATATTTGCATTTAAAATTACTTTTTATTTCAAACGTTTTTTAGAATAATTCAATTTTAAAGGTTTAAAATTGAAAATTTTTCCATTTCCAACGGTAGAAATAAAGGTGAATTTATGTTTTGATTTTAAAAAAGTTTTTCGAATCAGTTTTTACGTTAAATCCAACTTTTTTTAATTTAATAAGAATTAGGACTTCTATAATTTTAGAAACTTTTACTTTCAAATATTCAATTTCGTTTTCGATTTCAACTCCTGCCTAATGGAATTGTTTAAATTAAAAATTTTAGTTTGAAGGTTTTGAATTTTTAAAGCTTCTCTTTAAAATTTTTGTTTCAATTTAAAATTATCCAATTTTAAACGCTTTTATTCAGAAATGATACAAGTTTAATTCCTTTTTATTCCATTCGAAATATATCTCAAGACTTCATTGCAGTTTTTGAAGTCTTTCTTCAAGGTGTCAATTTTTGCAAGCCGAAATCAACTCAAACCTTCTAATATCCGCCGAAAGCGAATCGTGTATGCTTGCGTGTATGCTCTCAGATGGGAAAGTGGTGGGGGCCGAAAAATCCCACGTTCTGAAGACACTGCCTCGATCTGGTAGAAAATGTGATGTCCTATATACATAGTTCCCCCACTCTAACACCCCATGCCGCATCTAGACTTATATTATCTTTGGCCATGCTACGTACGTCGGGAAACCGGACTGACTGCCATCTCTTGAGAGTTGGCTCAGTTGAGTCCTGCCCGACATTATGTTTCAAATTCATTGGAGCACACACACCCGCAACATTACGCAACAAAAAAATTCAAAAGTGTAGGTAGGTATATTCTCAAAAACCATTCATTGCTTATTTCCATAAATCAACAATAAAAATCCCACTTTTTAACCTCAAAGCTTGCATAAACGAGAAAACCTAAGCTTTCGTTTGAGATACAACAGGGAAAAAATGTGCGTTTTTTAAAAAAAGTCAAATTTGTTTTTGACCATCATTGTTAAGTCATATTTTTTTCAAAAAAAGTTTTTGATAAATGGAAAGGGCGTGAAACCCCCTATTGAAACTGTACTGAAAAATAATTAATCGCCATTAGAGGCGCTAAGAATTGCGGAAATAGATGAGTCCACGAAAACACCCAAATTTGCAGTCCCTCGGTAAATATTTATCCAAATGATAACATTTTTTCCCCATAAACTACTACAACACTGTGCCCGAGTTTGACTTAGGTTGCCTTTTCAAGGATGCCTGTTTTTAATTGTTGAATTAATTTGACACATCAAATTCGCATATAGGTTCTCGACCAATCACGAGTTGCCATAAATCAATAAGGTAAGTAGAAATGGATCCTGTGTAAAATATTATTTTCTTCGTCCCCTAACCGAAAGTACGTTTTCCCGGCTGCATTTCTGTCCGGGAACATTGGCTTTTGCGGCCTGCTAGAGTTAACGCGATCTCTGATTGGCTGCGAGATTTTTGTGGCTCGCTGACTTAGCAACGCTCACTCAGTATTGTGCTTTGTGTACTTAGCCTCCGAAAAAAATTGATCTTGACAGGTAAATGGAAAAAAGAGTGTCGGTGTGTTCAACCTCAAAACTGATGATTTAAGGTTAGTACGATTTTTGTGCATAAAAATTCGGCACAAAACCGAGGACGAGGAAGAAGTATCAGGTAAAAATAAAAAATGTGTTTTTGATGCCCGCCCCGACCAGCAAAACCTCGGCTTTGCAAAAGTCGGGCGGGCGACCGAATCCCATGCATCCGCTCAGCTGTCCGAGAGCAGCGGCGCGGCGGCACTAAGTACTTTCGGCTGGGGATGAACAAAAATAGTATACCACACACGGCCAGAGATATTGGATGCCCTGGCGTGCGTGATATGAGGCATCGGCTTCGCCTCGGCCTTCATATCATACACGCCCGGAAATCCAATTTTCTGTCCTTGGGTCGTGATATACTATTTTTATTTATTTTACCTGCGACTAATAGATAAAAATTTTCTTTGCTCTCATAAACAATTCTACTAAAGTGTAGCGCAACAATGACCTTAAATTAAAGGATAATTGAGTAATATTGGAATGACTTCGATTGAGTTTTAAAATATGTAAATAAGCACTCCGAATTTGTTGTAATCTAAAATCTGCAAGAGTTAAAAGTAGAATATTAGAATAAAAGATATTTTTATCATATTCTTCACGATGCTGTCAATTAGGATTTCAACTTAACGGCAAAAATATACTTTGTGTACAAATTTTTTGTAAATAATAAGATGGAAGTGCCAGCGCATGGATTTTCTTTAGTATTAATTTTGCTAAAATATCACATAATTTATTAATTTATTCGCAGAAAAAATGATAATTTTATTTATCGTAATATTTGTATTTGTTGGTCGAATGGATTCGTTTACACATTCATCTTCAAAGAAATAAAAAGGAAATTAATAAATTATTAGATTTAATTTTGTAGATATATGATACATGTTATGATTTATTATTGTTTTATTGACTAGTGAAAGATTTACGAAATATGCATACTGTTTTGCATAATATAATGAAAATACAGTGGCAGGTTAACATAATGAAAAGTTGGATTTTACGCTGTTAACGAAACTAGTTTGTCTAGTTTTACAATTATATATATATATATTTTACGGTCGAGAGAAGTGGCCTTGGGTTTGATTTATCGCAGTTCTACTGGAAGCCGCTGTATTTTCATAGATGACAGCTGCTCCCAGTGGGACCCTGTGGTGGTTCTTGAACCTGTCATATATATGAAGCGTTATTTCTCAAGTGAACCCACTCAAAAAGCCAAAGTTGTCCGATCTAAGTTAAACTTAGGCAAAGTGTTGTGCTATGGGAAAAAATATTGTCATTCAGATAAGTATTGACCGAGGGGGGGGGGTGAAAGTTTTGGGATTTTCGTGGATATCGTTTATTTCGGCGATTTTTAACTCTTCTAATAGCGATGAAATTTTTTTTGTCTAGTACAGTTTCGATAGGGGTTTTCACGCTCTTTCGATTGGTCCTACGAATTTTTTCAAAAATAAATATTTGACCTTGAAAAATGAAGGTCAAAAATAAATTTGACTTTTTTTCGAAATAAGACAGGGTTTTTTGTTGTTTTTTTTTGTCTTAAAAGAAATCTTAGGTTTTTTCCTATAAGACTATGTAGATTAGAAAGTGGGATTCAAATTTTCAATTGATGAAAATAAGCGTTGAGTACTCCGGTAAGTGCATGACGCTGGCGCTCGAGCCCTGCGGCGCACTGTGGTGCCTTCATGGTATTGTTTTTACGAAAAGCAATAATATATGCTAGTATATTTGATCGCTCTCTGAATTATAAAGGGTTGAGACTGCCATTATTTAAATGCCTGCATTGCGTTCACTGATGAATGTTGAAAAAAATTTTCATTTTGGAAAATCAAGTTATTGAATAAGAGGTCGGGTCGAAAAAGTTGTTTTATGGATTAAGTAAAATTAAAACTCGGAGATTTTTTCATGCAGATTTCTGGTCTTCTATCTGTTTTTCTTTCCGCCTTTCTTTTTTCTAGTGACAGTTGTTTTCACTTTATTTCCTAATTTTCGTTTCTTTTCTTTTGGGAAGTAGTCGCATTCCGTGGCTGAGGAAAATTTCTTCAATTGAAGTCTCCCATCTGCAGTAGTAGGCTAGTCAGTGAAGCATGAAAAAGTGTTTTGGTGTCATAATTCTGGAGTGAAAGCGATATCGATATTTGTGTAGTGTTGATGCCTGGGATGAAGGCCTAAATGTTTTAAACAGAAAATTCGCAAACGTAAGAAACTGCGCGCTGTTTAAATTTCGCGAAACCATGTTTTTTTGAAGATTGCGAACAAGATATGAATCTGCGAGAAAAAAGTTTAATTATAAATGAAAGACATCAAAAAGAGCCTTCATCCCAGACATCAGCACTACACAAATATCGATATCACTTCCACTCTAGAATTGTGACACCAAAACACTCCTTTTTATGCTTCACAGACTGGCCTTCTACTGCAGATGGGAGACTTCAATTGAAGAAATTTTCCTCAGCCACGGAATGCGACTACTTCTCAAAAGCAAAGAAACGAAAATTAGGAAACAAAGTGAAAACAACTGTCACTAAAAAACGACAGGCGGAAACAAAGACAGATAGAAGACCAGACATCTGCACGATCTGCATTTTTTCAAAATTCATCAGTGAACGTAACGCAGGCATTTAAATAATGTCAGTCTCAACCCTTTAAAATGCAGAGAGCGATCAAATATACTAGCATATATTATTATTTTTCGTAAAAACAATACCATGAAGGCACCACTGTGCGCCGCGGGGCTCTGGCGCCAACGTCATGCAAGTACCCGAGTACTCAACGCTTATTTTCATCAATTAAAAATTTGAATCCCACTTTCTGAATCTACATAGCCGTATAGGAAAAAACCTAAACTTTCTTTTAAGACAAAAAAAAACGGACTTATTTCGAAAAAAAGTCAAATTTATATGGACCTTCATATTTCAAGGTCAAATATTTATTTTTTGAAAAAATGCGTGGGACCAATTGAAAGAGCGTGAAACCCCCTATCGAAACTGTACTGGACAAAAAAATTTTCATCGCTATTAGAAGAGTTAAAAATCACCGAAATAGACGATATCCACGAAAATCCCAAGACTTTCATCCCCCTCCCCCTCGGTCAATACTTATCCGAAGGACAAAATTGTTTTCCCATAAACTACTATCCGGTCCTACTGGGAGCCGATGTCATTTTTTAGATGACAGTTGCTCCCAGTGGGACCCTGCGGTGGTTGTTAACCTTTAGTTTTTAATTATATATATATATGAAATTGCTGTAATCTCGCAACGATTCAACGACTTATTTTAGCGAAACTGTTTGTGATACATTAGCTGTAAGTTAAATCCTTATGAATCTTAAGCGACTATTTATATCGTGTGTGCAATGTGTATGATATGTGTGTACATAAAAAATATCTTTCTTGAACGATTTGAAACAAGTGATTTAGGGTAGGGAACCGAGTTCTGTTTTCTTACCTTAGCTTTTCTCCTTGTCATGGTGTTAGTAATCATATGTCTATATATTTCTGCACAATTTTTCATTGGGGAGTGGTAAATAAAAGTGTACATTTTGGATGATTTTTGTTAAGGGTAGACTAGTTTTTAATGAATTTTATGGTACGATGAAATGTACAACTAGAAGAAATAAATATATTACAATAGAGCGGAGTAAAAATACTGAAATTAATTGAATCTTTTAAGCCAAGCAAAACAAAATTGTGTTTTGGCATTTAAAATAAGTAAAAATAAAATTTTTGAAATCAGTTAATGTCTTCTGCTTTTTTTCCATTTAAAAATTCCAACAATTGTATCTATTGGCTACAAAATAATGAATTTTTTTTTAAGTACAGTTCTTAGTAATGAATAGAGACCCCTATTTTGTATACATAATGTCTCAGAACACGATAGATCACCGCATTAAGGTATTATCAGGATAAATTCATACAAAGAGCTATCCATACGAAGAACACACACAAGCCAGTTGAAAAAGCGCTCCAACTGAAAGCGGGTGAAAGTGTCTAAACTGTCGGACCTCTGTTCTTTCATACTTTGAGGGCTCTCCTTCATAAAGGAAATAACAAAAAAAATCTGAAATTTTCACAAAATCTCTGTGTTGTATCCTTCTATGTTTTCAAAGTTTAAAAAAAATCGCAAGAAAAGTTTAGCCACTTAGATAAACTATATGACATTTTTTTATACCCGGGGCTCACGTGCATAAGATGCTAATTTTAATTCCAATTATCTCAACTTGGGAATGGTCAACCTCGTTTTAATTGGACAGACCTTTAGATACCACTTTGATGACTAAAATCCTGATTTGAAAAAATTCCTAAGAAAATTACTTCATCCGAATAATACCTTAAGACGCATAATTTACTTTCGTCGCATAATTTTGGAATTTTCGCATATTTTCGATTGCTCGACATGTACAACTTAAAAAGTACAATTACCTGCATTAAAAAAAAAATTGTTGCACTTTTTCCAAACATTTTAATTGGATAAATTTGTTTTATTTTTAATTTTTTATAGTAGTTTATTACACAAGATTGTACTTACAAAAAATTCCCATTAATGTTTTGGCTTATAGTCTTAGAATTATTATAATTTTTGTTTTTCAAATTATAAAATTAACTGATTTCAAAACTTTTTTTTTAATACTTTGCGATGCTAAACAACTTTTTTCGTGCTCGGCTCAAATGATTCGATTCGTTTCAGCATTTTCACTCCGCTAAAATGTACAATATTTGAATACATTTTTGGATAATTGTTTTAATTGTATGTCACCCATGTTTAAATCGTTAAGAATTTTCATCTGACAGCTCTGTACGATTTTGTATGGAACATCAAATGACAAGATTATAAAAAATATTTCTGTTTTTTTTTCTCTATATTCTATATTCAGATTGACACAATTTTTGAATCTTAAAAATTATTTATCAGTCTCACGTCATATTGTGTATTTTATGAAAACCCAAGATTCCAGTCTATATACTTTTTGTGTTCGTTTTATTTTCGAGATGCAAATTTAAATCCTGAATATAGAAAGCTTTGTGAGATCTAATACATGTCTTTACCACTGATCTTAAATTCGATTTTTAGTGGCTCCGCTACTGGAGAAAATTGTGTGTTTGATAGAGTATGTGTGCCTACGTGCAAATACACAAAATGCATCGACAGTAAAAAAAACATAGAATGCGAATACAAATTATAAAAAAGTCACGTTTGTACAACTATACAAGACCGAAGAATGTCAGTTTAAAATCTTTTTTCGAGTGACAAATCTTAAGATACTCTATATTATAAATAATAGTTTTGTATCAAAATAATTTAATAAAATATATTACTACTGGAATCCTTTCAGAGAGCTCTTCGACCATTAATAATAGAATATTAAAATCAATAGCCTTTTAAATATTTAATATTAGATATTAAACTTTATAATAAATAAAAACGACGATAGCCAACAGTTTCTATTTTTACATTATATTATATATATAAAATTTTTTTTTACTATTATATAAAGTACCGGTCAAAATTGTGCATACACTTACGAAAATCGTAATTAAAAAGACAGGCATGTTTCAGAAACTGACTAACTCAGCAAAAAACTAAGTTGGAATGTTTTTCAAAACCCGTTAGAAATCTTATTGAAAATCGCGTCGACGTAGCCCTACTCAAAGTATTTTCGTTAAACGGAGGCCTATATAGCATGCGAGAAAGATCGATTTATTTTCCGTGTTTGGCCAATTTTCGATTCTCAACTTCCGCTAAACTGCGCTGAATTAAAGTCTGAAATCTCCTTCTTAAAATGAGACCAAGAACGTTATAAAATATTAATGGTTCTCGAATTGTCACAGAAAATATAGAAGCGTGTCCAAGACGAAAAGCGGTCCGTCGAGCGGCAGTTGAGCTGTTAACGCTCGGAAATAAGACAGAAGACTGCGGTTACCACTCGACTGACCGCTTTTTGTCTTAAAAACGCTCTCACAAGTTTTTAAAAAACTTTCTAACTTAATTTTTTGCAGAGTTAGTCAATTTTTAATACAAGCCTGTTTTTAATCCGATTTTCATAAGTGTACGCACAATTTTGACCGGTAGTGTATATATTATTTATGCATTATACTTGATTACCAATTGTTCAATTCGAAGAGCAAATCAGTTGAGCACAAGACAATACTCTATTTGCTCATAATCAGAGAACTCTCAAATTTATAGCATTTTATTATCGGAACAATATTTATATTTATTTATATATTCTTCCTTTATCTCACTCTGACTAGAAGTTTCGTCTTCATTTCCTTTGAGCACTTTAAGAATATTGGAAGAGGCGAGAGGAATAAATAAATCTTCATCGTTATACATTCTAATTTCGGCCTCTTCCAAAGGAGTCACTGCTTCATAATTTCGACTTTTGGTATTGGCCCCATGCCTGACTAACAGTTCTGCAATTCTGGTGTTGCCAATTCTAGCCATCAAATGCAAAGGAGTGTCTCCAGAATGATCCTTAGCATCTACATTACAATTTCCGCAATTCAAGAGTAACTTCACTACCTTCAGTCTGTCTTTAAGGCAGGCTATGTGTAATGGTGTCAGTCCTTGATTTAGAGTTGCAAGATTTACATTAGCTCCGGCATCTAACAATAATTGTACGACTTCTACATGTCCATTGACACAGGCAATATGTAATGCCGTTTCACCTTTCTCATTAGAAGAATTTATTCCCAAGAGAGGCTTCCTTTGTTCCTTGTCTATGACTTCTTCGACCGAAGCACATTTTTCACACGTACAGAGCGGGTGACAGAAATTTGATTCTTGTTCTGGAATTTTTTTTTTCAGCGGTCCATCCAATCCCAGATAATAAGAAACTAAGCAAATATCTCCTTCTGCTACTGCCAAAATCAATTTATCTATCTTGTGGAACTCTTCAGTAGGTGATTCGGTATCCTGTTAGAATGAAATAAAAAATGTTCGATTTTAAATCTGATTTGAATTTTTGAACTGTATTACATTTGAAAGCTTCAATTGGAAACTGTGAAATTGCAAGTACCCTGAACGCTTAGGAATTATAAAAAATAAGTTATAAAATGAGATGACCTGTAAGATTTAAATTTGTTAAATTTTAGCCCATTTTAGTTTTAAATGTTTCTATTTTGAACAGCTGCAATTTAAAATAATGTTATCTGAATTTTTAATTTATAATTATAATCAATCGGTGTACACAATTTCTTGTTAAGAGGAAAAATAAAATTGCATTTACGTACCAGAAACTTAACCTTCTTCTTTACTTTCGTCGTCTTCTTCTCTGAAGATGACGCCCTAGATTCTCCGGATTCGTTTGACTCTCTTCTTACCCTATTAACTAAAGGCATATCCTGATTACCATTCTTTTCCAAAAGCCTTGAAACGTGTGTACTATGAGCCATTCCTAGCGGCGTCAATCCTCTCCTATTGGTAACCTTAGGATTAGCTCCGTGCTCCAGAAGAATCTCAACGATTCCCGCATATCCCCACTTTGATGCATGGTGCAAAGCTGTATCTCCAGTAATATTAGAAGCATTAACATTAATTATCAGTCTCATATGCTCAGCAAAATAAAGCAGAGCTTTCAAGCACCCATCGTGACCGTGATCAGCAGCAAGATGCAAGGGTGTATTTCCTCTCGTGTCTGCCACATTCAAATCTGCTGCTGCATGCAACAATAATAACAACGTATTTTGATGTCCTCTCGCTGAAGCACAATGCAAAGGAGTGACTCCATCAGCATCGGCATCATTAACATTCGCACCATGCTCAAGAAGAAAATCAACAACCGTGACTTGTCCGTGAAGACTCGCTACATGAAGGGCTGTTAATCCTCTATCGTCCCTGGAATTTAACGTCGGCCAATTTGAATGCAAAGTCTTCGCCAAGTTCCTTTCACAGGATTCGCATGTACAAAGTGGATGGCAAAGTTTACTCCTGTCCTCGGACTTTTCGTCTTTCTTCGATAATATTCTCTCCACCTCTGTCAGATCACCTTTCTCTATACGTTTGAAGAGATACATTAATGAAACTTGTTCTTCCTTCCCAATCCCATTAACTGCCAAGTTTAGACCCTCTTCTTCATCCAAATTATCCGCCTCGGGCTGAGCAGATCCGGTCAAGACTCCGGACCTCACATGTTCGACAGCTGCTTCCAAGGAGGTAATTAGGAATCCAGCCTCGTCTGCTTCGTAGACAGAATTCGCGGAGAATCGAAAGTGTTTCATGAAAGTGAGTTGCGCTATCCAATTTGGTAATCCGGATTTGATGACTAAAAATATCAAAACGGGAAGAAGATCGTCGGAGGAAACTGAGGTTTTGCCTTGAGAAATGAACCTAATGGCTCTCTTGAGACAACCAATCTTTCCTAGTACTGTATTGAATATGTCCAGACGAGACAGTTCTAACTTTCCTCTTAGGACGCCATCGCACAGATCTGAACGTACTCCGAGGTCTCTCAGTTGTAGTTCGTGCAGATTTTGTATGGTTTTGTTCAAACTTGCATCTTCAAAGGCAGTACATGTTGAAACTGATTGAGGAAGGATGTTTCGAAGACTATGGAGGATGTATGTTTCGACAGCAACTTTAATTGTTTGCAGGAAATAGCGACTGCTGATAGTTCTTTCACGGAGTCTTGTGTCTTTTAGTAAAGCTCTTAAGCACTTTGCATAAAGAGCACCTACTGAATCTCTTTGAAACTGTAGTTGTTCATTTTCGAGATGACCTTGAGCCCGTTCAAACTCCTCGATTTCAGCATCTAGGTCTTTCAGAACGCTTTTGTTCAGAACTTCTGTCCATAGTAAATCCTTAGATTCTCGGAGATTTGTTACAACTGGCACATGATCTCGAGATGTACCGGCACCTTGTTCCACGGGATGTTCTATGCACCTTAAAAAGAAAAAAAGTGATTTTATTTATTGGCCGTGGAATTTTCATAATTTTTGGTAGAAAATTACATGAAATTATGTAAATTTGAACGAGTTTAATCTGAAATTCTTAAAAATTTCGAATGCTCCAATCAGCCCCCCCCCCCCCAACTGCAATGCATTTTTAACCGTGACAAAGTTTCGCAGTTCTGCACTACTGAAAGTGCTACAATACAACACACCCTCAAAAAATCCTCGGTCACTAATGTGTCGCACATAAGCTCATTAAAACTGTCCAGAAGGTTATAAACCACGAAAAGAAATAAATATTAATTGTTTTTCGTATCTTATAACCTTTTTGCCGCTTGAAAAAGTAATGCGTTTGTGTGCGACACATCATTCACACAGGATTTTTTCTTGTGTGTCATATAGTAGACCCTTCAGTAATGCAGAACTGAACTTATCTATACAAAACTTTGTCATGGTCAAATGCATTGCAGATTGGGGGGCCTGGTTCCAATTTAAAATTGCACCAATTTACGCATTTCAAATCTTTGAGATTTTGATTGTCGTATGAAATTGAACAATTAATAGATCTATTGTAAATAATAATAATTTAAACTTAATCAATTGTAGATTAATGAATTTTCATTTACTACAAGTTCAAAGTTTAAACTGGCTGAAACGTTCGAAATTGAATAACTTCTGATTGCAACTGAATAAAGCTGATAAATTGAAACATTCATGACAGTGTAAAATTTAACAGATTAAAACTGAATAATTTCTAATAAAAGATTTTTCAAAATAATTTAAAACTGAACATTTGACTCTAGAAAGCTTCAAGCATGAATAATTCTAAATACAATAGTAAATGTGTACGTCCAAATGAAAAGGGTCCAGGTTGTCGGCATGGAGTTACGTATAGGAGCCTGTTGCCGGGTAAATTTCCAACATTTAAGGCCCAAAACGAACCCTCTAGGTGGAAAAATGAGGCAGTTTTGAAGTTGGACCTTTGAAAACCCGCCTCTCGAGAAAAACGCATCTGAAGTTTACGAGTTCCTTAAGCGCATGTGTTATATATTTTCTTCAAACATAAAATTTACCTACTTCCGGTCTCTTCCGAAACATAAGTATAATGTAACCAGATAGAGCATAAATTAAAGTATGATTTCCCATCAAGAACAAAAAATGACAATTTCGACATATTCACAAAAACGCTTATAATTCCTGAAATGAATGCGACAATATGGTCGCTTTTCAGTTGGACACACACATCATGTAAAAGGTCACATTTCTACCTCTTAGTGCATACGATATTTTTTATAACGAATGAATGATTGCAGGCACGATGGGAACACAGGCACGGTTTCTGTTTATATTAAATTTTCAATGGAGGATTTTAAAAAAAATTTTAATTCTATAAATAGGCAATAGTACATTACATCACAAGTAGGGGGCACGTCTTTACCTCGGGGAGGTCAATGTTCGTCCTGCGAACATTGAATTGCCCGCATAAAGACGTATCTAAACCTACGAGTGATGTAAGATATTTTATTCGAAACCACCATATGTTATGAGCCTACAGAGCCCCCTGAAAAGTGAGCGTTAGATAGCCCTTACCGAAATGGTCCGAGAACGTTATATGAAAGCTTTTTGATAGTGATGATTTCTGTTCGAACATTCTTCTGTTTTGTTTTCTCGATCCATTTATCAAATTTTTGGAAGATCAGCTCATATTTATCCTTTCCATGATTTTGAGTGTACGAACATTTACAATTATAACTGCGTCGTAATTGCAGGTAAGGTTTTACGGATTCTATTATGTTAGATGAAAACATACGATTGATATGGGAGTCAGCTGTTTGGGTTGTGATTGGTAATCTCGTATGTCGCGAAATTTTCAAAGTGATTCGGTGGAAGGTAGATTGTGTATATATATATATATATATATATATATATATATATATATTTTGACTTTTGGAACTAACCATTTTCATTTGCAACTAACCGACTTAGTTACAACTAACCGTTAGAATATACCCTGATATTTATAACCTACAAGGTTTTATAATTCCGCGTATATGTACTGTGATAGGATTCAAAATAGAAAATTCTGAGAAAACTATATAAAAGCAAGTGCTTCTTAGGAGCTATACAATATATTCAATATCTGAAAATATTTATTTATTTAATTTTTAGAGTAGAGTGGAGGAAAAACGAAATGGGGTTTACCTAGATGTCATTCTCAATTATTTGAAAGTACACTTTTTCATGTTTTAAATCTATGAAAGACTTCGAAAACTTTGAAAATGATCTTTGAGTATAAAAAAACATCACACGAAACATAAAATATAAGTTTTATCTTCATCATCATTTCTCTTAGTACACAGAAAAACTAGGGTTTCAATTTTTTTCAGGTCATTTTCTTACAAGTTCATTTTGAACTTCAGTTATGTTAACTCTAGCTCTTGATTAATGTCAAAACTGAAAAAACAATTGAATTTCTTTCAATATTGGAATTCTTCAATATGAACCCATTATGGTTCAATTTTGTTTAAGTACATTTTGACGCCGTTTCTTTGTTCAAAATGAAACTTTATTTTTCCTGTATAAGAGGGAGAAAAAAAGAAACGGGCTTTGCCCAGTCATCATAATCATTTCTTAACAACCATCTCAACTTAATTGCGTTTTTTTGGCAAAATATAACTTGTTTCTTTAAATATTTGTAATATTTGTTGACAGTCCAAAACCTAAAGTACTTGAAACTGCAGAAAATATATATTATTTTTGACGAAAGTGGACTTTGCCTATAGTTGTCTTTCTCAGTTCTCAATTATGTTCCTTAAACGTATCAAATTTAAAGCTTTTTCAAACCAATTACTTAAGTCATGAATTAAATAAATGGTAGATTCTGAATATCTTGCTCTCAAATCATTAATTACAAAATTAATCAATGATGATCATCAGCTGGTCCATGCTCAAGTCACAGAATGATTTACTAATCAAATATGTTGTTTTTTTTCAAAGGGAATAAGACGACACGTATATCTTACTGATTTACCGAAAAATTGATGTATGACAAAGTGATGAGTATTTGAATTTTAATAATTGAAAACGCGGATTATCCAAAAATGATCCAAATTTTTGTTAACGGTGTGATATTTTTTTATATAATATAGGTATTTATATTTTTCATTCTGATTCTGATATAATTCCATGGTATTCTACCCTGTGCTCGCACCTTAAAGAGAAGAGAGAATTTGTGTTCCTTTGAAAAATAAACATTCACATTTTTTGCCAAAATAAGTCAAGATATGAAAAAAGTCAAAAAAACAAAATTGTTCCTTTAAAAAAGCCGAGTATCGATTATTTAAAAATGGCGATCTTAAAGGAAAACGTTTGATGTAGAAGTTGTTGAAACTGTTAAATTATGTTCTTCTTTGTTTTTCATGACAAACATTTTTCTGGAACTTTTTTAGAGAATTAATTTTATTCCTTTGACTTATTTCGTGCCTTGTGTCATTTTTGCAAAAAACGTAAATTTTCGTTCTTCAGACAGAAAAATTCTCTCTTCTCTCCAACGCGCAGGCACAGCGCATAATATCATGAAATATACTCTTTACATTAAGATGAATCTAGAAAAAACGGTGGAATTTTAAATAAATTGAGTTTCAATATTTTCAGAACATTTTTTTTCGGCAAATCGATAAGATACGCGTCGTTTTATTCCCTTTAAAAAACTGGGCCCAAGTGGAGAGCCACACATAACAATTTTGTGAGGCTCTCCACGTGGGGTGATCGCTAGAGAGATTGATCAGCAGCCTGAGTCGGAGCAGTGTTGCGGAACGAACGTGTCATTCAAATCAATAACACGAGAATTCTAGATCAATCTGAAATATCTATACCTTATATACTTATATATATTATATATATATACTTATATACTTATATACTTATCTACGCTATACCTATGTACCCATTCCAACCACTACTACTTTCCAACCGAGCAATCCACGCCTACCCCGAAAGGGAAATGGCTTAATGGTACAACATTAAAAAATAAAAATCTTTAATAGATGTCTTCAAACTCTTCTCTTGGTAGAAATATCACCTTTTTGGTCAAAAATGTAATGGATTGAAAATTAACCTGTTTTAGTTGAGGAATCAACCTATTTTTCGTCCTTTGTGGTTTAATTGAACTGTAATTTATCAAGAACCCTTTCTTTTATGAAATTTTGAAAATTTAATAATTTTTTCCAATATCTGTATCAAAAAGTGCGTTTTTTTACGACTGTAGAGCTCTACAGGCTCGAAAAAATCGTACTTTTTAATTACAGATATTGGAAAAAGTATCGTCTGCAACACGGGAGCAAGCTGATTTTGACTCATGTCAAAATCACTCTGTTTGCTGCCTTATTGCACAATATACTATTGTTGAATATTCGTTCCTTTTTGTTGAAAATTAATTTTTTCAACGGAGCATTAAACTATTCCATTTTTTGTTAAAAATGGAGCTTTATAAGTTCAAATTCATGTATTTTTTCTAATTCATGTATTTTCTTCAAAATTTACTTTTTTTTGGTAGACAATTACTTTTTTCGGTTGAAAATTCTTCTGTATGATAGAAAATTCAAATACTTCGTTAAAAAGTATTTTTTTAATTCATATTTTTAGGCTTAAAATTAAATATTTCGGTCGAAAATTCGGCTATTTGGTTTCAAATGAACTTTTTTCGATAATTTGTATTTTCCAGAAATTTAAATTATAAAATAATAAATTTTTCATTCCCTTTTGAATAAAATTGCATCTTCTTTCGGTAAAAATTCAACCGGTTAAAAAATATTCTTGTTGGATTAATAATTCAACTAATATGTTGAAAACTTGTCCTATTAACAAAATTTTGAAATTTGATAAGATTTCGAAAAGTTTTTAACAAAATGTGGATTTTTTAGCATTTGTGAAAAAGATTTAGAAGCATTTTAAGAATTTTGAAAAGTTCCAAGGAAATAACAAATGTTCTTAAGATTCATGGGAAAATTCAAATGATTTTTATCCCGCAAAATCAATTGTAACAGAAAATTGAAAAAGATTTCCAAAGATTTGAAATGTTGAATTGTTGATTAATAATTATGAAAGAGTTATTTTGAAAAATACAGATAAAAATAAGGAATGGAGTGGGAGGTTATGCTAATTGACCTCCACCACTCTTTTCTTTCGCTTTCTTTTTTTTCACTGGTATTTCTCTCTAATGAGCCGGAAATATTGAAATATTTTTCCCTGATAATCCGTTTTCTATTATACTATTTCATTCGTACCGAAATTTCGGTACTCGAAGCCACGTCCTTTACGTAATTTGTTACGTAAAAGAATTTATTTCAAAATTGTTTTTCTTATAATTATTTTCGAAAATAATAAAAATATGTGTATAATTGAGAGAATCTAAACTGACTTGTTTGCTACATTCAGTTGCATTATCAGCTATATTTGCCTTAGATTCACGTGCCTCAGATAGTTGATAATTTTGATATAAATACATTAACCTCGAATCCTCTCAAAATACATAATTGTGTTTGTATTTCAAACTCCTCAGTTAATGAGACTATTTGCACGTAATAATCGTCACTACAATATCATAGCAGAAAATTGTATGTTGCAAAACCTGTGACCAAAGGAATCCGTAAAGCGTTGTCATACATATTAATAATTTAATTTGTTATCTTAACTTGAAATGCTTCAATGTCTATTTGTAAAAATATTCTTATATCACAGCAGTATGAATATTAGGGCATATAAAAAAAAAAAATTTTTTGCGCGAAGTTCTGATAGCAATGAAAACTTTTTTTTGTGAGTCAAGAACACTCCCCTGAAGTTTCATTTAAAAAATCCATCTGTCTCCGCATGGTAGATATAGCTAAAAATCACAAAAAACGAAGCACTTCTTCAAATTTGAACAGCAAAAAAATTTTTTTTGAGATTTAAATTATCAATAAAAATATTTCAAAGTTAGTCGATTTATTCCTGTATAGCGATAATTCAATTAAAAATTTTTTTCACCCTTCCTAATTGACTTTGAAGTTACAAAAAATCGAAAATGGTCAATATTTTCGCTATTTTCTTATATTCAAGGTAAATTTCTTGACTAATTGACCATATAATGTATGATATAGGTCAATGAGAATGTATTTTGAATATTGTGTAACAATAATATATAAGGAAGGTCGATATTAAAATCATTTTTATTGATTTTGGATTCCAAGAAAACATTTAAAAGTGATATATTGTTCTTTACTTCACAACGAAATTAATTTTCGGTGTCTAAATAAGGTACAAATGTTTTCGATTGTACCTAGATTTACACTTTTACAGCGAGGAGGTAATTTTAATAATTTTTTTCCGGACAGAATTAAATTTTTTCGCTATTTTCTTAAAGTTATATGACTTGTCAACCATATGAGCATCATACGAGTATTATAGCGAAAAAATTTAATTCTGTTTTTTTCTAATCCTCTACGTTATTCTGGCAGGATAAAAATTATTTAAATTTCCTCCTCTCTGTAAAAGTGTAAATCTAGGTACACTTGAATACATTTTTACCTTATGTAGACACCGAAAATTAATTTTGTTGTGAAATAAAGATCATTATATTACTTTTAGAAATTTTCTTGTAACCCAAAATCAATAAAAATTATTTCAATGTCAACATTCCTTATGTGTTATTGTTACACCATATTGAAAATACATTCTTATTAAAGTATATGACACCTTATATGGTCAAATAGTCGAGAAATTTACCATGAATCTAAGAAATTAGCGAAAAAGTAGACTTTTCTCGAATTTTTTAAACTTCAAAGTCAATTAGGGAGGGTAAAAAATATTTTGATGAAATTTGCGCTATACAGGTATAAATCGACCAGCTTTAAAACATTTTTATTGATAATTTAAATCTGAAACAAAATTGTTGCTGTTCAAATTTGAAGAAGTGCTTCGTTTTTTGTGATTTTTATCTATATCTACGATGCGGAGACAGAAGGAATTTTTTTTATGAAACTTTAGGAAAGTGTTTTTATCTTCCAAAAGAAATTTTTTGTTGCTATTAGAACTTAGCGCAAACAAATTTTTTTTTGATACGCCGTAATGAATATAATAAATATAAAAATTCGACTTTCGATTTTTGGTGATCAATTCCCCCAATTTGTTTGTTTTCCAGAAAAAGAAATTTCCTATTTTTTCGTCAAATTGATCAACATTAACCCGTGTTCCAGGGCTTTTTAAATTAACATGGGGCTTTGAAGGCAAAAATTTTGGTTTCCGAACAAATGAAAAAAAGAAGTACTTGCTATTAACTTTTTGTAAATTAAAGTTTGGTCACCTACTAAGGAATGTTCAAAAAATAATTTGCATCCAATAACTTTTAATTTTACCCTCCTCCTTCCCCTAAACCTCTTTCATCATGCCCGGAAAATGCGACAAAAAGTGCAAAATAGCAGTTTTATATAAAATTCATGCATTTTTAAAACCTTCTACGCATCAATTCTTTTATTTGATAAGCGACAAGTTCGAAAGTATGTTATAACTAATTTTAAATTATTATTGAAACCATTTTCATTTGTTGAAACTATTTTTTTTGCCTCTAAATCGTGAAAAGTTATTATTTTTTGGAATAAATGATACAGTTGATGAGTTTAGGAAATAATATTTTACATTGAAGATATTTGGTAATTACTCAAACAATTTTCAGTTATTCAAACAATTTTTCATCTATAAATCGTAAAAAGTTAATATTTTCTTAAATTAATGACACAATTAACGAATATTTGAAATAACTTATTTTTCAACAATATTTAATAATTATTCAAATGATTTTAATTTATTTAAAGAATGTTTTCTCTTTAAATCTTAAAAAGTTGTTACTTTATGTAATTAATGACGCAATAAGGAATGTTAAGAGTAATATTTATGATGGAAAGGTGGACAACATTCTTTTTTTTTTTAATTTCTTATATTATATCGCTTATTATTCAGTATTTTCGTATTTCAGAACATAACTTGTACCCAAATTGTTGAAACAATAATCAATTTTTTGAACTAAATTTTTATTGATCTTTCATATGAAAATGACCAAGTGATAATAATTGTTTGAATAACTGCAAACTGTCTTTCACACAGAACACCACTGTCAAAATTCATGACCTGCAAGAATAATTTTAGAAAATGATAACTTTTCGCAGATCATGCAGAAATTGTTTGAAAAAATATAAATTGTTAAAAAAAAGCCAAAAAACCTCAATAAAAAAATATTATATTCGAAATTCGTTAATTGTGTCATTAAATCCAGAAAAAAATGTGTACGATTAACAAGGTGAAAATTACTTAAACGAATGAAAAATATATGAATAATTACATAACATGTTAAGCAAGTAATATTATTCTTAAAATTCATCAACTACTGATCATTTAAATCAAGAAAAATAATACTTTTTCACGATTTGCAGGGGAAAACAATTTTTTAAACTAATAATACTTATTTAAACCATTAAAAATTAATTAAAAATACTTGGAAACGTGCAACTTTTCGAATATAATTGACTACCTTAGCATATTTTTTTAAATACCTATTTTAGCATAAATTATACATAAAACTGTAATTTTAAATTTCTTGGGGAATTTTCCAGGCACTTTATAAAGGGGTATGAGGGGCAAGATAAAAAGTTATTGGGTGAAAAATATACCTTAAATACTCCATGAGAGTTTACTCAACTTTTATTACCAAAAAATTAACTACAAGTACTTCTTTTTTTCATTTTTGTGAAAACCGATTTTTTAAAAAACAAACATCAGGTGGGATCGATCATCATAAATCGAAAGTAGAATTTTTGGAATAGCCTTAGCATAAGAAAGTCTGTCGAATGCAATGTATTGGCAATATGTTTAAAAATAAAAGGGAAGTTTTTCATCAACACCTCAAGAATTAAAATTCTTTAAAAATCTCCAAAAATCAATGCTCGAATTAAACTTTTTCACTTTAATCTATTTTTACAATTTTTTTGCATCAATCATTGCAACGAATTATAGATGGTCTAAACTTCGTTCTAGGATCCCAATTGCCCACCAATAATCAATGGTCTAGTCAGCAGAACATTTTAAAGTCCAAAAGATTGACATTTTTTAAATAAAACGTATATTCTTAAATGTTTACGAATACTCAAAAATGTAACGAATTAATAATTTGGAAAATCTGAGAAAGGGACTATTTTTGCCAAAATCTCGGTACAAATAGCCGCGTATTTTTTGGGTTTACATGAACCCTGAAAATTTTTCTAATAATATTTATAGACTCACTTTTCTCTGAAACAATTAATGGAATTTCAATAATTTAGAATTAGATTGTTGCCACGGAAACTTTTCTGAAGGTTGCGACGTGAATGAAGTAAGGGGAGATAGATAAGTGTGTAAATAATTCTTGTTTTTCCATTTAGAGACGACATATTAAATGTTACACAATAACTTTACTTGATTTAACTGTTCTAGAAATTTTTCACGTTTATCCATTTATATTTATATTTCAACTTATTTTAATTCATCATACTGTAATTATTAATTAAAAATTCTAGTCGACTTCACTTAAAAATTATTTTTAAAAAACTACGAAAAATGTCCTGTCACGCACCTGCTCAAACTTACAAATTTAAAGTTAAAAATTGCTGAATGGTCGTGCTGTATTGCTATTTTAGGATAAAACTTTAAAATCATTATTCAAACCAACTAAAATTTGGGCTGTAGTTGATAATTTCATACTTGAGGAGATTTTAATATAGTTAAAAATATATTTTAAAAAGCCAAATAAACTTGAATGTTTCATTGTTTGCTTATCTATTAATAAATATTACGAACTTTCTGCACCATCAACTTTATGAATCGAAATTTCCAAATAAACACTTGAATCCAATGATAAGCCTTATATTTTAATATTTCTAAACATTATTGAGAAAAGAGACAATTTTAATTGCAAGTGATTTCTTAGTAATGGGAAATAATTTTGCTAGTGACATTTAGCTATCTCACTATAATTAGCAAACTTTTTCACATTTTTAAGAGGTGAGAATAATTAAATTACAGAAAAAACCTTAGGATATCCTTATTTACAAAGTTAATGTCACTAAAATCTTTCAATGTTACACTGTCGTTACCGGCAACAACAAAATACCTATCATGACAATGAGATTTCTGGAAAATTTGTAATGATTTATATTTTATTTTATAGGTTTAACTCAAAGATTTGCAAATGTCCGAATGTATCAAAAAATGAGATATTCAGAAGTTTGAAAGTTTTAGAAAATTCGAAAATAATTCAAATCTTGAGAAGATTTCAAAACGTTTCAAACGAAATGTAGAATTTGAAAATTTTCGAAGAAGAATGTATCAAATTTTAAAGCCAACTTTGTCACTGTTTCAAGGTAAGAAAAACTTATGAAACCGTCGAGTATGTTTAGGAGATATTGGAAGGTTTCAAAAGATATATGAAAGTTTCGAAAAAATTCGAAAATTATATAAGTCTTGAGAATATTTGAAAAGGCTTCAAGCGAAATATAGATTTTCGAAAATTTCGGAAAAGAATGTAGACGATTTTCGAGCACATTTTTATGAGTAAACTTGAGAGATATTTAGAGGTTTTAAAAAGATTGAAAAACAATTTTAAAACTAAAAAGGTTTAAAAAAATCTAAAACATAGTGGAAGATTCCGGACAAAAAGTTTTGAAACTTTTCAAGAATTTTGAAAGATTCCAAGAGAATAAAATCTAAGTGAATTTTTTAGAAAATTTTACAAGATCTCGACAACTTTTCTATGTCAAAACGAATTCCAAAGCTTTTAAATCAATTTTTCTTGATTATGCACAATTAAAAAAAAAAAGAAAAGTAGGAATTATTTTAAAAGTTACTTAGAAGGTTTGAAAGATTATGCAGAATTTTGTCTAAATTGTAGGAAATATCCAAATATTTTTAAATGATATTCAGCAGATTTAGATGTCTTCTAGATATTCAAAAATAATTTAAGACTTGAAATTTTTTTTTAATTAAAAAAAATGTATGTTTATGATGATCTTGAAAGATAAATGATTCAATGGATGTTTGAACATTCTTTTTTTAGTAGAAATTTCACATTTTCAGTTTAAAATGCAATTGTTTGGTCAAAAATGAATCTGTTTTAGTTGAGGATTCAACTATTTCGTTTGAAATTCGTACCTTTCGGAAAAAGTTTGATCTTTTATTGATAAAAATGTTTTCAAAATATATATTTCTTTTTGGTTAATAATTCAACTATTTTGTTAAAATTTGTCTTTTTTTAAATTAACCTTGAATAAAACATCAATAATAATTAATCGCCTTATATTTTAAACATTTGAAGCTTATCAGTCGAATAGAATTTTCAATTAAATTAAAATATCAAAATTATAATATAATTGGAATATTTGTCAAAAATAAATTTTTTAAATATTTATCTGAAATTTCAATGAGATAAATGAAATAGGATCAATTTTGGCGTGAAATTAAAAAAATTTTCTAGCTTAATTAGGTCACGAGTGATGACATTGAGCTATGGACCCATTCTGTATTATAAGATACCGTATGCGCAGGAAAGTGCAACTGAGGACATTTTTCAATACTTTTGTGGCAAAAAAAGTGATTTTTTATGTGTAAAAAATATATGCCATTTGCTGTACAAAAATTATAATCATAGAAAATTCAAAATTTGTCCGACATTTCCTTATTTGAAAATTAAAAATAGCCTCATGCTTGCTTAAGATAAACACAATTACGAATTTTTACGCAAGGTTCCACGGTAATTCATATCATTTTCAATGCTCTGCGGCACATGGAGCAAATATAAATGATAACGTAGCGTAATATACAAGTCATTCCAGATTTTCTAAATTGTATATGAATAGCAAATCCGTAATATATTTATGCCTTCAAAGAATAAAAATCAGATGATGAAATACAAATATATGAGAATAATAACGTTCTATAAGATTACGGTTTGCGGATGGCATTTTTTCGCTTTTTTAATTCATTTTTCGTATTCAAAAATGTTGCCAAACTAAAAAAATTTTATTTAATTTAGCTGAGGGAATTATTATACGAGGGTTTTCATTGATTTCACAAAAATTAATCTAGTTTTAAGGGCTTTTTCGAACCAAAACTCATACATGGTTCCGAACATCAAAATTGTGCACATCACTTTGAAGATAAGTTTCAGAAATGCATTAAAATTGGTTTAAATCAATATCTCATGGTTAAATAATGATATTATTTTGCAACCTGAAGTTTGATTGCTAGATAGTACGAATATTTTCGACTTCAGCCAGAAATAATCTAATTCTAAAAAATAAATGGGAGAGATAGTTACATGTGCAAAATTTTGTAAATATCGTGAGCCTGAGACCGGCCCCAAAAACCGAACCACGAGACCGACATCATCCAATATCATTTTACGCAATCTTAATAACACTATTCTGCAGAAATTACTATTTTGCTTGTCACCTACATTATTTAGGTCGTTTCTTATCAATTTTTAGATGCAGATTACAAATTTTCAGCGGAAAATCTCTCATCCAAATGTCAATAAAAAACGACCACAATCATTATTTCGCGAAAATCACTCTTACACATTCTTATGAGAGACCCAAGTTTTATTACGAACACTCTTCTGCGAAAAACCAAACGTAGGAAGAAAAGGGAATGGTTGTAGTTAGCGTTTGAAACTGTAAACTGTATTTTTGAGGGAGTTTCCACTCCATTTAATACTCTTTACTCTTGCAAATTGTAAGCCTTGCAAGTTCGTCTGTGACTTTCAAAGTTGAGGTTATAGATTACAATTTCAGAGAACATTTATACACAGCTATACGCCGCTTGTGAAATTCTAAGGAAAAGAGTGGGACAAGCATTGATCAAAATATCAAAGCTTTTTATCTAGCTTCGGTAACGCTAATTGAAATCAAGCAATGAGAAGAGGAAAAGTTGAAATTCAAATTGCGAATCTTGATCCATCTTTAACCTCGCTGCTGTTATTCTAAGTAGAAGAATGGGACAAGCCTGGGTCAGAATTGCAAAGCTTTTTCTAGCTTCAGCAACGCTGATTCATGCCAAATAATCAGCAAGAGAGAAGCTAGAAAAAGGAAAATCCAAGCTCACATAAATTGCTAAATAATGAAATAAATAAAACCTAATGAAGATATATTATTCTCAAAATTCACTTCCTGTTTCGATAGTTTCAAAAAATACTGACTTTTAATGATAAAGAGAAGTAACACAAATTGTTGACTATTAACCATTGTTTGAACAATCGAAAATTTCTTAAAAAATACTTGAGAACTTTTCACTGATCAAGCATAAAAAGCATGCTGTAAAAATTTTAAAAAGCCTGACCTTAGCACAAATTTGAAGTAAAACCGCTATTTTACATTTTCAGGGCATTTTTAGAACGCAATACAAAGTATTTGGGGCGTAAAATTTGAAACTTTTGGCGTAGAAACGATTTTCCGAATATGTTTTGAGAATTCAATGAAATTCAATTCACGAAAAGTTAATAAAGAGCAGTTTCGTTCACCATTTTTCAGAAAACTGAGCTTTCCTATTAAAAAAATTATGTTGACTTCAAAGTAATGCAAAGTTTTTCCCAGGGAGCTTATAAAATAGGTGGGGGACTGCTCCTCTAGCAAATAAAAAGTTGTTTTAAATCGCCCTAATATACATACGTCCGAATTACCAGAGGCATATAGGTCCGCTTCTCTGGAAAAATTACGGGATTCTTCTTTGTGTCCGTGCAGAATAACGATCAAAGTTTTGATTCTCATTTATAATTAAATGCAATCTATAAACAAGGAAAGAAAACAAAGTTTGCCAGTAATTATTTCAAAACAAATTTGGTATGTTTGACGTTTTTGATGTAAACAGAGTCTAAAAGACTTATTAATTATTGTAACCATATTTAGCAGAAACCCTTGGTACAGGGACCCTCTATCCGCAACCCGAGGACGCGTTCGGTCTTACATACGAAATAATAATGTTTCTAAAAAAATTGATCCCGAAGTTTCAAGAGTGACGAAACATGTATATAAGCTGGAGGTATCAAATTTGGTTGCTTCACATACTTGTACTTAATTGTGTTAAAAAATATCGTCAATGAATAATTTTTAGCAAACGATAAGAAGCTACTTATATTATGATTTATTTAAAATCAGACAAATTTAGAAAAATTCAGTTATAAATTTCGTAATTTTCAGTTATAATTACGGAATTTTTTTATACATTGAATTGAAAATTCCATAACTTATATATAGTTACAGATTTCGCAAATTTAAAAAACAGTTACATAAGACTAGCAGAACATTCATACAATTTTCCATTACTTTTGCAATGTAATAACTTCATAAATTTCAGAATATTTCTAACAGTGATATTATTAGTCATATTTGATTCAATGAAAATTCGAAGATCAGCGATAAGCAAATATTTTTTATCCGATATGTCGAAAAAGTATCTAGAACATTTCTAAGCATTTTTTATTATTTTGCAGAATTTTACCAAATTTTAGAAAAAAATTGATTGGTTTAAAAAATATTTAAGCCTTTTTGAGGCTTGGAGAAAAATATTTTTTGAACTGACTCGAATCATTCCTGAAAGTGTTCTAAAATATTCGGGATTCATTTTAAAAAATTTTGAAAATCTTTTATGATGTTTTATAATCTTTTCGAATATTCCTAAAAAATTAATTTCCAAAAATAAAGAAGCACTTTTATCACAATTAATATGTTCTAAATTTTCATAAAATTTGTTATTATTTTTGAAATTTTTCAAAAACTTTTAAATATCTTTTAAATTGATTGGAATTTTTCCTATGAACAAATTCTGCAAAATTAAGAAAATTGCCTTTAAATCTTCAAAATTCTTTTTTGGTAATTTTCAAAATCTTTTGGAATGTTTTCTTTTAAACATTCTCTTAAGATAAATTCTTTTAAATCATAAATTCTTGAAAATTTCCCGAGAAATCTTAAGGCATTTTTTTATTCTCCTGACACCTTTTGAAATTCTTGAAGGGCTTCTACATTTTTTGTTCAAAATCTTCAAAAATCTACATTTTATTTAAATTAGAATTATTTGTGTAACTGTTTAGAATATAATTATTTGCCAATATGAACAAACATTTATAATTTTGATTTTTAAATTTCGATTCAATAAATTTGTCAGATTATGAATAACAATATATGCAATATTTCGTATTAAAATGAATTCTTAAATAATGTATGTTTATTTATGTACAGGGATCCGAACAAATTTGAGGGATTTTTTTTCATTATTCAAATAAGTCTGGAAATTTAAAATAATTTTTCAGTGCCTTTGAGCGTATTGTATCTATTTATGATAAGTCCTACATTACATTTTGTTTATAAAATTATTGACTTGTGTCATAGTTTGTGAGATTTCAAAAGAAAATGATTGAATTCCATATTATTAACCAAGAATCCTTTCTCCACGTATGAATGATATTTGCATTATTTATACATATTGTGAAATGTGCAGAAACATAGCAGACGTGGAGCAAGTATCTGAATTTAAATCCACTACAAACACTTTTAAAACTATAAAGAAATTTTAAATAGAGAAACGAATTATAAACCTCGTGTAAATCGACTTCTTCAAAGATTTAGTTGTGATAAATAAAAATTGTTTCTAATTACGCAAACTCTATTTATTTTTCTCCACTCATCTAGAATGTGAAAGAAGACAAACAAATGCATACATTATCATGTACATAGTCATGATTTCACTGTATTTGATAATGATTTGATATTTATGAATCATATTTAATCAATAAGTTTTAAATTAATTCTAAAAAGCTGGGTGACTATGCCACGACCTTTTTCAATCATAGGGACAGGAAAATTTATTTATACAATAGAATAATTATGTTTTCAGAATTAAAGTTAGTTGTAAAAATATTGAATGTTCTATTTATGCGTATATGTATGTATGCATGTACGTATAGAGAAAATATCAAAAAATGACGCTTATTTCGTACAAATTCCTATTGATCGATATATGTTTCGAATATGTAAAAATTATTTGTCCTTTCATCCGAAAAAATAGATTTGAAACCTAGAAGAATGATAAGTGGATAAACAGAATTTAATTTTTTCCTTCCCATGCAGAAAACCTATTTTTATGCTTTTACGTCAAATTTTCACCACTATTTGACATTATTTGTTCAATTTTTATGCATATCGCTCCCTTTATTCGAATCCACAAGAAAAAATGCGTTTTTTTTTAAATTATATTTAGAGGTTTACATGCAGTTTAACACTATTTTTCATAAGAGTTGAGACTCTTTACAATTTGCTATAGAATAAAAATGAATAATTAGTTTTTAAGTAACACCCCTATATGTCTGTTTTATAGGGTCCCAAAAAAAACCCGTAAGAGAAAAATGACGTTCTTTTAAATACAAATTGTTTATAATACATGAAATACTACTGCCTACCGATAATTAGATGTGTAATAATATTCTTTTTAAATAATGCTAGAAAGTTTCGGTTTTCTCTGAAATATTCAACTTTTTGTACTCTTTTCACTAAAGCGAGGTACCTATGTATGCATGTATGTATGTATATATGCATGTATGTATGTATGTATGCATGTATATATATATATATATATATATATATATATGTATGCATGTATGTATGCATGTATGTATGTATATATGTATGTTCAGAGATCCGAACGAAAGTAAGGAGGAAATATTGAGAAAATATCCAAGAATAATGGCTGAATAAATAGAATTACGTTTTTCTCCTTCCCACCAAGAAAAACTATTTTTATGTTTTCACATAATTACATCATTTCACATCTGAATCTTATCAATCTTACAATATTATATCAAACTTTAATATCCTTGAGAATTTTTTTTAACGATAATACGATCCATAATACTAACAAACATTCATTTGAATGGAATACTTTTTACACATTCGAAATTATTTATACACAAACTCAAATCAAAATAAATCATATTAAACAAACAATTTGTTAAACTTTTTAATTGATTAATTTCAAAAATATATATTCTCACTGAAAAAAAGAAAGAGTGGTGGTAAATTTTAAACTATGTTGCAAGTTTGTTCGACCTTAAAATTAACTTTTTCCCAAAATTTTATAGATTCTACCGTACAGTCAAACTTGGTTGAAAAGAGTGTCAAAATTTCAAAAATGTGTAAATACTTCCAAAATCTTCTGTTTGATCACTATTTATTATATTTATATAAATTTTAGTAATATTTAGATATCAATGTGCTCATTTTAAATCCTTCTAAATCATGTGGTAAGATCAATCCTTAGTCGAAATTTGGTGACTTTTTTGCAGCAAGTTTGACCCCAGGATAAAATCGAGGAAAAAATTATAAAAATGTCTTATTAATTTAGCAAAATACGATGAAAAGTTTCTCGATTTGAGGGGGAAAATAATTTTGAATACAAAATAGAAAACTCGAATACCAATTTATTTTTTTAGGTTCATTTTTAAGATTATATAGATATAAGTTTCACAAGAATCTTGAGAACATTCAACAAGTTTTTTCAAAATTTCTGATATGCCAAATTAAGTTCTAGCAAAAAAGTTAATCTTCAACCAAATAGTTCAATTTTCAAACAAACATGATAAATTCTAAACGAAAAATTTAATAGTTGATATTTCAATGCAAAAGGATTTTAATTTTGAATAAAAAAGATTTTAAGTTATCCAAACAGACGAATTTTCAACAAAATATTTAAATCCCCCACGCAAAAAAGATTTGCCAAAGAACATTTGCAGTTTTAATAAAAAAAAGATGAAATTCCCACTAGAAAAGATGAATTTTCAAACCAAAAAGAAGAATTTTCAACAAAATTGTTTAATTTGTAATCAAAAAAGATTTCCCAGTCCAGAATGAAAAACAATTGTAGGAAAATTATAATTTGTAGGAAAAAATAATTTCCAATGCAAAACAAAAATTTCCAATTAATATTTATTATTTTCTTTTCTTTAATTATGTGCTTTAACTAGTAGTATAAACAATATGCAGGACTCTTTGACGCTTAGAGAAAATTTAAAAGTATTTGATGAACGTTCGGAAGTCTTTCAAAGTTTTTAAGTATTTCTAATCTCTTTGGAAATCCAAACATTGTTTTGAAATCTTCCCGATTAATTTTTGACAATTTTGAAAATCTTTCGTAATTTTTTATAATCTTTTTAAATATTCTCTTAAAATTATTTTTTTCAAATACACAATCTCATTAAATATTCTAAAGAATCTTAAGAAGTTTTTTTTATAATCTCGAAACCTTTCAAAATCTGTTTAAAAATTTAAAAATTGTGTTTCGATATCTTCAAAAAACTACAATTTGTTTTTCCTTGTTTGAATTTCTTAAACTTCTACATAAATATCTGTTAGGATGATTCAAATTCTTCCTAAAAAAATTATTTTCAATTTTCTCTGAAATTCAACCAAAAAAATTTGGTTTTCCACTAGTTCTATTTTTAACCAAAAAATATGTAATATCTTTCAAAAGTGACGAATTTTTCACAAAAAAATGAAACTTTTTGTCCCAAAAATATGAATTTCCGACAAAAAAGTTGATTTAAAAAAAATAAATTAATTTTCTTCCAACTTCCTACTAAAAAAGACAAATTTCCAACTAAAGTGATGAATCTTTGACAAAAAAATGACTTGTACAAAGTAGTTCAACTTTTAAGTAAGTAGTTTTATATTCAATCAAAAAAAATGAATTCTCAATAAAAAATGTAATCGTTTATAATTCAATCTAAAATACGTTAATTTTAAATCGAAAACATTGATAAAAAAGTTTCAACAAAATATTTGCATCCGCAACCAAAAAGATGAGTTTTCAACTAAGAATATTAAGATCCTGCTGGAAAAGACAAATTTCCAACATTGGAAACTTTTAAAACATCCTAAAACCTTATAGGACCTATAAAATCCTAATAAATTTTCAGAAATTCTAGTACATTCTTGAAAACCGCACAAAATTCTTTGAACTCCTTAAAATCATTAGCTCCCTTTGAGATTCCTTTAAATTTTTTAAATCTCTTGAAAAATCCTTGGAATACCTCAAAATACTCTAAACAATATTTCCAATCGTTTGAAATATTATAAAATACCCAAAAATCTTCAAAATACTTAAAAACCTTTTAAATTCTTGACATTTATTTAAAATGTTTGGAAATCTTTACAAATTTTTTAAATCCCTTAATTCTTGTGAATACATTTTTTGAAATCCATTAAAATATAAAATCCGTTGGAATCACATAAAATTACATATATTCTGATGATATTCCTTGAAATTGTTATTTTAGTTAGTTTAGTTAGTTTAGTTTATGTGCGGGCGGAAGGCCCCAATGGAGTCCCCAGGACGCTCAAGCTATAAAGCCCATTGTGCCACACCTTTAATTATTCGCTCTCAGTGGTTGACCCCAGACCTCTTGATGAAGCCTAGTATGCCAATCACTGATCGCGTTATAATTTCCTCAGATTCCATAAAATGGACACCTGAAGTTTGTCGCCTAAGCCTAGCTAATGCCGGGCACTAGCATTAGGCATGCAGGGATGTTTCATCATCACTGCCGGATTTCCTGCACTCTGTCGTGGGGTCATATCCCAGCTTGTGCATTTGATTGTTCAGGTAGTTGTGTCCGCAAGCATCTGAACCACTGTCATTATGCCTTTCTTGGGTAAACCCAGGATTTCCCTGGCTCTATCCATCCTGTACGTATCGCCCAGAATGGGAACAACCCAGTATTCCCGGTGCTTAGTCCGGATCCAGCTTCCAATTTCCATCCTGATGTAGCAAGATGCTAGTCACAGTATCGGTTGCGGTCCTTTGCCAATTGGTCCGCCTTTTCGTTTCCACTGATCCCTGTGTGACCAGGAACCCATTTAAGAGCACACGCTATTCTTTTCTACAAATTGGTTCAATGCCTTTTTGCATTGCCAATACAGCTCTGATGTTATGTCTGGTTTCCCAACTGCAGTTAATTTCGCTTGGCTGTCCGTGTAGATTGTGATCTGCCTACCTGCAGCGTTTACTTCTAATTATGCCTGAGCACAGCGAAGAACAGCCAGGACCGAAAAACGGTGGCATGTCGGTCGAGCGGAATGCCTATTCTCCTCCTTCCTGCGCTTTCATAAATTCCTGCTCCTGACACTCCCACTCCTCTTGTACCATCTGTCTACCAAATTTCCCCTTGAAGGAGCGGGTTACCATTTGCTTTCCACATATCCCTGATTGAGGTGCAGACGCGGAAAGTCTTGGTAAAGTTGAAGCGTTTTATGATTTTATCTTGCCTCCTTTCCAGAATTGGTAGTGTGCTGATTTCACTTGGGAGCCTTGTGTGTGTAGTCCCCCAAGTCTATCTATTCACTCTGGTCAGGCATCGCATTGCATGCAAGAATATTAGGCCCTAGGGCCCACGTCAAATCAAAGTCTCTTCTGCACGTCCTAAATGTCATGACAGACTTTCTGCACTGGGTTTCAAGATGCTTTACCCAGTTCAGTTTGCTATTTAGGATTACCCCCAGATTTTGAACATAGTCTGAGGTCGTTACACACTCACCACAAAATGCAGCGGCGTCAACTTTCGTCACTTTGTATTTTCTCATGAAAATTACCATACTGGTCTTTTCCGGATTTACCGAGAGCCTTGAGATGTCGCAACAGAGCTCTACTACGCGCAGCGCCGACCTTTCATGACCCATCAACGTTTCCAAATGAGCCCCCCTGACTAGAATTACAAAGTCAACCGCGTATACCTGGGTGTAATACCCTTCCTCATTTCGCTTAAGAAGAAGACCGTCCGCCATCCGTCTCTGGGCTTCCCCGCGAAGCTATTCTCCCGACTATGCCTTCGTGCCATCTGTCTTCGAGTCGCCTCTATCCACCTTACTAGCTGGACTGGTTCGCAGTGTCTACCTAGTAGCGTGCCTGAAAGGCGTGCTGCCCTCTGTACAGCAGAGAGTCTACAAGCACCTTATTCCTCATATATCACTCGACCAGCCTCTCTAGCGTGTTCTGGATGTAGGACGTCAAGCTGATTGACCCGAAATCTTTAGCAGCAGTGTAGCCCTCCTACCCAGGTTTGGGAATGCAGCCCACTCTGCCATCCTTCCATGCCGGCAACACGTGCTTTAGGGCAGTGCTTGCTCTAAATAGTTTCGTCAGTAAGAGAACGACGAAATCCATGCCTTTTTGTAAAAGACTGGATAGGTGTCATTTGCCCCTGATGACTCAAAGGTACAGAATGACTCAACAGCCCATTCCACCTTCTTAATATTAACGAACTTAGTGGTAGAAATTAGTCAGCCTTCTCTCTCTCTCTCTTAACCCCAGCTTTCTATCTCTCGGTCTGTTTGAATTCGCTGAAAACCCGGGAAGTTGACGTCCATCAGATGATTCAGCGCTGCTTCTTCGTCTTCAGAAAACTCACCATCAACGAGCCTTATGAGCTCGAGGCGAGCTTCCGGATTTTTTGTCAGAATCTTGTGGAGCCTCGCTGATTCTGGAATGTTCTTTTATTCCTCGCAGAAGCCTCTCCAATCTTCCTATTAATGAATTCTGATCTTTACATAGTATTCATACTGTCCTATAGATGTCCCCACATAGATGCCCTCAAGTTCTCATTTATGTGAGTCCCATAGTGTATTTCTGAGGTTTCTAATCTTTGAAACCGCCGCTTTTCCTAGGGCTAACCGAAACATCTAGTCAAATCGAGAACCTCACTCCTGTTTTTAATCTGGAATGTGGGAGTGTCACCGCGATTTAGAATATCCAGTTTAGCGCCCATTGAGTATTCAAATGAATCTCTTCCTCTGCTGTTGATGTTGGTATTCTCTCACACTGTATGGTGAGAGTTTGCATCACAGCCCAACATCAGAGGTATCCTGTTCTTCTGTCAGTGCTGAATTAGAATCTCCACCTCTCTAGGAGGCGGGGGCCCATGAACATCGCCCGGGATATAAGCCCAGGCGATAAACACCTCTGGCCCTTCTCTGCTACTGCTCCTGAGCCTCACCTTAATGACGGCGAGGTCCCTGGAGCAGAGCTTAAAAACCAAAATCGCTCCCATACACTTGACGGCTATGCATACCCTTGGTGCTTTTTCACGCGGCCCCTTATATGTGAAGCCTTACCCTCCCAAGCTACTAATCCTTTCCCTGTATGCCTAGGGTTCTTGAAATAGGGCAATACTAGAAATCCTGAAGGGAAATTTGAGACAATTTTCCCCCTCCAATGGTCGCCGCTGTACCGGAACCTTTATATTTTAATGGGCTGCGAAAAGTTTGAACTGTCTAATTTTTCATTATTTCTTTTGTTTCTGAAAATTTCACAGTGAATGGTTTTGATAATTAATAATATTACTCTCCCAAAAATGTGCAGTCATTGACACCACTGACATGCCCCTGGTTAGAGCCGGTGCAAATAATTCTGAATCATGGAGATTTCGGTCTCATTCATTGATAGATTAATTCGGGGCGTCTCCGGACGCTTCTGGTCTCCTACTCTTGCCTGTATAATCAGCCTGAGGAGTTGCTTCAGATTATGTTTCTTCAGCTATGGCCCCCTGTGAGGTGCCTTGGCTGCTGTTTGCAAGCCGCGCTAAGCGGGCACTCCTTTTTTACACTACTGCGGATCCTCTTCCTTGCGGAGAGCACCGTTAACTCTATCTACGGGGGCAACAAGATTGCTGTCATCGGTATCAGAAGTCTGCACGCCTCCTAGTGGGCTGGCCTCTGATAAGCCGCCCACCTTTCGCGGTGTGTTAGACGAGGGTTCTGGATCGGAGCCCTCATTAATTTTATTTTGTTTTTCGTGTCGCCTATTTGGTCCCATGAGAAGCTAGAGAAATAAGGAAACACTTCCCGCAGAGCTCCGCTTGCAGGGGACGAGTCTACATACTATGGGATTTGACCTGGCGTCCCAAAGTCTCCGTTCACACACCTTCTTTGTGATCCCGACGTGTCCACCTCGACTGAGTGGAGCGCACCGCGGTATTCAAGGATTTATTAACCCTGGTTCCATTAAGCCTTTGACACGGTGATCACATCGAGACTTCGGAGAATGAGAACTCGCACCCTCGACATTCCAGAAAGCTATCCCAAAAACCTCTGGTCCATTTGTACCCGATCTATAAACCGATGAGACCCTTTGGACGCTTCAAACTGCTGACAAATTTGCTACATCCAAACTACGTCTATACGGTTGAATTGTTCAAAATAATAGTTTAACCACATGATCTAAAGGCAATTATACCGGATTGTTCAGAAATATTTCTCCCAAAAAAATATAATAATGATGGGTGAGAAGATTTAATTTAATTTAAAGATAAAAAGGTTTTATTTTGAATATGAAAAGGATATTGAAAGGTTTGTATTATTTTCAAAGTATAGAATTAATATTTTTATTAAAGTTAATAATGAAACTAATTTTTTAATTCAAATATGAAAAAGAATTTAGAAGAGTTTTGTATTATTTATAAAAATAATGAAAAAGATTTAATTTGAGTTGAAGACGAAATTAATCCTCTAATATAAATGTGAAAATAATGTTGAGAAGTCTGTATTAATTTCAAAGTAAAGAAACAAATATTTTTTCGAAGTTAAAGATAAAATTATATTAACGAAAATAATTGTTTTGAAAATTATTATCATTGTTAATAATATTCTCTTTGAATAATGTTCAAAATGCCTTAATTAAGGAGGTGAAGGTTTATTGCAAACAATTCTTCATCAGTTGCAAGAACACAGTTTAAACATCTAAAATGTTCGCGGCCAATTATACGATAATGGTTCGAATATGAAAGGAGATTATAAAGGAGTGCAGAGAAGGATTTTTGATTTAAATCCAAGGGCCTTCTTTGTTCCTTGTAATCCACACTCCCTGAATCTTGTTGTAAACGATGCTTCCAACAGCACTTTTGAAACTTTTGGCTTTTTTGGAATTGTGCAAGGATTCTACGTCTTTTTTTCAGCTTCTCCGCAAAGATGGGAAGTTTTCAGAAATCACGTTCCGCAATTAACCTTAAAGCCAATGGGCTCCATTAGCATCCCCAATGGGCACCATATTTGACGACGTCTTTACGACATCGTTACGACATCTCTACGACAACTTTACGCTATCTTATGTCCATGCTGTTAAGGTGTACTTGATATGGTAAAACCTTTGAGGTATTACACGGGCCAAATCTATGACAGCTCAATAGAATTATATGAAACCAAAGATGTTAAAACTAGTCACAAAGCTCTATGTTTCGCAAAAAAATTTGAAGAATTCAAGTTTCTTTGCTCGATTGTAATTTGGTACGAAATCTTAACAAAAATTAATATAGTCAGTAGAGTGTTACAAAGCTCTCATTTAGATCTTCCATTTTCTATTAATTTAATTTCTGATCTTGAAAAGTTCCTCATCGAAATGCGAACTGATGAAGTTTTCAAGGAATATGTAACAAAAGCAGCCGAACTCGCAAGAGAATTTGAAGCAGAGGTGAACTTCCCAGCTGCGAGTGAAGTTCCCCAAAAAAGAAAAAATTGGCAAGCAGACTATGAGCACGTTGACGAACCGTTACAAGATCCTGAGCTTCGTTATAAAGTTGCATTTCATTTCACATTATTGGATGTAGCCATTACATACCCGACAGAAAGATTTAAATTTCTTCAACATTTCACAGACACTTTTGGATTTCTTTTCAACACTAAAAATCTCAAAGATTTGGACAAACTATAGCTTTTGAAAAAGTACAAGATCTTCGAGTTAGCTCTTACGGATCAAACCACGAAATCGTCTAATGTAGATGCTATTGAATTAAATGATGAATTTTAGGCATTACGCGACATGATACCTACGGAAGTGACATGCACAGAAATTTTAAGATTTATTTTACAAAAGAACTTACACTTGTTGCTACCTCAGAAAGGTAATTTTCAATGTAAAATAGATTAAAACTTACACGGAGAAGAATGGATGGTCAGAGTTAGAGGGTCAAAATTTAGAGAGCCAGTCCGTTCGTTTAGATGGTCTAAAGAACCATCCAGAATTTTTGTTCACATAGTCAGAGAAACTCTCTTTTTATGACCAGTCTGACTCTGATAAGATCGCCAGACTCACTCTCAGGGATAAGCAAGGTATCCTTTCTGGATGGTCAATACGATAATCTTGTTTTCACTCATCTCGACCATCCACGTAAGAGCAAATGACCCATCGCGGAGGGCCGACCTGGTTGGTTACTGTTGTCGTGTTTATTTAAAATTATTGAGTGTGTAAGTCAAATGTTCACAACAAATAATAAATGTAAAGTGCATAAGAATATTAAGAATAATTGTACATTAATATTTAGGATAAAAATGATATTCCTCTCTTTAAAATTAAAATCGATCATTAATTTTCAAGGAGAAAATCTAATAAATAATTGAATTTCACTTTATAAGTCTTCCTTGTGAGCAAATAATTATTTTTAATAACTTTACTTATTATTTGCTGTACACAATTGCTTTTCACATTTAATCATTTCAAATCAACGCGCCAACCTTATAACCAATCTGGTTGTCGACGCGATGCATGCAGTGAGAGTTGGGATTGGGAGCACCGTGGTCTAGACTCTAAAGCATTTTCAGAGTGAGTGAATGTAATTGAGCCGTTTAGCATCACATTTGCTGTTTATTGAACTTAAACATGTTTTTCATCATTTTAAACTACTTTTCGATATGTCGAACATTCGTGGAGAGTGAATTGCATGAGAATTTTTAACGTCGAATTTGATGCTTCCAAGGGATTTAGGATAGAGGCGTAACTGGACGTTCAGCTATCAATTTGTTGTCAACGTTTCGTTTCAAATTGAAAACGTGCAAAAAATTTTAGCATTCATATAAAATTAGTGAAAAATTACTCTTTGGTTGAAAATGTAAATATTTTGTTGAAAATCTGTCTTCTTTGGTAGAAAATTAATCGTCTTGGTTGGCAATTTATCTTTTTTGCCTAAAAATGCAACTCTTTTATGGAAAATTCGCCTTTATAGTTCAATTCTACTATTTATTTAAAATTATTATTATTTTTTTTAAATATCAATAATTACATTTTTCGCTGAAAATTTATATTTTTGGGGTAAAAGTGGAACTACTTTGTCAAAAAATAATTTTTTCTTTATTTTAATTGCAAATTTATTTCTTTGGTTAAAAATGTAACTATTTCGTTGAAAACTCGTCTTTTTTTGGTAGAAAATTTCACTATTTGGTTGAAAATTAATTTGTTCGGATTGAGGCCTCAAATATTTTGTTAAAAACTCGTCCTTTTTGGATGAATTGAACTCTTTTTTATTTAAAATTCAAACCTTGTTGATGTGAAATATAAATTATTACAATTTTCGTTGAAAATTCGTCTCTTTGGTAGAAAATTTATCTATTTTCAATAAATTTTTATTTGAACTGTTTTCTATTTAAAATTGAAATATTTATTGGTTGAAAATTCAACTGTTTGCTTGAAAGTTAACTTTTTTGTTGAAGCTTTGAATTGCCATATCTGAAATCTTCAAAAATTGTTTCGAACTTTCATAAGAATCTTAGAAAAATTATATTTATATAACCTGAAAAAACAAACTTATAAAAGTAAATATAGATAATCGAATTTTTTATTAAAAATCGATTTTTACCTCAAATAAAAAAACGGCAGCTTCAATGCTCTAAAAACTACTTTGAAACAAAAATAATTTTTTTTCGAGATATCTCCAAAATCAATGGCAGGTCCGTTTGAAGGTTAAGTTAACCTCATTGATAAAAAAAACCACAACTGGATCAAAATAAGACAAAAAAATAAGAGGGATGTAGACAATTACTATTGGACAGACCCTAAAGTTGATTATTTTTTTTAAATAATCGATTATTAATAAAATGTGATCACTTTTTTCCATTATGTAATGAGATTCTGAACCACAATGGCAGGATCATAACTTGACAAGTATGAATGAAAATATAAAAAAATGATAATCACAATAAAATAAAAACTTCTCCCTGTTGGGATTTCGTTATTATTAATAATAATTGCAACAATTACCATTGCGAAGAGCCAGCCGCGAAAACATTTTGTTCACAGTTCGCACTTCACTTGCCAAATGAAAAGAAAAATGGCCGATCTCAGTGACACCAATATAAAAATCAATATAGGACTCTACCCGTATTTTCAAAAAATAAAATAAAGATACTTGAAAACGAATTTGAATGAGTTATAAATAATAATTTCTGTAAATAATGAGAATCGTCTATTTCTCTTATGAGTAGAAAGATCTGAAATAATTATTCAGTTTATAAAAGAAATGGATAATATATCTTTATGTTGGTCACATTGGCGATGGACTAGCCTAGTCAAGTTTGTTACTATATATAGATCCTCACGATCCAAAAATCTTTCATAATTATTTTTAAAGATTTAAAAAAAATATAAAGATACATTTTTAAGTTTTGGGTCTTTTAAATGTCAATTCATGAGCCTTTATTTGAATAATATTGATGAAATAAGCTGATTACAAGTTTTGGTTTGGGTTATGTAGTCTGAATAGCAGTCGAAAAATAATCTGAGATCGTGAGCTGTCACATCACGTCAATTTGACATTTAATTTAATCAAAACATTTTTTCGAGCGCTGATAATTAAATTTTGTGTCTCTAATATTTTAAAAATGGGCATATTCGCATCCTGTTGTAAACCATCCGCAACATACGAGGACCTTACGCCTGATCCGGTAATTGTATGTTTTTTGAGGTTATGCAATTGATTTTGATGTGTCAACTCGTACTTATGCACAATTAAGTATTATTTCTTTCATTTTTTTTCGGATTCTCACAGCCTTTAATAGGAAAATACCTGTTATTATTTTTTGATTTTCGATAAACTCAACTTAAAGTAGATCAATGGCGGTACACTCCCAAGAATGGATTTTATGTTTTGTTTTGGAGCTAACGTCATATTAGACTAGCAACAAAACAATATTTTTCACTTTATCATTAAATAATAAAAATGCGTGGGAAATTACCAACCAGACAAATTTTAGAAATCGTTATTCTCAATGAATTAATTAAAAGTTGTTTTAGACAAGTATTGTTTACATTCTGTGACATTCGTTTAATTTATTACGTTTTAATTTATCCATTTTTTTAGACAATGTGCCAAGATGGTGACGCTTTAAGTGAAAAGATTCAATTTGAAATTTTTACATTCTCATCAGAGAATGTATTATTTTATTAATAAAGTTGTGATGGGAAAATATTTTTAAATTTAAAGATTTCTTAATCTAAAATTAATTTTAGAGTGTTTATCGAACTATTCAGAATAATAATAATAATAATAATAATAATAATAATAATAATAATAATAATAAATCGATAAGTTCAGAATTTAATAGGCATATTAAAATTTAATTTCATACAGTAAATTCGTAATATTTCAATAATAAAACAAATTTGTGAGCAAAAGATTCTAATTTAATTTGTAATTATTTTTGGATAAATGTATTAGATTTAAAGTAGAATAATATAATATAGTTGAATTTAATTGGTAGAAGAGAATTTTATGTTAGGGTGTAGCGTCAAATAGTAATTTCAGATAATTACAGACACTAGGATACTTTTTTTCTTTTTATTTATTTATTTATTTTTTTTAATTTATCTAGTTTGTCAAAAAGTCATCTTTTTTAGTTGAAAATTCATGTCTTTTATTCAAAATTCGTCTTTTTGGTTTAAAAATTCATTTGTTTGGTTCAAAATTAATGTTTTTAGTTAAAAAATTGTTTTTTCTGATAACAATTAATTTCTTAAACTAAAAATTTAAATATTCAATTTTTGCTTGAAAACTGATTTTTTTAGTTGAAATCTTTTTTTTTAACTCGTCTTTTTTGGATGAAAATTTAATTAAATTAGTTGGAAATTCATCTGTTTGGCTGAAAATTAATTTTTCACTGAATATCTAATTATTGTGAGTTTGAAAATGTATATGTTTCAGGTGAAAATTCCACTATTTTGCTAAAATTCTTCTTTTTTTTTTGTTCAGGATCCATAATTTTAGTTGAAAATCATTTTTCTTCTTGTTCAAATTTAATTACTCTGTTGAATTTAAAAAAAATTTATTATTATCAATATATATTTTTTTTAATTCATCTAGTTTGTCAAAAAGTAATAATTTTTTTTTTACAAGTTGAAAATGTATGTTTCAGGTGAAAATTCAACTATTTTTTTTAAATTATTTTTTTTATGTATCATGATCTATCATTTTAGTTGAAAATCATTTTTCTTCTTGTCCAAATTTAACTCCTCTGTTGAATTTTTTTCAAATTATTTTTTCTATGTGAAAATTTAAATTGTCCATATTTAATTGAAAAAGGGTATTCCTTAGTATTACCTTACTAAGTTATTATTTTTCTTATTATTTATTATTATTATTATATTATTATTATTTTTTTTAAGTTATTATTTCTTACTTAGTATTACCTGAAAATGTAAATGGTCTATATTTAATTAAAAAAGGATGTTACTCAGTTAAAAATACTTGTATTTTGTTCAAAATTAATCTTTTTCGGTAGAAAATTAATCTTTTTAGTCGAAAATTCATCTTTTTGGTTGAACAATTAACTGTTTCATTAAAATTTTATTTTATTTGGTTGAAAATTAATTTTTTTTTACTAAAAATTGATTTTATTTACTGAAAATTTAACTTTTCTATTTTAAGTTGAAAACATATCTGTTTTAAAGGAAAATTAAGCTGTTTTACTGAAAATTCGTCTTTCTGGTAGAAAAATAATCTTATTAGTTGAAGCATCATTTTTTTGGTTACAAAATCATTTCTTTGGTTGAAAATTTAACTATTTTGTTAAAATTTCATGTTTTTTTTGTTCAAAATTTATTTTTAAAACATTTTAACCGTTCTATTTTTGGTTAAAAAATGTATCTCTTTTACTTGAAAATTCATGTATTTTGTTGAAAATCCGTCTTTTGTGAGTTGAAAATTAAATTTTGTTGGTTGAAAATTACACTATTCCATTAAAATTTTTTTTTTTTTCTCTTTGAAAATTTATTTTCTTACTGAAAATATAACTATTCTATTTAATGTACAAAATTAATCTGTTTTAGGTAAAAATTTGTCCTTTTGGTAGAAAAGTTATCTCATCATTTGAAATTTTATCATTTTGGTTAAAAATCCATTTCTTTGGTTGAAAATGTGCCTATTTTTCTAAAAATTTGTGTTTTTTTTTTATAAAGATGTATTTTTCTAAAATTCATCTTTTGGGATACAAATTCAAATATTTGGTTAAAAATTCATTTATCTGGATACAAATTTAACTATTCGAGTTGAAAATTCATATATTTAGTTGAAAAGTATTGTTTAAATTCCTTAACTTTCGTTTATTTATTACGTTTTAATTTATCCATTTTTTTTGGACAATGTGCCAAGATGGTGACACTTTAAGTGAAAAGATTCAATTTGAAATTTTTACATTCTCATCAGAGAAGGTATTATTTTATTAATAAAGTTGTGATGGGACAAAATTTTGAAATTTAAAAATTTCTTAATCTAAAATTAATTTTAGAGTGTTTATCGAACTATTTAGAATAATAATAATAATAATAAATCGATAAGTTCAGAATTTAATAGGCATATTAAAATTTAATTTCATACAGTAAATTCGTAATATTTCAATAATAAAACAAATTTGTGAGCAAAAGATTCTAATTTAATTTGTAATTATTTTTGGATAAATGTATTAGATTTAAAGTAGAATAATATAATATAGTTGAATTTAATTGGTAGAAGAGAATTTTATGTTAGGGTGTAGCGTCAAATAGTAATTTCAGATAATTACAGACACTAGGATACTTTTTTTCTTTTTATTTATTTATTTATTTTTTTTAATTTATCTAGTTTGTCAAAAAGTCATCTTTTTTAGTTGAAAATTCATGTCTTTTATTCAAAATTCGTCTTTTTGGTTTAAAAATTCATTTGTTTGGTTCAAAATTAATGTTTTTAGTTAAAAAATTGTTTTTTCTGATAACAATTAATTTCTTAAACTAAAAATTTAAATATTCAATTTTTGCTTGAAAACTGATTTTTTTAGTTGAAATCTTTTTTTTTAACTCGTCTTTTTTGGATGAAAATTTAATTAAATTAGTTGGAAATTCATCTGTTTGGCTGAAAATTAATTTTTCACTGAATATCTAATTATTGTGAGTTTGAAAATGTATATGTTTCAGGTGAAAATTCCACTATTTTGCTAAAATTCTTCTTTTTTTTTTGTTCAGGATCCATAATTTTAGTTGAAAATCATTTTTCTTCTTGTTCAAATTTAATTACTCTGTTGAATTTAAAAAAAATTTATTATTATCAATATATATTTTTTTTAATTCATCTAGTTTGTCAAAAAGTAATAATTTTTTTTTTACAAGTTGAAAATGTATGTTTCAGGTGAAAATTCAACTATTTTTTTTAAATTATTTTTTTTATGTATCATGATCTATCATTTTAGTTGAAAATCATTTTTCTTCTTGTCCAAATTTAACTCCTCTGTTGAATTTTTTTCAAATTATTTTTTCTATGTGAAAATTTAAATTGTCCATATTTAATTGAAAAAGGGTATTCCTTAGTATTACCTTACTAAGTTATTATTTTTCTTATTATTTATTATTATTATTATATTATTATTATTTTTTTTAAGTTATTATTTCTTACTTAGTATTACCTGAAAATGTAAATGGTCTATATTTAATTAAAAAAGGATGTTACTCAGTTAAAAATACTTGTATTTTGTTCAAAATTAATCTTTTTCGGTAGAAAATTAATCTTTTTAGTCGAAAATTCATCTTTTTGGTTGAACAATTAACTGTTTCATTAAAATTTTATTTTATTTGGTTGAAAATTAATTTTTTTTTACTAAAAATTGATTTTATTCACTGAAAATTTAACTTTTCTATTTTAAGTTGAAAATATAACTGTTTTAAAGGAAAATTAAGCTGTTTTATTGAAAATTCGTCTTTCTGGTAGAAAAATAATCTTATTAGTTGAAGCATCATTTTTTTGGATACAAAATCATTTCTTTGGTTGAAAATTTAACTATTTATGTCTTTTTTTGTAAATATGTCTTTTTTGTTTAAGAATTCATTTGCTTAGTTAAAAATTCATTTTTTTTATTTAAAAAAAAGTTTTTTTCTGATAAAAATTAATTGTTTAAACTGAAAATTCAACTATTCCATTTTAGCTTGAAAACTGGTCTTTTTAGTTGAAATCTTTTTTTTTTCTAACCCAAATTCTTTTTTTTTTGTATCCTGATCTATCATTTTAGTTGAAAATCATTTGGTTGAAAAATCATTTGTTTGGTTGAAAATTTAACTATTTTGTTAAAACTTCATGTTTTTTTTGTGTTCAAAATTTATTTTTAAAACATTTCAACCATTCTATTTTTGGTTAAACAATTTATCTCTTTTACTTGAAAGTTCATGTATTTTGTTGAAAATCCGTCTTTTTTGAGTTGAAAATTAAATTTTGTTGGTTGAAAATTAAATTATTCCATTAAAAATTTGTTTTTTTTTGTCGTTGACAATTTATTTTTTTACTGCAAATTTAACTTTTCTATTTTACGTACAAAATTTATGTTTCAGGTGAAAATTCAACTATTTTGCTAAAATTCTTTTTTTTTGTAGTTCATGATCCATCATTTTAGTTGAAAATGACTTTTCTTCTTGTCCAAATTTAAATACTCTGTTAAATTAAAAAAAAATGGTTTCCATCTGAAAAAGTTTAAATTGTCTATATTTAATTGAAAAAGGATCTTACTGAGTTAAAAATACATGTATTTTGTACAAAATTAATCTTTTTCGGTAGAAAATTAATCTTTTTAGTCGAAAATTCATCTTTTTGCTTGAACAATTAACTGTTTCATTAAAATTTTATTTTATTTGGTTGAGAATTTATTTTATTTGGTTGAAAATTAATTTTTTTTACTAAAAATTGATTTTATTCACTGAAAATTTAACTTTTCTATTTTAAGTTGGAAATATATCTGTTTTAAGGGAAAATTAAATTGTTTTATTGAAAATTCGTCTTTCTGGTAGAAAAATAATCTTATAAGTTGAAGCATCATTTTTTTGGCTAAAAAATCATTTCTTTGGTTGAAAATTTAACTATTTTCTCAAAACTTCATGTTTTTTTGGTTCAAAATTGATTTTTTTGAAAAACATTTTAACTATTGTATTTTTGGTTAAAAAATGGTCTCTTTTACTTGAAAGTTCATGTATTTTGTTGAAAACCTGTCTTTTTTGAGTTGAAAATTCAATTCGTTTGGTAAAAATTCAACTATTCCATTAAAAATTGTTTTTTTTTTTTGGTTGAAAATTTATTTTCTTACTGAAAATTTAAGTATTCTATTCTAAGTACAAAATGTATCTGTTTTAGGTGAAAATTTATTCTTTTGGCAGAAAAGTTATCTCATTATTTGAAATTTCATTATTTTGGTTAAAAATTCATTTCCTTGGTTGAAAATGTGCCTATTTTGACGAAAATTTGTGTTTTCTTATGAAGAAGTATTTTTCTAAAATTTTAACTCTTCTATTTTTAGTTGAAAATTGATCTTTTTTTATTTAAAAATTCACGTATTTTGTTAAAAATTCATTTTTTTGTTTGAAGGTTCATCATTTTCATTAAAAATGTATTTATTTGGATACAAATTTAACTATTTTAGTTGAAAATTAATATATCTCATTTGAAAAGTATTGTTTAAATTCTTTGACAGTCGTTTATTTATTACGTTAAAGTTTATCCATTTTTTAGACAATGTGCCAAGATGGTGACACTTTAAGTGAAAAGATTCATTTGAAATTTTTTATTAGTAAAGTTGTGATGTTGTGACAAAATTTGCAAATATAAAGATTTCTCAATTTAAACTTAATTTTAGAGTGTTTATCGAACTATTTATAATAATAATAATAATTCAGCATTTCATTTGTACTTTAAAATTAAAATTCAGTTTCATACAGTAAAATCGTAATCTTTTAATAATAACACGTATTATTGAGCAAAAGATTCTAATTAAATTTCTGATTATTTTGATACAAATGTATTAGATTTCAAGTAGAATAATATAATATAGTTGAATTTAATTGGTAGAAGAGAATTTTATATTAGGGCGTAAAATCTAATACAAATTTCAGAGAATCACAGACCCTGGGACTTTTTTTTCACCCTGGGACCTCTTTTCTTTTTCAGGGTTGCTACAGATCAGGTAATTTCAGAAAATCAGGGAATTTCAGGCAAACCTGACCGATAATTTTTGATAAACTCAAGTTGAAGTTAATTTTATTATTTTGGTGGAAATTCAACAATTTTGTTCAAAAGTCATTCTTTTTGAGTTGAAGATTCATCTATTTTGGCAAAAATCTCATCTTTTTGGGTTAAAAATCACAACTCTCTGTTTGAAAATTGATAATTTTTTATTCATTCATTATTTTAGTTAAAAAACTTTTTGTTTTATTGTTAAAAATTTAACTATTTGGTGAAAAATTTAACTATTTGGTTGAAAATTCCTGTATTGTGTTGAAAATTCATCTTTGATGTTATTATGTTAATCTTCTCGGTGACTAATTCATCTTTTTGATTTCTTTGCCAGGAAATTTAACTTTTAGTTTGAAAATTCCAATGAAAATTGAAATATTTGGTTAGAAATTAATTAATTTGTTTAAAAATTCATCTTTTTTGGTAGAAAATTAATCTTCTTGACTGAAAAATTAATTTTTGGTTAAAAATGAGTTTTTGAAATTCAAAATTAATTTTTTTTTTTTTTTTTAAATGTGTAAACATTTAATTTTTTGTCGAAGGTTTATCTTTTATGATGATGAATTCTTTGGTTAAAAATTAGTTTTTATTGAAAATTAAGTTATTATTTTAATTTAAAAAATGTAACCATTTTATTTTTGGTCAAAGATGTATCTTTTATGATAGAAATTTACTCTTTCTTCGTTAAAATTCATCTTTTTTGTGGAAAACATAAATATTTCGTTGAAAATGTATTTTTTATTTGGCTGAAAATTTATTTTTCTACTGAATATTTAACTATTTTGTTTTAAGTTGAAAGTTTATCTGTTTTAGGTGAAAATTCAAGGATTGTATTGAAAATACATTTTTTTTTGGTTCATGCTTCATCATTTTAGTCGAATAACGTTTTTTTAACTTTATCTATTTTTTGAAAATTATTATTTTTCTAACTGAAAATTAATATTTTCCATGTTTGGCTGAAAATGTATCTTCTTCAGTTGAGAATTCAACTATTTGGTTAAAAATTCAACTATTTGGTGGAAAATTCCTGTATTTTGTTGAAAATTTGTTTTTTATTATAGAATATTTATCTTCTTCGTGACTCATTCATTTTTTTAGTTGAAAATTCATTCCTATAATTGAAAATTCAACTCTTAGATGGAAAATTTCTTTAAATATTCAAATATTTGTTGGAAAATTCATGTATTTTTTTCAACATAAATCTTTTTAGTCCAAAATTTATCTTTTCTTTTGATTAAAGAGCCTTTATTTTTTCTTCGAATTTTAACTGTTTTGTCGAAAATGATTTTTTTAACTGAAAGTTTAAATTTTCCATTTTTGGTGGAAAATTTATCTTCTTCAAATGAAAATTCCTGTATTTTGTTGAAAATTCGTCTTTCATTGTAGAAGATTTATCTTCTTGATGACTAATTCATCTTTATAGTTGAAAATTTATTTCCCTAATTGTAAATGTAAATATTAGATTAAAAATTCAAATATTTAGTTGAAAATCCATGGATTTTATTAAAAGTTAAACCTTTTTGCTAAATAATTAATATTATTTCTTGAAAATTGATCTTTTATTATAGAAATTTGATGTTTTTGGTTGAAAATTCATCTGTTTCATTGAAACTCTAACTATTTCGTTGAAAATTTATTTTATTGGATTGAAAATTATTTTCTTTAATGAAAATGTAACTATTCTATTTTAAGTTGAAAATTTTTTTTTCTCCAGGTGAAAATGCAACTATTTAGTTGAAAATTTGTCTTTTAGTAGAAATGTAATCTCATTTGTTAAAATCATATCTTGTTGTTTTTAAATTTAATTTAATTGTTGAAAATGTAACTATTTAGTTGAAAATTGAATTATTTTCCTGAAAATTCATGTACTTTCTTTAAAAATTTGTTTTTTGGTAGAATGTTATCTTCCTCTTTTATTTTTTAGTTGAAAATTCATTTCTTTGGTTGAAAATTTATAATTAATTTTTTTTTTTAACAATTTTTTGAAAACAGTGAAAAATTACAAATATAATTACACTAGAAACTGGAATTTTTTTTTAGAATTCATAGAGTTTTATAAAATCTTACAAGCAGTTACGAATTATTACAAAAAATTACGATATAAAAAAATACAATATACAACAAAAATTACAAAATTCGTCTAAATAATATACGAAAGTACACATTTTCTGTAATTTTTGTTGTAATTTATTGTATGGATTTGTGTTTTCCTGTAAAAATGGTTGTTGTTTTTCGTACTTATTTGTAAGAAAGCAAAAATTAAAAATTTGATTTAAACAAATTTAATCTTTGTGAAATTTTGGATAAAAAACTAAAAGTTCCGAATAAAAACTACCCAGTAAGGTTTTTAAGGATGATTTATATTTTTCATAGAGTCTGCTAGTAAATAAAATAAATACTCACTGATTTTGAAAAATAACAAATAAATTATTTTCACTGTTTTCACCCTTTTTTCGACTTTTTCTACAACGTTTATAGAAACAGTTTTTCAATAAAACAAATAATTTTGAAGCAAATAAGGAAAAACAATTTTTTTTTCGGTCTTTTCTGGACAATTTTGGAAGAAATTCTTTTTTTATCATAAATTTTACACAGTTATTTTTTATGTGAAAACGTTAAAAATGTAACCCCAGGGTCTTTTATTTTTTGAAACTTGTATTTTACGCTTCGATCTAATACTAATTTTCTTTTCACCAAATCTAGAAATTTCATATAATTTGCTTGTCTAAAAAATGCGAGACTTCCTGTAGAATTAGATTCATGGAAAAATTTCATTTGAAATCTCACTTAATTACCAAAAAATAATTTGTAAACATCTACATTTTCTCTTTTTTTTCTATCTCTAAACAGGAAGTAAGACGACAACAGTTGGTCGCGGCTGCTGAAAAAAGGCAAGCAGAGCAAGAAACAAGGGGAATTAAAAATGTGGATGCAGTGAAAAGGCAACAGCGATTAGATGAAGAGCGTAGAAAAAGAGAGGAAGTGGCTGCTCCTACTGATGGGCCACTGAAGGTAATAATTAAAAATTTATTCAAATTTATTATTTATAACCAGTAATTTATCATTTCGGGACTCGGATGTCACTTTTTTGAAAAAATCCTTCCATTTCTTCACTTTCCCTTTAAAAATATTTCTGAAATTCTTCGCTGGTTGACTAAAAAAGGTACAAAAATCTTCTTAAATCTTAAATTGTACCTTTTCAATTTGTAATCTAATAATTTCAAATTTGATGATTAAAAAGTAAAAAAATTTATTTCTCAATCGTACTGTTTCAAGTATGATTTTCAAATTAAAGCCTTAATTATTGCAAATATGTTTTTAATTAAATATCGTTCAAAAATTGATTATATCAAATTAAAAGAGTTTTTAAATCAGCAATTTGATTTAATCACATTTAAGGATATAAAATATCATATTGGAAGCGTTCAAAATTTAAAAAAATTTAAAATTGAACAATTTTTAAATAAGTTCCAAATTTAACAATATTTAATAAGAAACTTCAAAAATAAAAGCTTCAAGAATAAACAATGGCAAATAAAGGCATTTTTTATTATTAACAAAAATTTGTAGATTTCCATTTTATGTGTGGATTTCTCTTCTCGATTCGTTACCTTCTCCGATGATAATACAGATTTTCTATTAAAAATTGATGTAGAATCTTGCTAAAAAAAGCGTATTTCAGAAAAAAAGAATTCTTCCTCTGATCTCTCTGTAGCTCAGTGGTTAGAGCACCTGGCCGGAAATTAGTTGACCTGGTGTTCGAATCCCAGCGGAGTAAAAGGAAAAGATGTTTTTTCTGAATAAAGTTTAACTAACCAATATTCTTGGTATCTGAGCATATTACTTCCTAATTTACACTTTTAAATTTTGAACCCTTCAAGAATTTTCAAAGTGGATTACATATTATAATTTGTAATTTCAGGGTCTGAAATTTCCATTGCATTTGAAGCATTATGAAATTGTCAAAACTTAATTGAAGTCATTTTCGAGCTGAGAATTTTGGACGTTTACAAATCTTTAAAGGTCAATTTAGTTTCTAGGGTTTCGTTAGTTAGTTAATTACTTTTGGTCGGGTGAGGATGGGACGTGAGGGCTAATGATGGGAGGAAAAATTATATGAGGGGAAGTTAGGGGAAATGAGAAGAGGGAAGTAGGGGGAATGAGCGGTGTGAAATCAGGGAAAGTGAAGGGAATCGAGGGGAGGGAAACGGGAGAGGACCAGAAGTGTAAGTTAGGGAAAACGATAAGAGGGGAAGTGGGGACAGTTAGGGGTGTGAGCATAGAAGAAGTGAAGGGAAGTGGTGAAATAAACGGAGAATAAGTAGGGGAAGTGAGGGGAAAATAGGAGAAAACAAGTAGGGGAAATGAGGGGATGCGGAGTAGGGGAATTTAGGGGAAGTGGTGGGAGAAGTAGGGGAATTAAGGAGAAATTGAAAAGGGGACGTAGAATAAGTGTGGAGAGGGAAACTAGGGGAAGTGAGGAGAGGGTATCTAGGAGAATGTAGAAGAAATGAAAAGAAATGAGGGAAGGGAAGTAGAGAAAGTAAGGGGAATGAATAGATGGCAATTAAAGAAAGTGATGGCAAATGAGGAGGAGAAAGTACGTGCAGTGCGGAACAATGCAGGGTCAGGATGTAGGGGAAATTATGGGAGGGAAAATAAGGGAAATAAGGCAAGGGAAATACAGAAAGTTAGGTGAAATAAGAAGAGGGGAAGTGAGGGGGGGGGGGAGTGAGGAAAGTGAGGGGCAATTAGGGGGGGGTAGAGAAATGGGAATACGGAAAGTTATGGGAAATTGAGGAGGGGAAGTTAGGGAAGATGAGAAGAGGGCGAGTAGGGTAAGTGAGAGAAGTGACGGGTGTGAAAGTAGGGGAAAAAATGGAATTGGGGGATAATTAAGGCAGGGAAAGTAGATGAAGTAAGGAAAAATTAGTAGAGGGGCAGTAGGGGAAAAGAGGGGAGGAAAAGTTAGGGAAAATTATGCAAGGGGAAGAAGGGAAATTGCGGGAAAATGAGGTACAGGGAAGTAGCGTAAGTAAGGAGAGTGGAAGTAAATGGAAGAGAGGAGAGGAGAAGTAGGGGAAGTGATAGAAAATTAGTGGAGGGGAAATAATAGCAGACTTGAAATAAGTATTCAAAATTGACATTTTCCAATTTTTGACGTTCCGAATCAAACAATATTAATCTAAAGGCTTCAAAATAAAAAATGTCAAATACAATCCTTAAAAATTGCACAATCTAAAATTAGAAGTGCTTAAAAATGAATTATCCTACTGTCATATTGAAGAATTTTGAAGTGGCCTCCCTGGATTTCAGGGCAACCAACCTTCAAGCCATCTTTTACCATTAATAATAATAAATAATCTATCACGAGTTCTTTAAAATTTTTTTAAATATTTAGAAAGACCTTAAAAAGTTTTAAAATCAGGATTTTTCAGGATTTCAGAATATTTTTCTTTTTATCTAGAACTTGCGATGTTGAAAAAATAGTTTCAAAAGGTAACTAAAAACTACATTAAAACAAAAGAGCGAAAAATGAAACAAAGACTCGCTGGCAGGCTTGTAAGAAGCCTGCAAAATGGTATATTTTCAAATTTTTGACGTTCCGAATCAAACAATTATTCTAAAGGCTTCAAAATTGAAAATGTGAAATTTAAGCCTTAAAAATTGCACAATTTAAAATAAGAAGTGCTTGAAAATAAAATATCCGTTTTTTACCATTACTAATAATTATTAATAACAAACCAAAAAAATATTCTGAAGGATCTGAAAAAGTTTTGAAATCCAGATTTGAGGTAGCAAATCGCGTGGTTCTATTCTTTAGTGCTATTTGTAAGGAATTTATAATATATTTAAGGACTTAAAAAATTGTTGTGAATTTTATTAGAAAAAATGGAATTTTTCATCTTTGTGCACGACTATAGCAAAACGTATTGGACTAATTGACATAAATTTTTGACTGTAGGTACGTAGTAATATTCTATAGTGCTATTTTTAAAGATTTTTTAATATCTATTTTGGTCTATAATTTTATTTTATATTTCATTATAAAAGAAATTGTAACTGCAATTGTGCAGTACAATTTTCTAGTACTGTATATTTTTTATTATGTACTATTCGCATATCGAAATTTCGGTAGGAATAGCCTAATTTTCCTGGTCTAACTTTGAGTCTATGTTGTTACAATTTTAACTCCAAGTCACAATTTTATTTAGAAATTGAAATCCTTTATAAGGATTATTTTTATAAGCATTTAGTTAGTAATATTTTTGTATATTTTTTTTTCCAAAAAGAAGTGAAATACCACCAAAAACATCTACGATGCAAAAACTAGGCCAAGTACAATTAAATGAAGTTGCGAAATCAAAGCTGGATAAGTAAAATGAACAAATAATAATTACATTAATTGATAACGAGTAGTAAAAAATATAATTGCTAAATGTTGGTTCAGAATTAATATCTGTGGAGAAATTAAAAAAACACTATTAATAAACAAAATATTCTAACTAAAGCAACTTGATGTGATTGAATGTATAAAGTATCAATCGTATTGATGAACGAAATTTTGGAGAAAGTTATTAACGAGAAGAGAGGATCTTTAAAATAAATTCTAGTGACTGTTTAGTCTGGAAGATCTGATCTGGCCCAGGTCTGATGCTAGTCTGGGCCAGGTATGACCTTATCTAGACCGTCTAGTCTGGAAGGTCTGGTCTGTCTTAGGACTGGCGCTGATCAGTTAGCCAAGAAAAAAAATCTAAGTTCGATCAGCCAATTTTGTCGACATATTTCAAAAAAGTTACAGGGTGTTTAAAATGATAGAAAATAAAAAATGCACACTATCAAAACAAGATTTTTTTTATCGCCTTGACAGTCTGGCCTGGACCAGACCTGGTGCTCATTAGCGAGCCATGATAAAAAATTTAAGTTCGATCAGTACATTTTCTTTGACATATTTCGAAAAAGTAACAGGGTGTCTAAAATGATAGAAAACAAGAAATTCACAGTATCAAAACAAGACTTTTTTTATTATCACCTTGACAGTCTTGTCTGGTCCAGGTTTGGCGCTGATTAACAAGCCAAGAACAAAACAATTTCTAAGTTCAATCAGCACATTTTCTTTTGACATATTTTTAAAAAGTTACAGGGTGTTTAAAATGATAAAAAATAAGAAATTCACACTATCAAAATTGACTCTTTTTCTTATCCCATGACTAGCGGCTGACCAGACGGTCTGGCCTGGGGCTAGCAAAAAGAAACGTTACACTTTTGGCCAGGCCCAGGCCAGAACGTCTGGCCAGCGTTCAGACTGGAAACCAGACCGTCTGGTCTGGGCCAGGCCAGCGCCAGAATATTCTACCACACGGATATAATAACGTATTTTGAGGTGCTGATTACGAATATAATCTCGAAAATATTCGCAAATGACATTTTCAAGGTCAGTTAAACAAAAAACTTATACAATTGCCAAAAATATAAATAATTGATCATTCTTTGAGCTAGAAAGGGGGTAGGGTTCGAAACAATGATCAGTAATTAAAAACAAAATTTGATTATTTTTATATTTTTTGACAAAATTACAAATGTTCTTTGGTTTCCCCTGACTGATATTTCAATTTTGGATTGAAAATAAGGTTTTGCAAAAGGTTTCATACCATTTCTTCAAAAATTCAGAAAAGTCATCAAAGTAAAAAATTCTTGAGTGGAAAAATGTTCTGCTGCTGGCCTGACCCAGACCAGACCGTCTGGTTTCCAGTCTTGTCGCTTGTCAGACGGTCTGGCCTGGGCCTGGTCAAAAGTATCACTTTTTTCTGGCTAGCCCCAGGCCAGACCGTCTGGTCAGAAACTAGTTATGTCCTGGTCATCCGCTAGTTATGGGCTTGTCAGCCGCTAGTTATGGGATAAGAAAAAAAGTCTTGTTTTGATAGTATGCAGCTTTTATTTTCTATCATTTTAAACATCCGGTAACTTTTTTGAAATATGTCAAAAAATGGGCTTATCGAACTTAAAACTTTTTTCGTTCTTGGCTCGCTGATCAGCGCCAGTCCTGGAACAGACCAGACCTTTCAGACGAGACGGTCGAGATAAGGTCAGACTTGGGCCATACTAGCGTCAGACCTGGGCCAGATCAGATCTTCCAGACTAGACAGTCTAGATAAATCCAGACCTGGGCCAGACCTGTAAGCAGACTGCCAGGACATTTTTCCACACGCGTTGCCAGACCGATCCGTTTCAAATCAGGCAGGTTCTAAACTTGAAGTTTCAAAATCTCTGGCGGACAAAATATGTTGTTTCTTTTTTAAAAAGGAAATTAGGCAATACGTGTTTTTTCGATTTGAGAAAAATAATAATTTCTTCAAAGTTATGCGTGTTTGAATTTTTTGCTTTTTTCCACAAAAAAAAAACAAATTTTTGTGTTTAGGCCTTTATAACTTTTGACCAATTTTTGTTTAATTTGACCTTCTATAAGGGAGATATCCTATGAGTTTTATGCGGGCTACATAACTTTTACGAAGAGGAAAAATTTTTTTCCATCAAATTGAATTTTCTCATTTTTCTCACAAACGACAGATACGATAAAATGTTAAGATAAAAGTTTGAACGTCTAAAAAAGTTAAAAAAAATCCTCTTGCTCCTTTGTGATATCTTGCATCGTTTACGAGAAAAATGATATTTTTAGGAAAAAGAATCCTCCTGGTTTGATAAAAATGGTTTAGTCCGCATGGAACTGATAGGATTAGCAGCAATTTTTTTTAAATATTAAAACAATAGAATAGGTAGGATTGTCCACGTGATGATTTTTTCGTGTTTTCAAAATTGAAAAAATTAATAAAATTTTCTAGAAAATTCCACTTTTTAATTTTTTTCTGTATTTTTTTACTGCTTATGATTATATTAGTAAGGTGTACTATCAGTTTTATTCAAGGGAAACAATTTTTGAGGCTAGGAGTATTTTTTCCCTGATAATATGATTTTCAAATTTTTTCGTAAACGATGCAAGATACCACAAAAGAGCGAAAGGTATTTTTAATAGAATATTTTTTAGACCTGCAAGCCGTTATGATAACCTTTTTTCGTATCAGCCGTTATTTGCGAATAAAGGAGACAATTCGATTGGATGAAAAAAAATTATCCTGTCCACAAAAGTTAATTCTTAAAGAAGACGACAAACGTTATCAGAATCTGGGAATAAATATTAAGCATCGCAATTAGGTAAAAAGTTACAGCGGCTTAAACAAAAAATTAGTAGTTTTTGAGGAAAAAAGTACAAAATTCAAATACGCATAGCTTCGTAGAAATTTTTTTTTCGCAAATCGGAAAAATACCTATCGCCTAATTTCCTCTGAAAACAAAATATTTTGTCCCTAAGACATTTTGAAACTTAAAGTGTAGAACCTTTTATTTTGAAAAAAATTTTCACCCCTCCCCTTGTTCTTCACAGATCATCAAACAAAGCTTTAACCCCTCCAGGGTGACGTCACAAATAGGAATACCCCCCTCCCTTTGAGTCAAATTTTTTAAAAATTGCATTTGATAAACGTCTCAAATAAAACACAAAACAGACAAACATAATATTTCAACAGTCTTCACAACCCAAGATGCTATTATAAGAGGGGAAATAGGGTGATTTTTCACGAAATAGGGGAATAAATTCTTTTGAATGAAATTAAATTATAGGTAAATACCATATTCAATTCAATATGAAACGTTCAAAATTTTTAAGATTTAAAGTCGAAATATATTGCATTACCAAATATTTGAATTTTCAACAAACAGAAAAATTAATTTGAGAACCATCAGCTGCATTTACAACCAAATAGTTAAGCTTTCAAGTAGAAGAGAGGAATTTTCGACAAATTATTTGCCCTTATAAACCGAATAGTTATATTTTTAAACAAATGGTAGAATTTTCAAAGAAAAAAGAAGAAGCTTTAACTACAAATAGTCGACGTTTTAAACAAGTGGTTGAATCTTTAAGCCAAAAAGACAATTTTTTTAGAAGACAACTTTTCTACTAAAAAAGATTAATTTTCAATTAAGCAGGACAAATTTTCAACAAAATGGTTGAATTGTCAACCTACAAAGATGAATTTTCAACCAATTGGTCGAATTCTCAAACATAAAAGATTAAACTTTAATTTAAACTTGAATTTTCAATCCGAAAAGACGAATGTTCAACCAAACAGTTAAGTTATCCGCCATAAAGGATGACTTTTTGACAAAAAAGATAAATTTACAACCAAAAAGTTAAATTTTCAACCAAAGAGATGATTTTTCAACTAAAAAATGATGAATCATTAGCAAAAAAAAGTATTTTTTAACAAAAAAGTTCAACTTTCAACCAAGTAGTTGAATTTTCAATTAAAAATATTAATTCTAAAAAGAAATACATATATATCTATAATAGTTGATATTTTAACCAAAAATATATTTTTATTTTAAATCGAGAACAGTCGAATTTAACCAAAAAAGATTAATTATCAAAGAAAAATGTAATAGTTGATATTTCGGCTTAAAAAGATTATATTTCAAATAAAGAGCAGTTGCACTTTTAACCAAAAAAGATAAAATTCCTGCCATAAGAGATAAATTTTCAACAAACATAATTTTTTTATTCAAGAGAGAGGAAAAATGTCCACCAAGTTGTTGAATTTTCAAGCCAAAAGGAAGAATTTTCAACAAAACAGTTGAATATTTAAGCCAAACAGTTGAATATTTCAGACAAAAAGGCGAATTTTCTACAAAGTAGTTGAATTTTCTACCCCAAAATATGAATTTTCAACAAAAAAGTTCAATTTTAACCAAATAGTTGAAATAAAAATAAATTTGAAACAAAATAATTCAATCTTCAACCAATAAAATGATTTGTTAACAAAGTAGTTTAACTTTACACCAAGTAGCTGGATTTTGAATCAGGAAGATTAATTTTCTACCAAAAAAGACGAATTTACAACAATATACATACATTTTTCTACCAAATTGTTGGATTTTGAACTAGAAACGACTAATTTTTAACAAAAAATGAATTAGTTAAATTTCCAGTTAAAAAACATGATTTTCAACCGCAAAAAAACAAATTTAAAAAAAAAATTCAATATCAAATCAATAAAATGAATTTTTAACAAAGTAGTTCAACTTTCAAAAAAGTAGTTGAATTTTCAACGAAAAAGATGAATTTTCATTTAAAAATTAATTAGTTGAATTTCCAATTAGAAAGAATGAACTTTCAAAGGAAAATAGTTAGATTGTCTTATTGGGTTCTATTAATTTAGTTCTCATTTAAATAAAAAAAGGAGAAAAAGGGCAAGTTTTTTTAAAACAGAGGAAAAAAGAGGGCTCCTTAAAAGTGAGGAAAAGTGCTCCACCCCTCTGGTAGTGTAACGTTGTTTTTGATCGGCTCCTAATCAATTAATGTTAATTATTATTTTTTCATTTTACTAGGTCAACTTTCATTTCACAACTTCATTTAGCTGTACTTAGCCAAGTTTTTGCACCGTAGATGTTTTTGGTTATATCGGGATTTTCCAGGAACCCGGAATATTTTTTATTTTTATTTAGAATAGGTCAAACGCTATTCCATAAACCTCAACTTGCGACCAGAAATGCTCGTGTTGGAGATAAAAAGTTTTTGATTACCTTAACAGTAAATATGCATTTGACACTTTCGTCTTTGATGAAAGCTTTTAGCATCCATGAGATGGTTTCTTTTATAGGTAAATATAATAGCAGATAACATCGTATAGCGGTGAGGAAAAAGATAATATAAGTTATTCATAGGGGCCATCGTGATGATAAATGACTGTTGCCAGAGTAGAGAAGCGAGGGTATTTTGAATATAATATCGTGTGCTTGTTACAATGTTACATGTATGGGTGAAAATAAAAAAATTAACAATATCCTGACGCGAGATTTTAAAACTTTTATTGGCTTAAATTAAAGATAAAACTTCCAGATTTCTTCTACAACTTTCCTATGTCGTGCCACAAGTTGAAGTCAATGTACAAAATTCCGGAAATTCTTGTGTTTTTTTTTTAAATTTCTCACGTGGTATATTATTTTCAAAAGGTCAAAAATATCTCTGTTAGAGGTTATTCTATGCGGAATTCAAAAGGCTTTCAAACGGCTTTTTAAAAAAGTTCCTCCCTCCTTTTTTGCACGAGAAATCACGTTTCAAAGTTAGCAGCAATTTTTAATAGTAGGGTAAGGAGGGGCAGCGCCGACCGGTGGGGTGAAGGTGACTTTGCTTCTAGTATCGCTATTATTTAACAATTTTAATTCTATTTTGCACTAAATAAATCTATTTTATTATAGAGATAGTGCTACTTACTGAAATCTTCAAAATTGACGTCATAAAAGAAAAATTATGCAGAAAACAGTTTTGAACAGGAAGAATGGAAGATGCGCTGGCAGAAATATAATGTTTTCAACACTAATGGCAATACTTACGGTATGAAAATTTGATATTTTGACAGATACAACAATATTAAATCATGTAATTATAATGATTGAACGTTATTAAAGTCCAAAATATATTAAATATCGTGAATAATTGAAGCCTCACCAGGAGGGCAAGCGCGACCAAGATAATAGTTCACAAGTGCTTAGGTGGCACACGTATCATACATTTTTTTCGATAAATGATCCGTAATTCAAAACAGCCATTTATCTTCTGGGCTACATTCAAGAAACTATTAAATATTATTAATCTCAATCTTGCTGGATACGTTTAAAGGTAATTTTTCCAGTACATACAATACTAAAGAAGCGAACCATTATACTTCCCATCTTTAGATGTTTTGATTTTTATAAAAATCGGCGGTCGCAATTACGCTCCGATGCGCACCGGAGGGTAAAGGTGGTGGGTAAAGGTAGGGGGCAAATCCGATGAAATACAGCTTGTTAGAAATGATTAAATTATCAAATCATTGTTTTATTCATGTAATTAATACTTGTAGAAATATGATATACAATAATCTATGACTCGAAATAAAAAAATAGATCAATTCCTCCTTACCCTACTCGCGCTGGTCGTACCGATAATTTCCGACGGTAGTGTACTTTTTCGAAAAAAAAGTTTCAAAACGAATCGTACTGGCTTTGTGATTTTCACCTATATATAATATATGTGGAGTAGGGTAGTCCAAAAATGCATCGGATTTTTTTTTTAATTTTCATGTATGTCGCCCGGGTTTGAATCCACACAAAAATAAACCCATTAAAAAAATTATATTTAGAGGTGGCTCAAGCCCCATGAAGTTATACACGTATTTCCCATAAGACAAAAACACGCTTTTGTAAATTTTATTCAGAATCGTCAATATTAGCTGATACAAATAAAATATTACTCTTTAAATATCACCCCATAAGTTTGTTTTATAGGGCCTCAAAAAAACTCCATAAGTGAAAAAATGGGTTTTGCGAGTTTTGGGCGCTAATTATGATTTTTTGGCATTTTTTTTAATCCAAATTGTTTCTAACACATAAAATAATACTTTATACTGATAATTAGATGTTCATATAAATTGTTAAAACAATTTATTATTGTTTTTAGTAATTTTCTCTGAGAATAGAGATAGAAAGTTGAGCTTTTTCGACAAAGTTTCCACTTTTTGTCCAATTTTTAATAAGAGTGAGGCAATAGTTAACGAATGTTAACAAACGATTGTTCAAACAATTTATTATCATTCTTAAGGATAGTATTTTTGAATAATGCTAGAAATTGCGGTCTCTTATGAAAATTTCAACTTTTTGTCAACATTTCACTTAGAGTCAGTTAATATTTCATATAATTCAGCAAAAATAATTGTTTAAAAAAATTATTATTGTTTATAACTATCTTCTCCTATTGTAATGCTAGATAGTTGCGGTTTTTTCTGAACTTTTGAACTTTTTGTCCACATTTCACTTAGAGTGAGTTAATATTTCATTCAATTTAGCAAAAAATATTGTTCAAACAAATTATTATGGTTTATAACTATCTTCTTCTATAGTAATGCTAAATAGTTGCAGTTTTTTCTGAAATTTTGAACTTTTTTTCTACTTTGTACTTAAAGTGAGGTAATAATTAATAGATTTTAACAAATCTAATTGCTAACACAAATTATTATTGTTTATAATTATCTTTTCCTATATTGATGCTTGTTCGTTGCACTTTTTTTCTGAAATTTTAAACTTTTTGTCCACTTTTCGCTTAGTATAGCAATAATTAATGTAAGTTAAACAAAAATAGTTGTTGAATCAATTTATTATTGTTTATAAATATCTTCTCTTAGATAAATGCTAGAAAGTTGCGGTATTTTCTGAAATGTTTAACTTTGCTTTGCCTTTTTAGTTACAAACAAATAATATATAAACATTAGAGAGAATCATATTTCGAACAATCTCTTTTTTTTTCGTGAATATGTTTTTCTGAAACAAAACAGATATTTGAAATATGCTTCAAAGGAGGGGTTTCGATAAGGCCCTTTAGCCCCCCCCCCTTAATCTTATTGTTTAAAGTTTATTATCGAATTCCTTCTTATTTTTTTTATAATTTGAAAAATATAAGGCTTCCTAAAATACATATACTTCCTGTGTTACTTGATAGGATCCTTATGGAAAAAAACGCTAAACTTTGCTTGTTTTGCAAAACTACGCTTCACTGTAAGAAAAGATAGTTATAAACAATAAGCAATTGTTTAAATAATCATGTTTGTTAACTTGCATCAATTATCACCTCAATACGTGAAAAGAGGAACAAAAACTGTAAGATTTCAGAAAAAACCGCAACTTTTTGGCACTTGTCTAAGAGAAGATAGTTATAAACATTATTAAATTGTCTAGACAACTATGTTTATTAGCTTGCAATGTTTATTACTTTACTAAGTAAAACGCAGATAAAAAGTTTGAAATTTGGAGAAGAAACCGCAGCTGTCTAGCATTAATAAAGAAGAAGATAGTTAAAACAATAATAAATTTTTTAAACAATTATTTTTGCTAAATTGAATTAATTACTACAACTCACTTCAAATAAAAAGTAGACAAATAGTTGCAAATTTCAGAAGAAACCGCAACTTTCTAGCATTATTCAAATTGAATATTATTGACAATAATAATAAATTGTTTGAACAATTAAATTTCTTTAATTAATTATTCACCTGACTCTGATTGAAAATTGAACAAAAAGTGGGAAATTCTTGAAAAACCTGCAATTTTCTAGCATTATTCTAAGAGAGTATTATCAAAAATGATAATAAGTTGTTTAAACAATTATGCTTGTCAAAATTAATGAAAAAATGCTTGTGAACATCTAATTAGCAGTATGAAGTAGTTTTTCATGTATTAGAAACAATTTACATAAAATAACGCAACAAAATCATAATTAGCGCCCAAAAATCGCAAAACCCATTTTTTCACTTATGGGGTTTTTTGGAACCCTATAAAGCAGACTTATGTGGATGATATTTAAAAATTAATATTTCATTCTTATTCTATAACTGCACGGAGGAAAATGGATGTTTAAACGTAACATCTAGATGTTCAGGTTTAACATATTTTATGTTTAACTATAGGACAGCAATCTAGCATTTTTTCCTGTTATCATTTTGTCTTGGATCCCCGAAATTACCTAGCACCCTTTCTGTACCTTGACGCTGAACGCCGACCCATCCGTTTATGTCTCCAAACATAATAATTCTTTCACCATAATCTCACAAATATTTCATAAATTATTATTTCTACTAATTAGCTAGTTTTTTATTAGAGATTCGATGTTTTTTACTTTCTCGTCCTGATGAGAAAATATTAGTTTGACGTAAAATTTAACTCATTACTTTTCATTAAATCTTCGCATTTCAAGACAACCTGAGTTAGAAAAAACAATTTTTACGGCTGTGTATAATACATACACAATTTTTTCTTCCAAATTTTTCATCATGAAAATATCTACACCTTACCTCTCGACGAGGCTTTAAAAACTATAAAACATTCCATTTTCGGGGAAAACTATGCAAGATACGAAAAAAATTGTTAGGAAGGAAGTAATTCTTCTCAAGGAAGAGCCACAAATTTAACTCAAACCATTTTTTTAATAAGACTGCTATTGAAAAATCGATAATTCAGTCTTTTAACCAAACAACGCAAAATACAAAAAGAAGTATAAGAAACAAATTCTCATATTTAAAAAGACCCAGAAATCCGCATTTTTCGAGGGTAAATTTTGTCATAACTAGAATGTCAATTATTACATATATATGATAAAATAAGTTGATACCTGACAATTCTTGTTTCATAACAAAATTAGTTAAAGTACAGTGGTATATTATTCTCGTAAAAGAAATCAATAGTATGATTGAATTCAATTATTTTGATGAATATAATGCCAAAACCAGATCAGGAATTGTTGAAACGGATTTGTATACATATACAATTGATTGTTTTGAATAAATAATAATATTTTAAATATATAATAAGTTGCACTAATTTCGTAATAATTAATTTTTTTGGTGGCAGATTGAACTATTTTGCTGAAATTAATTTTTTTAGGTCAAATATATTTTCTTCTACTGAAAAGATAATTGTTCTATATTTGGTACAAACTTGATCTTTTTGATTTGATTGCACTTCTTTTACAATTAGTTTTTAGGTCAAATATCATTATCATCATTATTTTTTAATCAAAATTCAAATATTTTAGTTTTGGTTCAAAGTTGATCGTTTTTAGTTTTGTGAATTCGACTGTCCAATTTTTCACTGAAAATTCATCGTTTTTTGTTGAAAATCTAACTGCCTGGTTCAGTATTGAAATACATTGCCAAAAATTGATTTTATTATTCGAAAATCATCTTTTTTGCAGAGAATTCATCTTCTTTTTAAAACATTCAACTGCTTTGTTAAAAGTTAAAGTAACTAGTTAAGCATTTATTCTATCAGTTGATGATCTATCCCTTCAGTTAAAAATGCAACTACTTTGTTGAAAGTTTTAATTTTTAGGTAGAAAATTGGAATGTTTTCTGGGGAACTCGGTCTTGTGGCTAAAATGTTCAAGAATTTGCTTGTTATGTTTTTCCTTCCTTGACCTAAAAGTCTTTGATGGTTGAAAATTTAACTTAATTGTTTAGAATGATACATCTGATAATTTGAGAAATGCAAACAAATTATCAATTATTTAGACAATTTTTATCGAAACGGTCAGAGTTTGGCTGTTTCTGGACGAATAGGTTCATTTTTGGTAAACAAATTTCACCAAGAATGTATTTACGACGAATCTTCACTTTGTAACTTTGAAAATGTATAAGAAGTATTGAATATTTCAACATATTTAATCAACCGTAATGAGACAATGATTTCTCTAACATTTTATAAAAAACCTCTGGATTTCAATGATCAATGAATTTATCAAAAGTTTTTATATAAAAGAAACCCGTTAATATAGAGTGAATAGTGTAAATAATTGAAGGCGCAATTTCTACCTAGAACATTCGACAAGTTCGTACTTTCACGACATTTAAGATTTCCAGTTGCGTCAATCGGGTGACTCATGTTGAAATTTCGAGAAATTTTCCGAAAAATTAATTTTGCTAGCCTGACGAGCTACAGAAAAATGTACTCCTCTGTTTCTTGTTTCAGCGCTAAGTTCACCGCTCGTCTCTTTGCCTAGAAGAGAATTTATTCCTGGTCATTCTCGTGCCGGAACTTCTTCTTCTCCTGGAAGATCTCCTCCATCTGAAAGGTACAGGTCCAGGTCTCCTACTGCCGGTCATCGTCCTTCTGGCTATCATCCTGCTGAGGATCCTCCTGCCAGACCATATTCTCCACACATGTATTTTGCTCCTGCCGAGCCATCTATTGATTCCAGGTCTAAGTCTTCTCATTCAGTGTCTCTTCTTCCTGCCAGGTTCATGTTCCCACCTACCAGGCTTCCTTCTTCCAACAGACGTGGATATGGACTTGAAGATCTTCCATTTATTCGGCTCACTTCTAAGGCAAATCCGCGCCTGATATTAGAATTTCGAAAATATACTTTTCCTGCCGATACTCCAATTAAATTAAGATTGGGATACAATAAATATCAGCGTGTGCCAACCCAAGAACAAATTGTTTTAGCAACATCCGATGGCTACGTCTATGCAATATTGGAGACTACTTATAATCTTTCTGGAATATATGTCTATCATATTAGAGATAATAAGAGGGCAAAAATTAACATGGAAAGCGGCACGATTATGATATTGACCTCAGAAGAAGTCAGTGAAACTCCAGTAGGTTCCAGCCGCCCAATCACGAAAAATTATGAAATAAAAAGGTTAAACCGCGGGTGATATACAAATGTCAATGTATTATGGTTCTCAAGGCATCAACAAACAACAAATGTATATATTTTTTTTTCTTCAAAATATCTTAATAGTGCTACTGAAACAGTTTTCAAACTGAACAATAAACAATGATTTTTATTAACTATAATAATCTACGACTATCATTGATTTTCAAATTATTGATTTTTCAGTTCAAGAAAGTGGAAAGTAGAAATTTCCTGTCCTTTATCTGAACAAAAAGGATTAAGTTAAAGAATCTGACCTTGATCTCCTCAACTTAAATATCATACAAAATGTTAAAATTTTTTTAAATTTCCTGTTTCAATTCAGAAACAATTTCAATACTAAAATTTTCTATCTTAAAATTGCATAAAAATTTTAAGAATAAAAATGTCACTTTTTCCATTTCAGAAAATGATTGTAAACAAGAAATTCTTCAGTTTCGTCATTAAAAAAAATAAAAATAAAGAACATGCCTTGCTTAAAATAACAATGCAAATCTTTGAAATTTAAATTACTTCCTTCATCAATTCAGAAAGCAAATTTGAATCAAAAATTCCTTCAAATAGGTAACATTTAAAGTGATGAAAAATATTTTCCTGATGAAAACTTCCGAAATTATTGTACTAACAGAGCTATAAATCACAACTTGAATTATTAAGACCTGCACAAATATTTGGTTATCGGGAAAAGACCAAAAATTTGTTCAGATTTTTAAAAGGCATTCTGAAATATTTATTTTTATGATTTGATTGCCAGGAAGAAACTTCTCCTGCATGTAGCGCGTGAATTGAGAAAAAATTTTTTTTACGAAATCATGTTATAAACAATTAGTACCTCTGAATTATAAATTGTCAAGAGAAGTATCACATTTTCTTATAGTATTTGTCATTAAGTAATAACAATAACAATTTTAAGCTTCTGAAAAAATTTCTGGTATGCGTTTACGATAAAAATAAAACTTTATTACTGAAACTTCGTCGAAAGTAAAAAAAAACTTACTTTTTTGGTGGGTCTAGGCCCAAAAAATTATTGAACAAGCTGATTAGCAAACAAATATTTTCGGCAAAATAATCACACCTACAGGAATATTACAAAATTATATTTAAGTCTATTTCGATCAAAGAAAATTGGTGTTTTCTTCTGGAAACTCAGTTAATCTCTTTAGAAAGGTGCCGACAACATTTGTGTGTTCTTTGGCCTGATTATTCAAATAAAAATGTCTCAGAAGGACAAGCTCGAGATTATTATAATTTATGAGATAAGAAATATTGTATGACATACTTGAAGAAGGCGGCAGAATAATCATCAGTTACTTTGTTAAAAAAATTCTTCATCAATGCAGTAATCAGTCTTTCCTAAGTACAGAAAAATGCGGATCCTTCCTATTCTCGTCCTATCATTGGCAGTTATTCTCAATCATCCTGGTAAATGTATTAATATATCTATAGTTTGGCCAACTTTTTAAAATTTTTTGCATATCTAAGCATCAGTATTGGCATATTTTCTAAATTCTTTATTTCTTTTTTAAGATATCCTAGGAACATATTAAAACATGATGCATCGTGAATAACAGATCGTTCGTAAATCAACAAATATCAAGATTTGAATAATTTCGTAAGAAAACTCAGCAACGAAAAATATTGATGAGTGTAATAAAAAAGCTAGTTAATCAATTATTCAAGGTTCAATGATATTCGTGCCATATTTGTCTTACGAAATATGCTTCGGAGTTAAAATTCAACCTGTAATATGTATCTGTCTGTATAGGTGACGAAAATTACAATTTTGAAGAAACGTTTAGATATAAAAGAACATTTGGGGCATTATAATTATAGTTTTTTTTTTGGAAAATAAAGTTTAAAAATAGATTTTTCGATTTATTAAATATTTATTTGAATTTTTATCCATATTCATTTTCATTAAAAAATAATTTTAAGTCAACTTTTTCTCGCAACGGTTTTTCAAAGAAAGATCCCTCAGATTTCTTTCAAGTCTAATATGAAAAAAAAAAAATAGCCAAAATTGTGAACAAAGTGAAATTTATTTTTGTACTTCATGTTTTTAGTTCAAATATATATATATATATATATATATATATTTTACAATACTTATTTTCAGGGCAAAGGACGTGGGAAATCCTATAGACAATGTAGAAGGAAAATTTTTTTTACTGATATTGAGAGTGTTTAATAACCGAAACAGGTGATATCCCACAAAAAACTATTGAACACTTATTTTCATAAATAAAAAAATTTCGGCACGATGATTAAATTTTGTTTTAATCAATTTTAATTCATGATTCATCTTAGTTGAAAAATGATTTCTTTAGTTGGAAAGGGAACTGTTTTGTTGATAATTTTTTTTTCTAAATTGAAAAGTGATGTTTTATAGTTCAAAGTTTTACTATCAAGTTCAAAAGTCATCTTTTATTTTTTGAAATTGTCTATTTGTTAGAATTTTAATCTTTTTAGTTGAATGCCATTCTTCTTGATTAAGAACGTAACTTTCGGGTTGAAGAATAACCTGGTTTGGTTGGCGATTCATTTATTTTCATGAAAATTCGTCTTTTTGGCTTCAAAATTCAATACTTTGGTGGAAGATTAAACTATTTAGTTAAAAAGCAACTTTTTTGTCAAAAACCTCATTGAAAGTTCAACATCTTCGTTGAAAATTAATTTTTGTAAGATTCATCATATGCTTGTACTATTAAGTCATAAATGCAACTGTTTAGTTGACCATTGATTTTTCTGTTTGAAAATTCAACTATTACATTGAAAATTTATTTTTTGTGAATTGAAATTTGTTTATTTCGGTAAATAAAATTTTTTGTACATATATTTGTATCACAGAACATCTGAATGTCTAACATTTATACTCAACTATGACGATTCAATATTTTCATTATTTTACACTGTCTTGGACAAACCCAGCAGAGATTTATCAACTTTCCTTATATCTCAGATATTATGAACAACTTTTTTTTATTCTCAAAAAATAGCGTCTCTTTGAAAGACGGACGACTAATTTTTTGAAAATGTTTTGGTATAATTGAATATGTAAGAAATCTAAACATCTTCATAAATTTAGACAGAATTTATTTATTTATGACTAGCTAAAATTAATAAATGTTTCGGATGAAAATAAATTTTATTTTGCTGTCAAGTGCAGTACGAATAGCCATTCGGGTATTCACTCAAACATAATTTTGTAAATGCAAACTTCTGAAGATGGAACTGTATGATATAAAATACAGCACCACCTTCAAAAAGGATAATAGTGATCGTGATTTGAAGAATCCTGGCATGGGTATGAAGCATTCTTTTTGTTGTAAAAAGTATTCACCATTGCCACACTTTCACCTGTTAATGCGATAAAAATAAAAAAATAATCAGAAGTAAATAAAATGCATTTATTGGTTGTCCTAAAAAAAGATTTGTAAACTACATTTCGACAGTAACGAAAACCGAAACGCTGGTTATAGTTACTGATTTTGAGATTCCTTTAACTTTTCCTCAATCCGTATACTGTCTTGCCTCACATACGTTAGGAAAATGTAACCTTCCATTTCTTGTTGCAGAGTTAAGTTTCGCATCTTTACCTAATAGAGAACCTATTGACCTAAATCGTTCTCCTGGAAGGTCTCCTTCACCTGCGAGGTGCAGGGCCAAGTCTCCTCCTGTCCGTCATCCTCCTGCCAGGTTAATGGTTCCACCATCCAGGCTTCCTTCTTCTGACAGACGTGGATATGGACTTAAAGAAATCAACCTTATTCGGCTTATCTCCCACCAGAATCCGCTACGGATATTTGAATTGAGAAAATATACTTTTCCTGCGAATACACAAATTAAATTGAAAGAAGGCAGAAATAACATTGAGCCTGTGCCAACGCATGAACAAATTGTTATATCGACATCCGATGGTGACGTCTTAGCAATATTGGAGACTACTTATACTCTTGCTGGAATGTATATTTATAAGAAGGGTGCTTATAAACGAGCTAAGATAAACATGGAAAGCGGCAATATTTCACCATTGACCCCTGAAGAAGTCAGCTTAACTCCCGTAGGTGCTAAACGCCCGATCACGCGAAATTTCCGAATGAAACGGGTAAACCGCAGAAATCGAGGGTACTATTAAGTTAATTCTTTATAAAAAACTAAAATATGATATTGTTTGTTATCCAACGTTGCATCCAAATGTTACAAGTAACTTGCAATTAGAAATAATAACAAAAAGTCAATGTATCATGATTCTCAATTCTTTAATCTTTCGTCAATTGTTAGCCAGACTTTTTCAGAAGCAACAGTTTTCAACAACAAACAAAAATTTCTATTACCTATAATCATATACGAATTTATTATTCTATTTATTTTTATGGCGTCAATATGATGGTTTCTTTTTGAGCAGGCTATAAAAGTGCTATAAAATGGTTATGTTGCACTCGGTAAAACACCTTGTATCACAGTAAGTATCAATATTTTTTTCAATTAGCCTGCATCTGATTTTGACGCAATGAAATGTTATGATGCTTATTTAGCTTTTAATAAAGTCAATCATACATAAATAGAATTCTATCTAAACTTGTGAATGCAAGCTGATACAATAAATGTGTACAATAGAAATCTTTGTATAGATAAGTGTTTCTATTAACACCATAACCTTCTGTTTGTATGAACAGTAGTCACTTTTTGCATTCAAAACTTATCACTTTTAGTCACTTTTTAGCTCAAATTCGTCACTTTTTTCGACTACATTATGCTGTACCAGCTCTGATTTGTTACTTTAGATTAGAATGAGTTGATTTTGAAAAGCAAAATGCAAAATTAAAATTTGAATCCACTTTGGAATCATGAAATATTCAACGCTTTTAGAACGATAAAAGTTGCAGAGATATGGAAACTGCACTTGCTTCAGTTTAAACATTGAAAATGACTCTCAATTTTTATTATTATTTAGAAAACTGATTTCTTAGTTTTGAAAAACTTATCCGTTCACTTTAAATGCCATTTGATGCTACATAATATAAAATATACCTGATAATGATTGCCATTATTTAGAAAACTGTCATATTTCCAATTGAAAATTATTGCTTTTGATTTACAATTCTAAATTGTTGAATATTTGACCAATTATATTTATATATTTCCTTGAACAGTAAGAGTTTTCAGTCCTTTATGATTTTATAGTATTTTGAAATTGTCTTTTGCAGTTAGACTTTTACCAGTATTGATCATTTAAAATCTTAAAAAACTTAATTTTGAACTATAACTCTTTGAATTATTGTATTTTCAACTGATAAAAAAAGATTCGTTTCGTGTCGAGATGAATTGATTGACCTTTAATGTTATTGGATTGATTTCATAGAATCGAGAAGAACAAATTACTTTCAAATTATTATTAATTTCCAAATACATATGTTCAAATTTTTTATAATGCTTATTTTTAAATAATATTAGTAATAATTATGAGCTTCTGAAAATTTTTTTTGTGAAATATTAGTACCTTCAGAATAATGTCGAGAACATTTTTTTATTCCCTGGATTTATCATGGACAAACTTGTGACGCTGATAATAATTAATGCGATAAGGTATGTAAGCTAACATAATCTCATAAAGCACAAGGATAATTATTCGTTATTCTGTTCAACCAATTCTTCAATAATACAGTAATTAGCTTGTTCTCAGTTATAAAAAATGAGGAATTCTGGTACGCTCATGCTATCATTTTTGGCTATCCTTGACTGTACTGGTAAATATAATAATATAATAATATGTCTTTAGTTTTAAAAACATTTTTGAAGTTTTCGCAAATAATAATTTGTCATATGAATTTTTGGAGGTTTCAAATGTCATCTTTTATACTGCTTAAGTCTCTAATTTAAATATTTAAAATGTTAGGATAATAACATAAATTAATATTTCCAAATTTCATCCTGGAAGTCATGCTGGCCAGTTTTGAATTGATATTGCTGCGATTTCAGAGTTCTGAGTTTTTGCGTTGAAAGCCTTATTTCTAACTTTTTCCGATTATAAGACTCATTTTTGCTTCGCAAACTTTACCTTCACTAACCATTTAGATTGTACTATTAACTTTTGACATGGCGGATTTTTTTGCATTGAAGCTATACCAAATTATTCACTATTTTGTATGTTTCTTCAGTAGGGCGGAAGCCGCATAGTGTGTGAACAATACTCAGGAGGTTGGTGTGGAATTGACTATAGCTCAATTCCTATCTGAATCTTTCGCCAGGTTCTAACTTGTACAAGATTTATGACTCTGAACGGCATAATCCTCATGAATGATTCTGAAACATGGAAAAATGTTACGAAATCCACACTCTGTCTTGTCTCATGGCCTTGAGTAAAATTCAATCTTCCATTCATTGTTGCAGAAATAACTTCACAATCTGAATCTTCACCTAATAGCGAACTCATTCCTGGTGTTCCTCGAGTCCTGTCAACTCATCCTGCCGACGAAAATCATTCTCATCCTGCGAGGATCAGGCCTAGGTCTCCTCCTGCCAGGTATGTTCGTCTGAACAGGTCCATGGTTCCACCTACCAGGCTTCCTTCTAGTAACCGACGTGGGTATGCACTAATACACCTTGAATTTCTCCGGCTTACTTGTAAAACAAATCCGCACAGGATATTCCAATTTCGAAGATACACTTTTCCGGCCACTACGCCCATGAAATTAAAAGCAGCACATAATATCTATGAGCCAATGCCACACCAAGAACAAATTGTTTTGTCAACACCAGATGGTGACGTCTTCGCAATATTAAAGACTACTTATACTTTTGCTGGAATGTATATCCGAGATAATAATGATAATAAACGGGCAAAAATCAACATGGAAAGCGGCAGGTGTACCACAATGACCACAGAAGAAATATGTGATACTCCAGTAGGTTCTGGTCGCCCAATCCCAAAATATTTTCGCATAAAATGCGGAGAAAAACTCGCATAAACCGCAATCCTGCATACTTCTAATTCAATTCAAAAAAATTTTAACCTGGAGTATAATACTGTTTCTGAGGCAACGTTGTCTCAAATCATTAGAAGTGAGCTGTAATTGGAATTAATAATAAAATCTGAATGTATTATGGTTTCAAGGCTTAAATCTTACGTCAATTCCCCACACGGTTACCAAGAATTCAAGCTGCTTCGCGATACCAAAGGATTACTTGACTCCCTGACAGTACAAAACTAAACTCGAAAATTATACTTTTATATGAGAAGAAGCTTCCTATTTTATGACATGGATGCTTCTGTTCTTAAATTCACGATAATTCTTGTATTCCCTTCCTAATGAGAAGGTATTAGATTTGCATAATATTTACCCTTCCCCCCAAGTTTTCGTCAAATTTCCACGTTTTGAGACCACCTGAATCCGTGAAGAAGGTTTTCATGAATGTGTATGTCTATAGGTCCGTCTGTCTGTCTGTAGATTTTTAGTTTGTTAGTACGATAACTTTCAAAAGAATTGACATATTGGATTGGGCTTCAGTATACCCTCAAAGTGTCCCAAAATGAAGTCTGAGTTTTTTAGCCCGCCATTTTGGATGAAAATTCAAAAAGTTAACGCATTTTCAAAATTGCTAGGACCACTCTTTTTAAGATTTAAAATTTTTATGTATGCTTAGTAGTACTTAAAAAGAAAAACAATCCATCACTGTAACTTTTTTTCTAATTACCTGAGTCATAGCATTTACAAAATTCAAAAAAACAAACCAAAATAAATATTTTAAGCCAAATAACGTCAAATTTTGAGCGCACAAAAAATAATAAACGATCGAAAAGTTCATTTTGGGGTCAAGCTATGCAATATGCGAAGAAAGATCATTCAACAAAAAATTTGTACTAAAAAAAAATTTACAAATTTATGACATAACAATTTTTAATAGGACGCGTATTTTTTTGTTTCGTTCCCAAAAAACTGCGTTAAAAATACAAGAATTGAATTTCTTTGTTTGAAAATTTAACCATCAGATTGAAAATTCATCCCTTTGATTAAAAATTAGTTTTTTATTAGGAATACTTTTGATTAATGAGAATTAACCGATACTGTTCAATTTTTTTTTTCAAACAAAAAAAAATATTTTTACATTCTTATTAGGGAAGTTATTAGATTTATGTAAAATTTAACCTTCACCCCCTGTTTCGTCAAATAGCCACGCACAATGTGCAAAAAGTCTAGAAAAGGAAAACATGGATTTTGGAAATTTCTACAAATCTATTATAACAACTTTTTGAATTTAAAAAAAAAATCGAAAAATCAAATTTTTTCGCACGAAAAGTAATGAAAAATAAAAAAATTTATTTTGCGGTCAAACTGTGCAACATACGGAAAAAGATAATAAAACATGAATTATGCACCAAAACAGGATATATGCATTTTTGTATCAATTACTTTTCCGTGGAACACGTATTTTTGGTTTTATTCGTGAAAAACGAAATAAAAAATTATAATTCTGGACAAACAAAACAAGCTATGAAAAATATGGATTGAAAAAGCTGATCATCCAGAAAAAATCTACAAATTTCTGGTAAAAATTTTTTTATTGGGACGCGTAGTTTTGGTCTGAATCGTAAAAAATAACATAAAAAATATTCAAATTAATCTATTTTTGAAAATCACCAAAAGGTATAAAAAAATTTAATACACAAAAAATGTTCATCCAAAAAGGATCTACAAATTTGTTATTGATAATTTTAAGACAGAACAGGTAGGTTTTTTTTTATTCCTGAAAAATACGATTAAAAATAAAAAATTAAATTTTTGGTAAAATGAGACAAGAGATGAAAGAAATGAAATGACAAAGGTTTTGTTATTAATTCTAATTTTCAAAATATATTGAACATAAAAAAATTAACTTCTTGGAAAAGCAACTCAAGCTACAATCACATTTTATATAAAAAAAATTTCGCCTAAATCATATCCACAAAACTGAAGGTATTTTAAAAAACCGTGACATTCCTCAAAGAAATAACGCTAAAAAAGGAATTCTCAACTCTCAAAAATTGTTATTTATTTCCGATCCTTATTTTTGAAGATCAAATGCTTTTTCAAAACAATGTTCAATATTTAAAAAATTGTTGTCCAAAAAAATGTAACTAATACTATATTAAAAAACTGAGAAATGTAAGCTAAAGCTTCAAAAATTCAATATATCTGAAGAGGACTTGGAAATGATACTGTTTTAAGATCAAGTATTCGAAACTGCGCACTTTTAAGCATAACAATGATATCAATTGAACAATGATATATATATATATATATATATATGTATATATATTATTATAAGTTATTAACAATAATAAAATGTTTAAATAACTATTTTCATTAACTTGCATCAATTATTAGCTCACTGCGTGAAAAGTGGAAAAAAAGAAAAAATTGCAAAAAAAACCGCAACTATCTGGCATTATTATAGATGAAGATAGTTATTGAAAATTATTTTTTTTTTAAATTATTTTTGCTCAACTTAAATAATTATGTCACTACAAGTGAATAATAGACAAATAGTTAAAAATTTCAGAAAAACTCGCAAATTTCTACTATTCAGCATAGAGAATATTATGAACAATTATAATAAATTGTTTCAACCATTATGTTTGTTAAGTTAAATCAATTATTACTTCAATTTAATTGAAAAATGGAGAAAAGTTAAAAAATTCAGGAAAAAGTCGCAACTATCTTGTATCAATATAGAAGCTAAAGAAAATAATAATTTGTTTAAAAAATTATTTTTGCTATATCAAATTAAATATTGACTCGCTTCAAGTGAAAAGTGAACAAAAAGTTGAAAATTTCAAAAAAAAAACCCGCAATTTCTAGCACAATATGATAATATATGGACAATAAAATTTAAATTTTTGTTCAAAAATACGAATTTCCGACAAAATTACCAATATAACATATTATTGTTAAAATATTGTAAATGCTCTTTGAAGTCTGATTATTTTTTATTAAAAATAGTAATTTTAGATAATAAACATTAGAATAACATTACATACAAAAATTGTGTAAGATTGTAAGTCTCTTTTTCACACTTATAATTCTTTTTTGTTTAAATAACCAATTTCCGGTGAAAAATTTCAACAAAACCCCAAATGTTTCCAAAATCGTAAATATTTTCTAAAAACTATAATTATTTTTGGTAAAAAAAAGTTGGACATAACCTAAAATTGTTTGAAAACGGTTTCTTTAAAGGCAATGATTTGTTATTAAAAATACCTATTTCCGGTATAAAACGCTAACAAAACAAAAATGGTATAAAAATCGTAAAAAAATTGATTTTGAATGATAATCTGGAGAATAATGATAATCTGAAAAATCTTTTAATTTTTGTTTATGAATACTAATTTTCATCAAAAAATACTTACATAGTAGAAAATTGTTCAAACTTGTGAATATTTCGTAAAATGTAATCCTTTTTGTTTGAAATAACCGACTTCCCGTGAAAAATGTAAACATAACTTTAAATTCTCCTAAAATTGTAAATCTAATAATTCTTCGTTTAAAAATACAAATTGTCGGTAAAATACAGTAAAATAGCCCAAAATTGTTAAGAATATGTAAATATTCTTTGAAATATAATAATTTTTCATTTCAAAATTTAAAATATTGTACAAACTATAATGATTTTTGTTTTAAAATACCAAATTTTGTTGTAAAACAATAGCATGGCCTTAGCTTGTTGAAATATGTGAATCTTCCTTGAAATAATGTTTTTTTTTTATCAAAAATATAAATTTCCGATGAAAAACACTAACATAATAAAAAAATGTGAAAAGATTCTAAATCTTGTTCAAACTATAATGTTTATTTTAAAATATTAATTTTTAGTCTCAAACGCTAACGTCACTTAAAATTTGTTAAAAAATTATGAAAGCTTGAAATATAATGATTTTTGTTTAAAATTATATATTTCCTATGAAAAACACGTTAATATAACTTGAAAATGTTCAAAAATTGCAATTCTTTTCCGAAATATAATTTTTGTTTTAAAATACGAATTTTTCGTGTAAAACGCTGACATAACCTAAAAATGTCAAAAGTTGTGAATCTTCTTTTAAATCTGTTTCAATGAAAATAATAATTTTCGATGACAAACACTAGCATAATCCAAAATTGTTGAAAGTTATAAATTTCGTTCAAATTATAATGATTCTTTTTTGAAAATATCATAACTGTAGTGTTTCAAATTTTTAAAATAAATTACTCTATGGCTGAAATTGTAAAAACAATTCTTTTTCAAGGAAATATTTTTTTAGACAAAAAACCATATTTGAAGATTATTTATTTGTTTCAAAAATTGGAAACTGTTCAGTTGTAGAAAATGTTTTCTTTGAAGAAATAAGCTATGATCAATAAAAATTCAACTATTATGAAAAAATTATTAAGAATAGTAAGCAAAAATTCAATTACAAAAAATACTGTAAAAATAATTATTTTTTGCAAGTTTTAATCTATTTTATTGATAACTTATGTTTTTTCTTTGATAAGACATGACTGTGAATATAATTTTAGTTTGTAACATCATAAACAATTTTTTGTCTAGAGGCCTGGTTTTTGGCACAACCACCTTAAAAGGGATTTTTAAATTTAATTTTTCAATTATTAGAGATTTTCGGGACATGTTGCAACCACTATTTTCAGGAATTATAAATTATTATTTATACAATAGGATCGCCAATTGACAATTATCCATTAAAACAGGATTGCAAAGACCCAAATGAAATAAGAGTGAGATGTGGAGTATTTTGTCCATCTACTTGTAGCGGAAAGGAAGCAGCACAACAGTGTCTTGCAGTAAGTTTATAATTTTGAAAATTAAAATTTTTTAAATAAATTCAATAATTTTTTCAATATGCTCTATTACATTTTTGTTTTTTCTTAATATTGTGTAAACAATTTCAAATTACTTTGTTTGTTACAGGCTTGTGTGCCTAATGTTTGCCAATGTCGTCCAGGATATTTAAGGAATGATGTTACATGGAAATGTGTTTCACCCTTTGAATGTCCAAAAATCAAGGAGAATGATGAGAAATAAAAATTTTCAAAATACTAAAGTATATATATTTTTCTACTCATTATAAATTATACAACATAATGTAAAGCATGATCAGTCCTCTGATATAATAAAAATCATATATATGTTTGTATATATGCATATACAATAATTTTTGCTTAAATTTATTTTACAAGGATTGAGACATACATAAAACATAGAACATAAAACATAAAACAATTTAAAAAAAACATACCAACAATAATCTTCGTTTCTACGTTTTCTGTGTTTGGCACGGAATTTCCACAATGAAAATTTATTTTGACATGTTGCTATAACTTTGACTACAAGGAACAGACAAGTTTTCTTATCATTGAGAAATTTGCTGATAAACAGGCATGAACAGGCTTCATGATATCAAGCATATACTGATATAATTATATATATAATTATAATCTCTTCGAATATAATTTTTTAAACACGAAAAACTAGGATTTCACCTACACTTAAAGAAATTTCCTTTTGTGTCCGAAAAATGCTTCTCGACACAAATGCAATTTTCCCTTAAATTTGAGCTTAGAAAAAATTTCATTTGTCTCAAAAAGAATCTTTTTTCAGCGAACTTTTGCAACAAAATGCATGTGATCTTGCAAAAAAACTAAAAATTCCTAAATTTGGATTATTTTGCAAATCAAAAGTCAAGTTTTCAAGTCTTAATATTCTGAATTGAAGAAAATTCTCATGTAAATCATAAAAATTATAGAATTTTTGATTGCAAAAACTTAAAATTTGCATAATTTTTACTATGAGTTGTCAATGTTTAGAACTGTTCAATATTAAAGATCACAAATTGAAAGTTATGCAACTTTGAAGAGTTCATATTGAAAATTCTCCAGTTTTCAAAATATGTATAGAATTACCAATTATTCAATATTCAAGATTTACATTTGAAAGGTATGTAATTATGTTTGGAAATTTCTTGGAGATTTTGTCATTTTTATGAATTACATCCGAAATTTCTTCAATTTGTAAGATTTAATTTTCTTTATGCCTCTCTAAAATAGTAAAATTCAAGACTTTTCAATTGTAACTCTTTAAAATTGTAGAACTTTAAATTGCAAATCTTTGAAATTGAATATTTTTTTATATATACAATTTAAAATTACAGATGGTGCAAGTTCAAAGTTTTACAATATCAACAAATGGTCATTTTGATGATTTACATTAGAAATTTCTTCAATTTGGAAGATTCAGAATTAAGAACTTGACTTTTGATTTCCAAAATCAACAAAATTTAGGCACTTTTTTTTGTACGTCTCTGAAATTGAAGAGTTTTTAATTCTGAAAATTTACAATTAAAAGTGATGCAAGTTTAATGGTTTACAACAAAAAAGCTGTCATTTTGATATTTTACATTTACAACTTCTTCAATTTGGAAGGTTTAGAGTTGAATATTTTTGATCTTCAAAATCATCAAAATTGAAGAATTTTCATTCATGATTTTTAAAATTGAAGAATTTTTTCTGCCTTGTGCCGGTGTCTGGAAAATAAAAGGGAATTTGCTTTTTTTGATGAACCAACATTCAAGTTTCTTACCAAAACGACATAAGATATCAAAAAAAGTAACAAAAAATTGTTTCTCTAAACAAATTTATATAAAAATGTGTCTTGCTACTTTTTTCTGTCATGCGTTATTTTCGAGATTTTCTCAAAAACATGTATAAAATCCTTTACGATTTTTTTTCTCAGCAATACAATTTTATAGTTTGGTTTCATTTTTAAACAAGGAAAATTTGTCAGTTTCTTTTTAAATTTTTCAAACTCGTAGAATAACAAATTAAAAGACTTTTTAGTTGCCCAATTTTGAGTTTAAGGGATTTTCAATTCAAATTTACAAGACAAAACAAATCGCAGAGCGATGATGAGAATCTAACTAATGCCAAAAGAACTAAAAACGTTAACCAAGATTTGATGGAATTTTGACAGAAAACATTAGAGGAACATAGGCAAATAATGAAGGAAGATTTTAACCAGGTAAGACGAACTATTGATGAACTTACAAAGAAAATGGATTCCGTCACCTCTCAGGTCAGTAAAGTAGATCTGAGAGTCAATGATCTGGAAATTATGATGAAGGAAAATACAGAAAAAATGCTGTCTATTCAAACATTTGTTGAAAAAAATGTCACTCCTACTTCAATTAGTGTTTCGAAATGTCTAAGAGAATTGGCAGAGCGAAATAAGCGCAGGAAAAATAATATCATTTTTGGTGTTGAAGAAAACGCTCACTCAGTCGAAAGAGCAGCTTCAAGTTCTGAAGAACGAAGTGAGTACAAACTGATTACCAATATCTGCGTAAATATTGGTTATGAGATAAATGTAGCTAGTACTTATATTAAAAAGGTTGGTATTTTGTCCCAGAATCAAGTTACACCGAGACCTGTAAAAATAATTTTCCCAACCGAGGATATACCAAGAAAATTGCTTAACTCATTCTCACAACTGAGAAAGGACCCTCGAAAACTGAAGAATCTGAACAACATCCGACTAGCTCCAGATCGAACACCAATGCAGAAAGCAGATATGGTAACGTTGATAGCCACTCTCAAAGACAGAAAGAAAGTGGAAAAGGAAAACATTCGAATCGGATACAGGAATGGCATTCCCATCATCGTCTCGAAAACTCCAACCACAAAGAAGACATCATAATATATGTGTATTACCAAAACACGAGAGGTCTTAACACTAAATTAAGGGAGGTAAATGGATTTTCCCGATTACGTCAGTACCAAATTATTCTGCTAACCGAAACCTGGCTTAAGGATAACATACAATCAAATAAGTTACTTGATAACATCTACTATGACTGTTATATAAATGATAGGCTAGGGTCAATGTGGTGTTCTTATTGCAATTAATGCTGATCTAAAATCACATCAAATACATTTGAACTTCCTCCTTTCTGATATTTCTGTTGTTAATGCAGGTGGCGCAAAAATAATTCATAATAATATAATAATAATCTATGTAATTGTACTATATATTCCTCCATCCCTGAAAATAGAATATTTTTGTACAATTCTTCACCACCTTACAAATTTGTATGAGCTTTATGGTTCTAATTTAATAATAGCGGGTGATTTTAAGACTAGATACTTCCTCCAGCACTATGAGCAAGAGGTGTTCGATACAAAATCTAATGAAATTGATACTTTTATGCAAATATTTAATTTAATTCAAGTTAATTATGTTACAAATGAAAATAATCAATGTTTGGATCTTATAATGACAAACTTAGAATTTCAAATTGAAAACGCAAGTCGTTCTGTGGTAAAGGAAGATAGTTATCACTCTGCATTATCAGGATATTTAAAGATATATGCGGTAAATGTTACACGAGTACAATTTGCTAGGCCAATGAAAGAGAGGTATAACTTTAAAAAAGATATGGATTATTCATGTTCATATATACAAATTAGTAATATTGATTGGGAACCTCCGTATCAGCTTAATGACCCCGATGTGGCTTGTGAGTTTTTTTATAACGAAATTTATAGAGAATTAAACGGGTCTATTCCAAAATTAATATGAATTTACAGTGAATCCAGATTTCCCTGCTGGTACTCAGGGGAATTCATGTAATGTTCCAAGACAAAAGAGAAAATGCAGTTAAAATGTTACAAGAAGAAAGGTATTGAGCAATTTAGCTAATAAACTAACGGCAGGAACAGATCAATTACCTAGTTTTTTTATACGCAAATTTTCTCTCGCTTCTGTGAAACCTTCAAGGTTTATTTTTAACCTATCGTCAAAAAACGCAAAGGTGCCTCGAAGATTTTCGAAAAATGTTTAGCTCAAAGAATTACCAAAAGTTTAATACCACAACTTTGCTCAGAACAGCATGGTTTCATCCCTGAGAGATCTACGATTACGAATTCAGCGTCATTCACCCAATATGTTTCTGAATCTCTATCTGAAAATCGGCAAGTTGATACAGTTTACATAGATTTTTCGAAGGCCTTTGACAAATTAAATCATGAAAAGTTGATAAGTAAACTAAACAAGTTGAAAATTCCACCTAATATCGTAAATACGATTAAATCATTTCTAATTGATAGACAACTTGTGGTACAATTTTTGGGATCCTCATCTAAACCATTCACACCGACCTCAGGGGTACCACAAGGTTCTAGTCTAGGATCCGTACTTTATGGGATTTATGTTTTGGATATAGTAACTGGAGAACTCAAACCATTATTAATTTTTGCAGATGATACCAACATCTTTCAAACGATAATTTCCATTTGAGATTGTATGAAGTCACAGGGTAAACTGATTAGATTTTATGACTGGTGTATTGACAATGAACTTCCTATTAACCCTGATATGTGTAAGATCATTACATTTTCTCGATCAGAGGACATAATTGATTTTGAGTACCAGTTGGGTAATAAGAATATAAAAAGAGTAGCTACAGTAAATGACATTGGTATAATCTTAAGCTCCGACCTAAAATGTAACCCTCAAGTCAACGCCTTGGTAAAATCTGCTTCTAAAACGTTAGGCTTCATAACAAGATCTTGTAAACAATTTAATAACAAAAGCGCTATGTTAACTCTGTTTACTTCTCTAGTTAGGTCAAAATTAGAATATGGTGCAATAATTTGGAAACCGCAACTAACTTATCAAATAAACACAATTGAGTAAATCCAAAAAAGGTTTCTGAAATTTTTGTTCTTTAAGAAGGAAGGTAAATTCCTCCAGCAAGGGAGTGACTATTTAACTTTCTGCAAGAATTTTGACATGTTCACAATGAAAGAAAGATATGCTTACTTCTAGTATTTGTATTTCGTTTGGTGAATTTAAAACAAAAGTAAGAGAATTTATTACTTCACATAGGATTTATTCAGTATGATCTCGATGTTAATGGGCGACTTATCGGCGTTAGAATAACTTAGATTTAATATAATAATAAGTGACGGCTATTAATAATTAATATGTATTTCACATTTGAACTATTTACCCTGTCACTGGCCTCGGCTGTTGGGTATAATTTCAATAAAAAATAAATAAAAATTGAAAGGCTTGAAATCATGCAACCAAACAATTATGTTTTCTTCAAAATTATTAGAGTATAATATATAATATATAATAAAATACAATATATAACACAATGAGTAGAATATAATGAAAATTTATTTTACTTAAACGTAATAAAAAGCATCTGAATATAAAGCGAAATATCAATTTAATTTTTCCATCAGCCATGCTATAAACAAATGCGATTTCAAAATTGTCCTTATTGACAAATAGATCTATTTTCTCTGTTACGCAGTGGCAAAATGTCTTGGAGATAACAGTAAAGGAATTTTTTTTCTTCATATCCTTATACCTTTCAGTACAAGGAAAATTGAAGACTTGAATGTCATTGCAAATGTTTAAACATTGTTGGTATAAAAACCATCATGAATTCAAGAAACGTCAGTTCAACTTTTGTTCTTAAACTTGAAAGAACAATGTCTTCAATTGTTATTGTTTTATTGATCGCTGCTGCAGTCGCTTCAGCGCGTGAGTAATATTTTCAATTAGTATCTATTTAATATTTTACAATTGCAAAATATTTGAAATAATAATTTTTGTTCTAAAAACATTGACATTATAGAATTTCCAAATTGTGGACCACATGCTATTTGGGCTGGGACTTCATGTTCAAATATTTGTGAAAAAACATGCACTAATTACAATATTATCCCACCTCCAACTTGTCTCTATGTAAGTTTATAACAAATAGAAGTACATAAATAATTATATTTTATGAAGAATAATGTTCTTTTTTTCGAGCAAGTAAATACTAATTTAACATCAGCTTAATTACAATTTGGTAATAGCCAAAATATTTTTAATTCAAATATTTCTTGAATTTTATTTTAATTATTAATTTTCATACTTATTGCATATTTGGTTTTGAATGTCAATGAATTATTATAAATTACTACAGATTTTCACTGAACTTTACATTTTTTAAACAGTTGTGTTCAAAAGGCTGCAGTTGCAAAAATGACAAAGGATATATAAGAGACACTAAAACTGGTAAATGTGTCAAGCCTCAAGATTGTAGCAAATAATTTTGGTAATAAATAAACAAAAATTAAGCAACGTAATAATATCGATTGAAATAAATATTACAATGTATCGTTTACTCGAAATTGTGTAACATGCGTAAATCTATACCTACATACATAATAAAAACGTAAATAACAAATTAATGATAATCTTCTAATTTATTTATTCACTCCGTCTATATTTTTTTCTACGACCCAGTTTGATAGTTTATTGGTATACGTCAGATTGGCATCTCATAAAATTCCGCTTCCACTTGAAGTTGTTACGATTGAATAGAAATTCGTCAGTTTGAACTGGAATATCAAATTCTTATGTAAGATTAACATAACAATAATTTTTATCTGACTTAAGGATAATTTAAAATTAGATTCAGTGTTAAGGAAGTTCCTTCAAAAAAGAAATTTCTTTGAAATAGTCCTTTAAAGCTTCTAGTATCCCGTCTGTATCAGATACAATTTTACCTTTGCTATTTCTCATGCCGAATAACTCTGTACTACTACTTCCTTTTAGAATGATGAATACCAATTTCCGAAACAGTTTCTTGCTTCCTTCAGAATCGATTTGCATTTTCTTCTCTTATTCCGAATTGATTTTATCTTTACTCTATTTAACTAGTATTTCAACTTTTGCTAGTTTTGTCTTGATAATCATTTTCAAGTCTATTTCTATCCTAATCGATAAGGCCTGTGATTTTCAACTGTCTTAGATATGCTTGCTTCTTTCCTTTAATGGCTAAGAAAATTTTATCATTTCACGACATATCACCAAACATTTTCGTACAACCGCAGTACCACACACTCCAGTCACTCTCCTAAGAATGATATCCCGGAACATAGTCCATGCACCCTCTATAGCTTTATTGCATATCAGCGCCTCTCAAGTTTTCCTATCTATGCGTTCGTATTTCCTAATCTGAAAATCTATTTGCACTTCCGGTGTTTGTAAATTCTAAATATTGATTCGCGACTTTTTCATCTTTTTGGTTCTCTTTCTTCTCTACCCTTGACGTAAGTTCATTTTAGAGACTAGAAGGTAATGATCAGTTTTCCATTCAGAAACAGTCATAACCCTTGTTTCTTTTACAACAATCTGGGAGATACATATCCATGATCTTTGAGATGCTTTTTCATTCATAATAAAACCAACCCCTTGACTACAATGTGATTCACTCTCTACTCCTGACCATAGTTCGAGTCCGTGTTTTAACTCCCCATTGTTTATATCTCTAGTGTCACATCCCTTTTTCTTTGTTTCAGCTACACCTAAAATATCTTGTGTATAATATAATAATAATAATAATAATAAATTATATTAAAAAAATGAGAATATATAATATACTCTATTGTTTTTATTATTCATTGTGTCATCGTATTGTGGAGAGTCTAGCTATAACGTCAGTCCCACCAAACTTCAGTCAATGGAGGGGGAATGTAATGTCAAAACTAGAACCAAAAGATTCATGGCTGATTTTTGTTGTATACCGGAAAGGACACCAGGCCTCAGCAGATTAGTAATAGATGAGAAAACGTGTATATGTTTTCAAAGTTTCCGAAAAGTTCCCCAAATTTGATTATATTTTTGCAAGTTTGATGTTTTGTAATTAAAAGTGCTGTAATTTTGATGCTTCACATTTGAAACTTGATCAATTTGGTAGATCTAGAATTAAAAACTTGAATTTTGTTTTCCAGAATCATTAAAATCATAAAAACTGAAGAATTTCAAATTGTAAATCTTCAAAATTGAACTATTCCAAAAAAGTGTTCCAAATTACAGACCTTGAAACTATAAATTTTTGAAACTGAATAATTTGTAATTATAAATTTTGCAATTTCAAAATTTTGTTATTGAAACTCTTAAAAATTATAGAAATTGAATGGTTAATCTCTAAATTTGAAAAAAATTTAATTTTGACTATTTAAAATAAAAACTTACGCAAATGTTGAGTTTTAAAATTAAAAACATTGTATTTTTGATTATTTATATTCGAAATGTATTAAATTTGGAAGATCTATTATTGAAAACTTGACTTTTGTTTTTCGGAATCATTAAAATCATAAAAACTGAAAAATTGTAAATCTTCAAAATTGAACTATTCTCTAAAAAAAAATATCTAAATTACACACCTTGAAAGTATAAATCTTTAAAACTTAATAATTTGTAATTTTGCATTTTCAAATTTCAAGAATTTTTTACTGAAATTCTTTCAAATTCTAAAAATTTAATTGTTAATCTCTAAAATTGAAGAGTTTGTCATTTTGACTATGTAAAATAGAAAATTACGCAAATTTTAAGTTTTGCAATTGAAAATATTATAATTTTGATTATTTATATTCGAAATTTCTTCATTTTTGAAGATTTAGAATTGAAAACTTGACTTTTGATCTTAAAAATCATACAAATTTAAGATTGTTTGTTAATAATATTTTAAATTAAAGGTTTCTTAACTGTAAATCTTCACAACTGAAGATATTTAAATTGCAAATCGTCAAAAATGAAGAATTTATGGTAAAACTTAAAAATAAAATAATAAAAAAAATTAAATATTTTCAAATTAGAATTTTGAAAATTAGATAATTTAATATTCAAAGAAATTGTAATGGTATCATTTTTAATTAAATCCAGCCAAAACTGACTAATTTAAAATGAAAAACTTTCAAAAACTATCAATTCTTTTAATTTGATATTCTACCATTTCAAAGAATTTAAAAACCCAGAAAATTTCGTTTGTTTAGAATTAAATCCAAACAATTAAGAATATTTATATCCAAAATTATTAAATTTGAAACTGATTATCAGGCTTTTCAATATAAAATTTAAAAATATTTAATAGTTAAATTAGCAAGAAATTTTGTAGAGAAACAGTTCTGTTTCTTATTTTTTTTCGTATTTTATGTCATTTTTTCAAGAAATATACATTTTGGTTTTCCAGAAGAAGCAAATTCTCTTTTAATTTAAATACACGGGCAAAGGGCAGAAAAAATCTTCAATTTTGAAAATTCATGAATGAAAATGATTTATTGTTCATTATTTATCATTTATCATTTTTCACTCATCACTCATCACTCATCACTCATCACTCATCACTCATCACTCATCACTCATCACTCATCACTCATCACTCATAAAGGCCGTCATTTTGACGATTTTGTGATTGTCAAACACTAAGGGTGGTTTTAAATATCTATTCCGGCGGCACTTATCCCACTGAAAAAACTTGTTCTATGACAAGGTAAATTAATACTATTTTTTACTCGAAAAAAATGTATAAAGGCCGTCATTTTGACGATTTTGTGATTTTCAGTCACTAAGGTTGGTTGTAAATATTTATTCCATCGGCACTTACGCCACTGAAAAAACTTGCTCCATAACGAGGTAATTTAATACTATTTTTGAATCGAAAAAAGTGTATAAAGGCCGTCATTTTGATGATTTTGTGATGGTCAAACACTAAGGGTGGTTTTAAATATCTATTCCGGCGTCACATACCCGACTGAAAAAACTTGTTCTATGACGAGGTAATTTAATACTATTTTTGAGTCGAAAAATGTGTATAAAGACCGTCATTTTGACGATTTTGTGATTTTCAAACACTAAGAATGGTTTTAAACATCTATTCCGGCGGCACTTACGCCACTGAAAAAACCTGTTCTATGACGAGTCAATTTAATACTATTTTTACTAGTAAAGAAAGTGTATAAAGGCCGTCATTTTGACGTTTTTGTAATTTTCAAACACTGAGGGTGGTTTTAAATATCTATTCCGGCGGCACTTACCCCACTGAACCAACTTGTTCTATGATAAGGTAATTAAGTACTATTTTTTACTCTAAAAAAAGTGTATGAAGGCAATCATTCGGACGATTTTGTGATTATGAAACACTAAGGGTGGTTTCAAATATCTATTTCAGCGGCACTTACCCCACTGAAAAAACTTTCTCTATGAGAAAGTAATTTGATACTATTTTTAACTAGTAAAGAAATTGTATAAAGGCCGTCATTTTGACGATTCTGTGATTTTCAAACACTGAGGGTGGTTTCAAATATCTATTCCAGTGGCACTTACCCCAATGAAAAAACTTGTTCTATGACAAGGTTATTTGATACTATTTTTAACTCGAAAAAAAAGTGTATAAAGGCCGTTATTTTGACGAATTTGTGATACTCAAACACTGAGGGTGGTTGTAAATATTTATTCCGGCGACACTTAACCCACTGAAAAAACTTGTTCTATGACGAGGTAATTTAATATTATTTTTGAATCGAAAAAAGTGTATAAAGGCCGTCATTTTCATGATTTTGTGATGGTCAAACACTAAGGGTGGTTTTGAATATCTATTCCGGCGGCACTTACCCCACTGAAAAAACTTGATCCATAACGAGGTAATTTAATACTATTTTTGAATCCAAAAAAGTGTATAAAGGCCGTCATTTTCATGATTTTGTGATGGTCAAACACTAAGGGTAGTTGTAAATATTTATTCCAGCGGCACTTACCCCATTGAAAAAACTTGCTCTATGACGAGGTAATTTGATACTATTTTTAAGTCGGAAAAGAGTGTATAAAGACCATCATTTTGAAGATTTTGTGAATTTCAAACACTAAGAATGGTTTTAAACATTTATTCCGGCGGCACTTACGCCACTGAAAAAACTTGTTCTATGAGGAGTCAATTTAATACTATTTTTACTAGTAAAGAAAGTGTATAAAGGCCGTCATTTTGACGATTTTGTGATTTTCAAACACTAAGGGTGGTTTTAAAAATATATTCCGGCGGGACTTACCCCACTAAAAGAACTTGTTCTATGACGCGGTAATTTAATACTATTTTTAACTAGTAAAGAAAGTGTATGAAGGCCGTAATTTTGACGATTCAGTGATTTTCAAACACTAAGGGTGGTTTTAAATATCTATTCCGGCAGCACTTACCCCACTGAAAAAACTTGTTCTATGACAAGGTTATTTAATACTATTTTTAACTCGAGAAAAAAGTGTATAAAGGCCGTCATTTTGACAATTTTGTGATTGTCAAACACTAAGGTTGGTTTTAAATATCTATGCCGGCGGCACTTATCCCCCTGAAAAAACTTGTTCTATGACGAGGATTTTTTTGTACTATTTTTAACCAATAAAGAAAGTGCTTAAAGGCTGCCATTTTGACGATTTTGCGATTTTAAAATACTGAGGGTGGTTTTAAACATCTATTCCGGCGACACTTACCCCACTGAACAAACATGTTCTATAATAAGGTAATTCAGTACTAGTTTTAACTCGAAAAAAAGTGTATCAAGGCCGTCATTTTGACGATTTTGTGATTTTCAAACATTAAGGGTGGTTTTAAATATCTATTCCAGGCACTTACCCCAAACAAAAAATTTGTTCTATGATAAGGTAATTTAGTACTAGTTTTAACTCGAAAAAAATGTATAAAGGCCGTCATTTTGACGATTTTGTGATTTTCAAACACTAAGGGTGGTTTTAAATATCTATTCCAGCGGCACTTACCCCACTAAAAGAACTTGTTCTATGACGCGGTAATTTAATACTATTTTTAACTTCAAGAAAAAAAATGTATAAAGGCCGTCACTTTGACGATTTTGTGACTTTCAAACACTGAACAAACATGTTCTATGACGAGGTGTTTTAATACTATTTTCAAATCGGAAATAAACTGTAAAAAGGCCGGTATTTTAAAGATTTTGTGATTTTCAATTACTAAGGGTGGTTTTAAATATCTTTTCGGCGTCACTTACCCCACTGAATAAACTTGTTCTATGACGAGGATTTTTTAATACTATTTTTAACTAGTAAAGAAAGTGTATGAAGGCCGCCATTTTGACGATTTGCAAAAACTAAGGGTGGTCTTAAATATCTATTCCGGCGGCACTCACCCTACTGAACAAACTTTTTTTATGATAAGGTAATTAACTACTATTTTCAACTCGAAAAAAAAGTGTATAAAGGCCGTCATTTTGAGGAATTTGTGATTCTCAAACACTAAGGCTGGTTTTAAATATCTATTCCAGGCACTTACCCCGATAAAAAAGTTTGTTCTATGATAAGGTAATTTAGTACTATTTTTAAGTCGAAAAAAATGTATAAAGGCCGTCATTTTGACGATTTTGTGATTTTCAAACTTTAAGGGTGGTTTTAAATATCTATTCCAGCGACACTTACCTCACTGAACAAACTGATTCTATGATAAGGTAATCAAGTGCTATTTTTAACTCGAAAAAAAGTGTATTAAGGCCGTAATTTTGACAATTTCGTGATTGTTCATCACTAAGGGTGGTTTTAAATATCTATGTCGGCTGCACTTACCCCAATGAAAAAACTTGTTATATGACGAGTCAATTTTATACTATTTTGACTTGAAAAAAAGTGTATAAAGCCGTCTTTTTGACGATTTTGTGATTCTCAAACACTAAGGGTGGTTTTAAATATCTATTCCGGCGACACTTACCCCACTGAACAAACATGTTCTATGACGAGGTAATTTAATAGTATTTTTAAATCGGAAATAAACTGTATACAGGCCGTTATTTGGACGATTTTGTGATTTTCAATTACTAAGGGTGGTTTTAAATATCTTTTCAGCGTCACTTACCCCACTGAATAAACTTGTTCTGTGACGAGGATTTTTTATTACTATTTTTAACTAGTAAAGAAAGTGTATAAAGGCCGCCATTATGACGATTTGGCGATTCGCAAAAACTAAGGGTGGTCTTAAATATCTATTCCGGCGGCACTCACCCTACTGAACAAACTTTTTTTTTGATAAGGTAATTAACTACTATTTTCAACTCGAAAAAAAGTGTATAAAGGCCGTCATTTTGACGAATTTGTGATTCTCAAACACTAAGGGTGGTTTTAAATATCTATTCTAGGCACTTACCCTGATGAAAAACTTTGTTCTATGATAAGGTAATTTAGTACTATTTTTAACTCGAAAAAAATGTATGAAGGCCGTCACTTTGACGATTTTGTGACTTTCAAGCACTAAGGGTGGTTTTAAATATCTATTCCAGCGGCACATACCCGACTGAAAAAACTTGTTCTATGATAAGGTAATTTAGTACTATTTTGAACTCGAAAAAAAGTGTATCAACGCCGTCATTTTGATGATTTTCAAACACTAAGGGTGGTTTTAAATAACTATTCCGACAGCACATACCTCACTGAACAAACTTGTTCTATGATACGGTAATTTAATACTATTTTTCACTAGTAAAGAAAGTGTATAAAGGCCGTCATTTTGACGATTTTGTGAGTGTCAGACGCTAAGGGTGGTTTTAAATATCGTTTCCGGCCGCACTTACCCCACTCAAAAACTCATTCTGTGACAGGGTAATTCGATACTATTTTCAACTCGGAAAAAAGTGTATAAACCTCGTCATTTGGACGATTTTGTGATTGTCAAACACTAAGGGTGGCTTTCAATATCTTTTCCGGCAGCACTTACCCCCCTAAAAAAACTTGTTCTATGACAAGGTAATTTGATACTATTTTTAACTCGAGAAAAATGTGTATGAAGACCCTCATTTTGATGATTTTGTAATTTTCAAACACTAAGGGTGGTTTTAAATATCTATTCCAGGCACTTACCCCACTAAAAATACTTGTTCTATGACAAGGTAATTTAATACTATTTTTAACTCGAGAAAAAGTGTATAAAGGCCGTCATTTTGACAATTTTGTGAGTATCAAACACGAAGGGTGGTTTTAAGTATCTTTTCCGGTGGCACTTACCCCACTGAAAAAACTTGTTCTATGACGAGTAAATTTAACACTATTTGTAATAGTAAAGACACTGTATAAAGGCCGCCATTTTGACGATTTGGTGATTGTCAAAAACTAAGAGTGGTTTTAAGTATCTATTCCGGCGGCACTTGCCCTACTGAAAAAACTTGTTTTATGACGAGGATTTTTCAATACTATTTTTAACTAGTAAGAAAAATGTATAACGTGATTTTCAAACACTAAGGGGGGGTTTAAATATCTATTCCGGCGGCAATTACCCCACTAAACAAACTTGTTCTATGATAAGGTAATTTAGTACTATTTTTAACTCGAAAAAAAAGTGTGTAAAGGCCGTCATTTTGACGATTTTGTGATTCTCAGACACTAAGGGTGGTTTTAAATATCTATTCCAGGTACTTAACCCGATGAAAAAATTTGTTCTATGATAAGGTAATTTAGTACTATTTTTAACTCGAAATAAAGTGTGTAAAGGCCATCATTCGGACGATTTTGTGATTGTTAAACACTGAGGGTGGTTTCAAATATCTATTTCAGCGGCACTTACCCCACTGAAAAAACTTTTTCTATAAGCAGGTAATTTAATACTATTTTCAGCTCGAAAAAAAATGTATAAAGGCCGTCATTTTGACGCTTTTGTGAGTGTCAGACACTAACGGTGGTTTGAAATATGTATTCCGGCGGCACTTACCAAACTGACAAAACTTGATCTATTACGAGGCCATCTATTACTATTTTTAATTCAAAAGAAAAGTGTACAAAGGCCGTCCGTTTGACGATTTTGTGATTGTCAAACACTAAGGGTGGTTATAAATATCTATTCCGGCGGCACTTGCCGCACTGAACAAACCTGTTCTATGATAAGGTAATTCAATATTATTTTTAACTCGGAAAAAAGTGTATAAACGCCGTCATTTGGACGATTTTGTGATTGCCAAACACTAAAGGCGGTTTGAAATATCTATTCCGGCGGCACTTACCCCACTGAAAAAACTTGTTCTATGACAAGGTTATTTAATACTATTTTTAACTCGAGAAAAAAGTGTATTAAGGCTGTCATTTTGACGAATTTGTGATGTTCAAACACTAAGGTTGGTTTTGAATATCTATTCCGGCGGCACTTACCCCACTGAGTTAACTTGTTCTATAACGAGTCAATTTAATGCTATTTTTACTAGTAAAGAAATTGTATAAAGGCCGTCATTTTGTCGATTTTGTGATTGCCAAACACTAAGGGTGGTTTTAAATATCTATTCCGGCGGCACTTACCCCACTGAGAAAACTTGTTCTATGACGAGTCAATTTAATACTATTTTTACTTGAAAAAAAGGGTATAAATGCCGTCATTTTGTACATTTTGTGATTGTCAAACGCCAAGGGTGGTTATAAATATTTATTCCGGCGGCAATAACCCCACTGAATAACTTGTTCTGTGACGAGGTAATTAAATACTATTTCTAACTCGAAAAAAAGTGTATAGAGACCATCGTTTTGACGATTTTTTGATTTTAAAACACTAAGGCTGGCTTTAAATATCTATTCCGGCGGCACTTACCTCACGGAACAAACTTGTTCTATGATGAATCAATTTAATACTATTTTTACTCGAAAAAAAAGTATAAAGGCCACCATTTTGACGATTTTGCGATTTTCAAACACTAAGGGTGGTTTTAAATATGTATTGTGGCGGCACTTACCCTACTGAAAAAATTTGTTCTATGACGAGGATTTTTTAATACTATTTTTAACAACTAAGAAAAGTGCATGAAGGCCGTCATTTTGACGGTTTTGTGATTTTCAAACACTAAGGGTGGTTTTAAATATCTATTCCAAGCACTTACCCCACTGAACAAACCTTTTCTATGACGAGGTGATTTAATACTATTTTTCACTCGAGAATAAAGTGTATAAAGGCCGTCATTTTGACGGTTTTGTGATTTCCAGACACTAAGGGTGGTTCTAAATGTTTATTCCGGCGGCACTTACCCCACTGAAGAAGCTTGTTCTATGACTAGATACTTCAGTACTATTTTTTACTCGAAAAAAAGTGTATAAAGCCTTCAAGTTAACGATTTTGTGATCGTAAAACACTAAAGGTGGTTTTAAATATCTATTCCAGGGATTTACCCCACTGAAAAAACTTGTTTTATGATAAGTTAATTGAATACTATTTTCAACTCAAAAAAAGTGTATAGAGGCCATCATTCGGACGATTTTGAGATTTTCAGATACTGAGGGTGGTTTTAAATATCTATTCCGGCGGCATTGACGCCACTGAACAAACTTTTTCTAAGATAAGGTAATTTAGTACCATTTTAACTCGAAAAAAAAGTGTATCAAGGATGTCATCTTGACGATTTTGTGATTTCTAAACACTAAGGGTGGTTCTAAATGTTTATTCCGGCGGCACATACCCCACTGAAAAACTTTTTTCTATGACGAGTCAATTTAGTACTATTCCTACTTGAAAAAAAGTGTGTAAAGGCCGTCACTTTGACGATTTTGTGGTTTGCAAACACTAAGAATGGTTTTAAATATCTATTCCAGCGGCATTCACGCCACTGAACAAACTTTTTCTGTGACAAGGTAATTTAGCACTATTTCTGAATCGAAAAAAAGTGTATCTAGGCCGTCATTTTGACGATTTTGTGATTTTCATACACCAAGGGTGGTTTTAAATATCTATTCCAGGCACTTACCCCACTGAAAAAAACTTGTTCTATGACAAGGTAATTTAATCCTATTTTGAACTTGCAAATAAGTGTATAAAGGCCGTCATTTTGACGATTTTGTAACACTAATGGTGGTTTCAAATATCTATTCCGGCGGCACTCACCCTACTGAAAAAACTTGTTCTATAACGAGGTAAAATAATACTATTTTTAATTCGAAAAGAAGTGTATAAAAGCAGCCATTTGATCGCTTTTCTGGTCGTGCAACACTGAGGGTAGTTTTAAAAATCTATTCCGGCAGCACTTACCGCACGGAAAAATCTTGTTATATGACGAGTCAATTTAATACTATTTTTATTCGAAAAAAAGTGTATAAAGGCCGTCATTTTGACGATTTTGTGATTGTTAAACACTAAGGGTAGTTTTGAATATCTATTCCAGCGGCATTTAATCCCCTGAAAAAACTGGTTCTATGACGAGTATATTTTGATGCTATATTTAACTAGTAAAGAAAGTGTACAAAGGCCGCCATTTTGACGATTTTTCGATTTTCAAACACTAAGGGTGGCTTTAAATATCTATTCCAGCGGCACTTACTTCCCTGAAAAACTTATTCTATGTCAGCGTAATTTAATAATATTTTGAATTAGGAAAAAAGTGTATAAACGCCGTCATTTGGACGATTATGTGATTGTCGAACACTAAGGGTGGGTTTAAATGTCTATTTTGGCGGGACTTACCCCACTGAAGAAACTATATCTATCACGAGGTAATTTATTACTATTTTTAATACCAAAAAAAGTGTATGAAGGCCGTCATTTTGACGATTTTGTGATTGTCAAACACTAAGGGTGGTTTTCAATTATTTATTCCGGCGGCACTTGCCCCACTGAGAAAACTTCTTCTATAACGAGTCAATTTAATACTACTTTTATTCGAAAAAAAAGTGTATAAAGACCGTCATTTTGAACATTTTGTGATTATCAAACACTAAGGGTTGTTTTAAATATGCATTCCGGCGGCACTTACCCCACTGAAAAAACTTGTTGTATGACGAGTCAATTTAATAGCATTTTTACTCGAAAAAAAGTGTATAAATGCCGCCATTTTGTACATTTTGTGATTGTCAAACGCTAAGGGTGGTTCTAGATATCTATTTCGGCGGAACTTACCCCACTGAACAAATTTGTTCCATGATAAGGTCATTCAGTACTATTTTTGATTCGAATAGAAAGTGTATGAAGGCCGTCATTTGGACGATTTTGTGATTGTCGATCACTAAGGGTGGTTTTAAATGTCTATTTTGGCGGCACTTACCCGACTGAAGAAACTTGATCGATCACGAGGTAATTTAATACTATTTTTAATACGAAAAAAAGTGTATAAAGGCCACCATTTTGACGATTTTGTGATTTGGAAACACTAAGGGTGGTTTTATATATCTATTCCGGCGGCTCTTACCCCACTGAAAAAACTTGTTGTATGAAAAGGTAATTAAATACTATTTTTAACTCGAAAAAAAGTATATAAAGGCCGTCATTCTGACGATTTTGTGATTTTCGAACACTCAGCGTGGTTTTAAATATCTATTCCAGGTACTTACCCCACTGAAAAAACTTGTTCTATGACAAGGTAATTCAATAGTATTTCTAACTAGAAAAAAAGTGTATAAAGGCCGTCATTTTGACGATTTTGTGATATTCAAACACTAAGTGTGGTTTTAAGTATCTATTCCGGCAGCACTTACCCCACTGAAAAAACTTGTTCTATGACAAGATAGTTTCATACTATTTTTAACTCGAAGAAAAATTGTATAAAGGCCGTCATTTTCACGATTTTGTGATTGTCATACACTAAGGGTTGTTTTGAATATCTATTTCGGCGGCAGTTACCCTACTGAAAAAACTTGTTCTATGAGAAGGTAATTTCTTAATGTTTTTGATTCGAAAAGAAACTGTATGGAGGCCGCCATTTTGACGATTTTGTGATTTGGAAACACTAGGGGTGGTTTTAAATATCTATTCCAGGTACTTACCCCACTGAAAAAACTTGTTCTATGACAAGGTAATTTAACACTATTTTACCTCGAAAAAAGTGTATAAAGGCCGTCATTTGGACGATTTTGTGATTGTCAAACACTAAGGGATGTTTTGAATATCTATTCCGGCGGCACTTACCCCACTGAAAAAACTTGTTCTATGATAAGGTAATTTAATACTATTTTTAACTCGAAAGAAACTGTATCAATGCCGTCATTTTGACAAATTTGTGATTATCAAACACTAAGGGTGGTTTTAAATATCTATGGCGGTGGAACTTATCCCACTGAAAAAACTTGCTGTATGACCAGGTTATTCAATACTATGTTTCACTTGAAAAAAAGTGTATAAAGGCTGTCATTTTGACGATTTTGTGATATTCAAACACTAAGTGTGGTTTTGAATATCTATTCTGGCTTCACTTACCCCACTCAAAAAACTTGTTCTATGACAAGGTAATTTATTCCTATTTTTAACTCGAAAAAAAGTGTATAATGGCCGTCATTTGGACAATTTTGTGATTTGGAAACACTAAATGTGGTTTTAGATTTTTATTCCAGCGGCACTCACCCCACGGAAAAAAACTTGTTCTATAACAAGGTAATTTCATACTATTTTTTACTCGAAGAAAAAGTGCATAAAGGCCGTCATTTTGACGATTTTGTGATTGTCAAACACTAAGGGCTGTTTTGAATATATATTCCGGCGGGACTTACCCCACTGAAAAAAGTTGTTGTATGACGAGGTAATTTAATGTTATTTTTAACTCGAAAAAAAGTGTATAAAGGCCGTCATTTGGACGATTTTGTGATTGTCAAACACTAGGTGTGGTTTTAAATATCTATTCTGGCGGCACTAACCCCACTGAAAAAACTTGTTCTATGACAAGGTAATTTCATACTATTTTTAACTTGAAGGAAAACTGTATAAAGGCTGTCATTTTGACGATTTTGTGATTTTCAAACACTAAGGGTTGTTTTGAATATCTATTCCAGCAACACTTACCCCACTGAAAAAAACTGTATAAAGGCCATCATTTGGACAATTTTGTGATTTGGAAACACTAAGGGTGGTTTTAGATTTTTATTCCAGCGACACTCACCCCACGGAAAAAACTTGTTCTATGACAAGGTAATTTAATACTATTTTTAACTAGAAAAAAAGTGTATAAAGGCCGCCATTTAGACTATTTTGCTATTGTCAAACACTAAGGGTTGTTCTAAATGTCTATTCTGGCGGCCCTTAACCAAATGAAAAAACTTTTTCTATGACGAGGTAATTTAGTACTATTTTTAACCCGAAAAAAAAAGTGGGACGATGGTCGTGGGGGCTAAGGCGTAGTCTTTGGACCCACGCCGTCGGCTTGCGAGTTCGATTCCCGCCTCGCACTCTGGAAGAGCCTCGGCGGCCCATGCGGCGACAAAAGTAGCCTATCAAGGGAGTTGTTCATCTCCGGAGAGTCGTGGGACGGGTGCCTGTAGAGAAAAAGGTTTTCTAAGTACTTAAAGCTGTTGCTCTTGGTGCTTCGGATCCCACCTTCAACTGTAGGTCCCCCTCTCAACACCAATTATGTTCGTGGGGGGTGTGTAAGGAAATAGGGAAGAGATACAAGAAAAATGTAACCCCTTAGGGGACATATTAGAAGCTTCCATTCAAATTCCATTCCAACTCGAAGAAAAAGTGTATGAAGGCCGTCGTTTCGACGATTTTGTGATTTAGAAACAATAAGGGTGGTTTCAAATATCTATTCCGGCGGCACTTACCTCACTGAAAAAAGTTGTTCTATGACCAGGTAATTTAATATTATTTTTAACTCGAAAGTAAAGTGCATAAATGCCGTCATTTGGACGATTTTGTGATTGTCGAACACTAAGGTTGATTTTAAATATCTATTGTGGCGACACTAACCACACTGAAAAAATTTGTTCTACGACGAGGTAATTTAATACTATGTTTAACTCAAAAAAAAAGTGTATAAAAGCTGTCATTTTGACGATTTTGTGAATGTCAAACACTAAGGGTAGTTTTAAATATCTATTCTGGCGGCACTTACCCCACTGAAAAAACTTGTTCTATGACGAGGTAATTTAATACTATTCTCAACTCGAAAAAAAAAGTGGGACGATGGTCGTGGGGGCTAAGATGTAGGCTTTGAACCCACGCCGTCGGCTTGCGGGTTCGATTCCCGCCTCACACTCTGGAAGAGCCCCGGTGGCCCATGCGGTGAACACTAGCCTATCAAGGGAGTTGTTCATCTCCGGAGAGTCGTGAGACGGGTACCTCTAGAGAAAAAGGTTCTCTAAGTACGCAAAGCTGTTGCTCTTGGTGATTCGGAACCCACCTTAAACTGTAGGTCCCCCTCTCATCACCAAGTATGTGCGTGGGATGTGTAAAGAAATAGGGAAGAGATACAAGAAAAATGTAAGCCCTTAGGGTACACATTGTAAGCTTCCATTTCAACTCGAAAAAAAAGTGTATAAAGGCCGTCATTTGGACGATTTTGTGATTTGGAAACACTAAGGGTGGTCTTAAATATCTCTTCCGGCGGCACTTACCCCACTGAAAAAACTTGTTCTATGAAAAGGTAATTAAATACTATTTTTAACTCGAAAAAAAGTATATAAAGGCCGTCATTCTGACGATTTTGTGATTGCGCGAACGGCAGCCAATGAAGCGCCTTATGCATCGCATGCGCAGTAGTGCAAGGTGCCCGCGTTGGGAGCACTGGTCACGGCCATGATGGAATCGGCCATTTTAGTTGGAGAGCTCTGCGCGCTTTTTTTTAAACTATTGCATGTATGAATCAATTTTTCATAATAAATCATCATTCTGGAATTAATAACAATCAATTTTCAGATCACGAAATAGTGTTTTAGAGTGCAAGGTGAAATAATTGTTTGTTTGTACTCTTTACAAATAAATGATTGATTCTAAATTCAAAAGAAGAAATACTTTTTTTCACCAATGTAAATTTTAAATAATTCATAATATATTATTGTACTTTATGATTATTACATATTACAAAAAATTGATTTGCATATTTAATCATTTCAAATAAGCGCGCGATAAAAAATGCAATGAGGCTGCTGGTGTGACGCATGCGCAGTGCGGTCGGGGAGCCAAATTGGGAGAACTGTAATGTTTTTTTGCATACACGATTTTCAGCGCCGTCTCTTGTCTCGGAGGAAAAACTAAAGTCCCACATAACCGCGAAATTTGAATGTCATAGCATTTTAAAAAGTAAAATGAGTTTACTATTTTTTATGTATTATCATAAAAGAAGCGAATGCTGATACAAAAACGATTAAGAGTATTAAATAATTCTTTTATTGTACAAAATTGATTGAAGTATTCTTTTCAAACGTTTTGAAAATAGAAAATGTCTGTAATGTTTGAATTTTGAATATTGTATTGCTCATACACAATTATTATCATTATTAGAACAATATAATCTAAGAATGTATATTGAGAAAACAAACTAAAAAACCATCGGAAAGTATTCAAAAATTCAAAAATTATTTTTCCATAGCAATTCGTTGCTACTCATTGAATTAGTAAGTTAGTACTACTAAGCAGATTAGTAGAATACTTGTACTGATTCATTTAGTATTACAAACTTTCTGCTGGAGATTATCTTTTTGTGTAAAAATTTTTGATTTCGTTGAAAATTTAACAATTTTCTCAAAAAAATTACCTTTTTCGTTGCAAATTCAACTGTTTTGTTAAAAATTTATCTTTTTGGGTTAAAATTCCAGTTCTTTTCGTAGAACATGTAGAACATGTTTTGTTGAAAATTTACCTATTTCGTAGAAAATTTACTTCTTGTTTAAATTTAATGTTTTGGTGTTGAAAAGTGAACTGAAATCTTTTCTGGATAAAAATTGAACTATTTTTTTGAAGTTTTTGTTTTATTAAAAATTTATCTGTTTCAAGAGAAATTTCATCTTTTCTAAATAAAAATGAAAATGTTCGGTTGAAAATTCAACTCTTTTTTGTAAGTTTTTCTTTTTGATTTTAAAGTTCACCTGCTTTAGCAGAAATTACATCTTTCTTGTATAAAAATGCAACTTTTTGGTTGAAAATTAAACTATTTTGTTAACAATTCATACTTTTTGGTTGAAAATTCTACTGCTTTGTTGAAAATTTAACTACTTCGTAGAAAATGTAGTTTTTGTTAAAAATTTCATATTTTGATCTTGAAAAGTCAACTGGAATCTTTTTTGAATGAAAATTCCGCTATTTAAATTTTGCTTTTCAATATAAATTTATCTGTTTCAAAAGAAATTTCACCATTTTTGGTTAAAAATGCAACTATTTCATAGAGAATTCAACAATTCTGTTGAAAAGTCATCCTTTTTGGTAAAAAATTCATCTTTTTGGTTTAGATTCAATTTTATTCATAGAAAGTTATTTCTTGTTTAATTGAAAATTCAACTGCTTGGTTAATAGTTAAACTACATTATTAACAATGTATTTATTGGATTGAAGGTGAAAATGGAAAATTTAACTGTTTAGTGGAAAAGCCTTTTTTTTTTGTTTAAAATTAATTTTTGACTGAAAATGTAACTTTTCCACTTTTTTAAGATTGATATTTTTTAGTTGAAAATTCTTATTTTTTAGTGAAAAAAAAACAAAAATTTATCGGTTTGAAATTGCATTTGTATTGTGTAAACATGCATCAGTTTCATGGAAAATTAATATTTTGCTGAAAAGTCATATTTTTTGTTTGAAAATTCAATTTTTGTAGAGAATTTCTTTTTTTGGCTTGAAGTTTCAACAATTCAGATGAAGTTTTATTTCTTTCTTGAGTGAAAAATCTTTATTCGTTGGAAATTTGTCCTTTTGCTTCTTATATTATTATTATTATTTTTTTTATATATTATTTTGTTGTTGTTTTAAAGTGAAAAATTCAACTGTTTTCTGAAAAATTCATATTTTTGTCTTGAAGATTCGAATATTTGGGTGAAAATTCAACTGTTTGTAGTTAAAATTAATTCTTTTTCGTTTAAGAATTCAACCGTTTGTTTAAAAATTCATCTTCTTTGTTTGAAAGTTTAACTATTTGGTTTTAATTTAACTTTTTGTTTGAAAATTCATTTATTTTGTTGTAAATTTTTGTGTGGAAATATTAGGTCTAAAATTAATGCATTCATTGTTTTCAAAATTAACCAATTTGCCTATAATCTATAATGATTTTCCTGTAATAAATTTCGTATAACTTTTTCTAGATGACAGGAATAATTATAGGAAAATTGATAGAAAAATAACTATAGAAATTAATAATGGAAAAATATTTGAATAATTATTGCAAAAATCAGAAGATACTCATAGTTCTCAAGTTTCATTATACCAACATTTTAAAAAGAAACTTATTTAAATACGTCAATGTTAATGTACTATTGCGTGAAAAGTTCAACATAATTATAATTTTATACTTTCTTCTGCATTTTGCATTAAATATTTTAATATTTTATTATTAATCATTTTTATAATTATTTTTAAAATTTTTTTTCCTAGAAATGATTCTAGGCTTATAATGATCTTCCTATAATCCTTTTTCGTAAGGAATTAACATCTTAAAGTTTTTAAAATATTTTTATCAGCATATAAAATCATTATTATTATTTTTTTCAGATTTTAATTACCTTTCGTGTATCTGAAATATTTTATTTGAACCACTCTAAATTTTTCCACTTGTGGCTAATATTCCCCCGCATCGTGAATTCATTTCCCCAAGGGGAAAGAATACTCTTGTCTCTCATTGAAATTTCAGGTCGTACAGTTGCAGGGTTTCATGTAACCCATTGTGAAATTTGAACCAATCCACTACTTTCTCTAAGTAATTAAATTAGGATAAATACTTCTTTTCTTCAATTAAAAAAATCTTTTCTTTATCATAATTTTTTCCATTAATCAAAAATAGCTTGAAAATAAAGAAAATCATGTTAAATTAAAAAAAAATGGTATTGGATAAAAAAAAAACATTTCTTTATTCCAAAAAAATTCAATCGATCCAAACAAATTTCATAGAATCAAAGGAGCTTTTTTTTACCTAGAGACAATGCATATTTTTTATTGTTTGAAATAAATTTTGTTTGTATTGAAGGATCTTTTTTCTGAGTGTAAACTAATATCCTTCAGATTTTCTTTTGCGTCTTTATTAAACTGAATTTAATTTACAGATATTCTTCTTATTTTAATTTTCTTATTTAATATTAATTTAATTAATCGATTTTTATTTCCTTTTTGTTATAACCTTATTTTATAACAAGTCCGCTGATGTAAATTATATAAAATTATGAATATTAAAATAATTACTAAAGTTGCGTTTTATTTATTGTTTATATGAGAGCAAAGTATTTGAATTTAAAAATCGAAGTAACACACAGCGCTTGTGGCTGCTGGCGCAACATACGTGAGGAAAACGTTAGTCATACCTGCCGTCGGTATATTACCAGTGTGTGATAATCGAGTTACCGACGGTGTTTCTTTTTAGAAAAAAATGTGGAAGTACCATCCGATGTTTAAATACTTGCCATATGAGCCGTATCAATTTATACAAATTTTTCCCTACGATAATAAATATTTGTTATTGATTATTCAAGAAAGTGTAAAGAGCATGCTAACGGATTTATGTGCAATCTTCTTTTTTTTTTCATTAAAAAAAATGGTAATTCCTGCCTTACCGATATAATTTTTTTATTTATGCAGAAAAGAAGATTAAATTTTAAGTATTTAACAAAAAAGACGAATTTTTAACAAAACTCGTAACTTTTCAACAAAATTGAATTAAAACATTTAAAAACAATATTTCAACCCAAAAGGATTTTAATTTGAAATCAAAAACAGTTGAAAACAACTAGAAAAGAAAATTTTTCTAACAAGATAGTTGAACTTTCAACTCAAAAAGACGAATTTTTAACAAATGAGTGGAATTTTAACAAAAAATCATGCATTTTTAACAAAAAATTTCAATTGTTAGCAAAATAATTACATTTTTATACAAATAATTATATCTTTAACCAAAAATATTATAGTAGACATTTCAACCAAAATGAATTAATTTTATCGAAAAATAATCAGATTTTTAAACAAGGAGAAGAAATTTCTACCAAAAGAGATGAATTTTCAACAAAATAATTAATTTTTCAAACAAATAATAAAATTTTTAACAAAAAATGTAATGTTACATATTTCAACTAAAAGGAATGAATTTTTCTAAAAAGATAATTGGATTTTTTGCCAGATAAATAAAGTTTCTACCAAAAGAGAAGAATTTTTAACCAAAATGATAATTCATGAACAAAAACAAAAATAATTTTCAACAAAAATGTTAATTTTCAACCAATTAGTTAAATTTTCTACCAAAGTATTTGAACTTTCAACTCAAACAGACAAATTTTCAACAACAAAGTTAATTTTCAACCTATTAATTGAATTTTCAACCAATTAGTTAAATTTTCTACCAAAGTAGGTAAACTTTCATCTCGAACAAATGATTTTTCAACAAATAAATTAAATTTTCAATAACAAAATATGACTTTAAACAACATTTTGGAATTTCCAACAATATTTTTGAATTAAAAAAAAATGAAATTGTTAACCAAAAATGTAATAGAGGACTTTCCAACCGTCAGGCATTAACTTTTATCGAAGAGTAATTGGATTTTTAACTAAAGAGATGAAATCTCTACAAAAAGAGATAAAATTGTACCCAAAATTATGAATCTTCAACCAAAAAAATAAATTGTCAACAAAAACTTTAATTTTGAACCAATTATTTGAATTTCCTACCAAAATGGTGTAACTTTTAACTCAGAAAGACAAATTTTCAACAAAAAATAATGACTCTCTAATAAGATTATTAAATTTTTAACAAAATAATCAAATTTTAAATCAAAATAAATGAACTTCCATAGAAAAATAATTGGATTTTTGACCAGATAAATAAAGTTTCTACCGAAAGAGATGAATTTTTGAGTAAAATTATAAATCATAAAAAAAAAATTATATTTCAACAAAAGAGTTAAATTTTGAATAAAAAAGATCAAGTTGCAACTAAAAATGAAATAGCAATTGTAAATTTTCAACCAAATAGTTACATTTTAACCAAATAGTTGAATTTCCAACAAACAAGTCAATTTTCAGTGATTTAATTGAGTTTTCCACCAATTATTTAAATTCTTTACCAAAAGAATTGAAATTTTAAAGCAAAAAGACGAATTTTCAACAAATGAGTAGAATTTGCAACAAAAAAGTTAATTTTTAATCAATCAATTGAATTTTATACCAAAATAGATGAACTTTTAACTCAAAGACGAATTTTTAACAAATGAGTGAAATTTTCAACAAAAAGGTTCATTTTCAACCGAACAATTGAATTTTCTACCAATTAATTAAATTTTTTACCAAATAGTTTATTCGAAAAGTAATTGGATTTTTCACCAAAGAGATAAAATGTCTACCAAAAGAGATTAATTTTTAGCCAAAATGATGAATCGGGAACCAGAAAAAAAAATAATTTTCTAGTTAATTTCAAACAAAAAAGTAAAATTTTCAAAAAAAGATATGATGCAACTGGAAATGAAATATAAATTGTACATTTTCAACCAAGTAGTTCAATTTTAACAAAATAGTTGAATTTTCAAGAACAAATTAATTTTCAACAAAAAAGTTAATTTTCAACCAAACAATTCAATTTTCTAGCATTGAATTAAAATTTCTACCAAAATAATTTTATCGAAAAATAATTGACTTTTTAACAAATGAAATGAAACCTCTACCAATAGAGATGAATTTTAACGAAATAATTAAATTTTCAACAAAATAGTTGAATTTTCAAGAAAGTATTAAAATTTCAATGAATTAGTTGAATTTTCAAGAAAATATTTAATTATTTAACCAAATAGATCACATTTCAAACTAAAATGATGAACCTTCAGTCAAAAGAATTAATTTTTAACAAAGGAGCTTAACAAATGATCAACTAAGCAGTTAAATTTTTAATAAAAAAAGCGAATTCTCAACAATAGATATAATATTAGATATTTGAACCAAAAAATATTCTAATTTTAAATCGAAAACAGTTGAATTCAACTGGAAAATATCAATTTTCCTCCAGGAATTGAGTGTTTATATTTTCATTGATAAAATTTAATTTTTAACACAAAAAAAACGGATTTTCATAAAAAGTAATTGAATTTTCAACCAAAGTTGCAAAAAAAAAGTTTTATGGGCATACAAATTCTATTGAATTCCACAACATACTGTTATTAAAGTATTTATTTGTTAATTGTTTGAATAATATAGCATAAATATAATCAATATTATATCATGTAATTTTTTTATTCATACTTTGCGGCCAATTAAGTCAAACAGAAATTGTTAAAAAATGTAAAAATAATTTTTTTCTCTAAAAGTCATCTATTAATTTTTTCAGTTTGATTTTTTGTCAATTAAAGTTTGAAAAAACATTGTGAAAAAACACGATTTTTAATCTCACGTACATGGTGATGACAAATTGTGGAAAACCGGGTTTCACCAGAAATTGCTGAATAAGCTGCGATGACTGGACAGGTGCGTTGTCGTGGTAAAGGACGCAGTCGACAGTTTTTATTTTCTTAAACTGATTTTTTATTGAGTCTTTCAATAATTTGCAGAGGAACCAGGATTTATGAAACCGAAAGTATCTAACTTGATAGGAGGAAATTTCGAACAGTAAATAATGCAGTTATTATACTCTAAATTTGTATCAGTCAAAAATGACTGATTGCCAGTCAGTTTCGACTTATTTAAACAGCGCGGATTGGACGACAGACCAATCAGTCAAAAATGACTTTTTCGATTAGTCATTTTGAGTGACTGACCAAATCAGTAATTTTTACCGATTCAGACTGTAACTTTGACAGATTAAATCACTCATTTCGATTGATTTCATCATTCATTTTGACTGATATAAACTGTACCTTACACTGATTGAACCAGTCACTTTTGATGACATGACTGATTTACTTGTCACTTAGAAAATGACTGACCAATCAGTCACTTTTATTGACTGAGAATCAGTAATTTTGAGTGAATGATTGAATCAGTCATCAATATTGACTGATTGAATCAGACATCAATATTGACTAACTTATCAGTCAAAATGACTGATTTTTCAGTGAAAACATGCTTGATTGATTGAATCAGTCAAATTTTGACTCATAAATTTAGAATGTACATACCCTCATCGCCTCCAGTTACAGACGTCTACCTATCCCTGAGGTCACCAGGTATTCATTATATCGTGTGCCATCATCGCTGAAACTCATTTCACGCGTGCCAGCAATCTCAGTCCTGATTAAGGACCAACGTCAATCCAGTTCGATAATTTGGTTAGCCAAGTTCGTCTTTCTCAATTATGTGGTTGCAGCACGACCTAATCCTCAAAGGTCGTAGACCATATAATCGAGATCTCGGTTTGTCGATTAACTACGGAAAACTCAATATTATAATTAATATATTAACGAAATGCATTATTTTTTAAATGAATAAATTGTTACTTTCTGAAAAAATACCTTTTTCCTTCGCTTCGGTGGGAATCGAACCTCACGTCTTCCGATTGTCGGTCGGGTGCTTTAAACACTAAGAAGGAATCTGTATTATCATCGGAGTTGGTAACGATCGATTATATGTAGATAACTTTCACGAATTGTGAAACTGGAAATCAACAATATCGGTCTAAGGTAACTCCTCAAATGACAGAAATTCCTAACGTCATTTCAGACTAGATAGAATTTGAAAATTTATAAATTAAAAATTTTTAATTTCTGAACAAAGATCTTTCTCTCAATTTTGTTTTCTTTCTCCATCTAGTTTTAAATGACGTTGAGAATTTCTGTTATTAAAGGAGTTACCTTATACCGATATTGTTGATTTCCAGTTTCACAGTTCGTGAAAGTTATCTACACATGATCGGTCGTTACCAACTCCGATGATAATACAGATTCCTTCTAATTTAACTTGAATTCAGAACAGAACTCCTTGCTATGAAAATCGTATATCTGAAAAAAATATCTGTCTTCGATCTATCTAGTAGCTTAGTGGTTAAAGCACCCGACCGGCAATCGGAAGACATGAGATTCGATTCCCACCTGAGCAAAGGAGAAAGATCTTTTGTCGGAAATTAAAAAATTTTAATTTATAAATTTTTAAACTCCATCTAGTCTGAAATGACGTTGAGAATTTCCGATATTTAAGGAGTTACCTTAGACCGATATTGTTGACTTCCAGTTTCACAGTTCGTGAAAGTTATCTACAAATGATCGATCGTTACAATCTCTAATGAAAATGCAGATTTTTTCTAATTTAACTTGAATTCACATCATTTTTTATGCTGATTGAAAAAATGTAATCACATTTTCATAAATAGTGGGGGAAGGAAAATGAAGGGTTGAGAAGCAAGGGAAGCGAGGGGAAATGAGAGAAAGATGAGTGAGGGGAAAGTATGGGGAATGAAGGAGGGGTAAATAGGAAAAGAAGGAAAATGCGTGGAAAGAAAGTATGGGAAGTGAGGGGAAATGGGGAACGGAAAATAGGGTACGTGAGGGAATATGAGGGGTTAGAGAGTAGGGGAACTAAGGGGAGGGGTGAGGATAAATTATGGAAGGGGAAGTAGGGGAAGCAAGGGGAAATTAGGAGAGTTTGCAGGTGCACGGCCTTTTTTTTGTCAAAAAGAATCTGCAAGATTTTAATTGAAGAGATATTTTGAAGCTTCGAAAAGTTTCGAAAATAATATAAATCTTGAGAGGATTTCGAAAAATTTACAATAAAATGTTGATATTTGACAATTTAAAAAAAAGCTTTTTAACAATTTCGAAAGGTTTCAAGAAAATAAAAAATTTTCCGAACATCCCAGGATAAATTTCAAATGACTTTTTATTTCAAAAAATTAATTTCAAAAATTAATTGCAAAAGATTTTCAAACATTCCAAATGATTTTCTACAATTTCGAAAAAGAACGTACAAGATTTTCAAGCAAAAATATGCAAATAAAAATATTCAAATGCTTTTCAATAATTTTGAAAGAAGATCCTCAGGAAATTTTTTCAATTTTGAAACATTCTTCCAAAAAGTTACGATAAATTCGAATCATTTGATATGAAATTCAGAATTTTTGAAAAAGATTCGAAAATTATATAAATTTTGTGAAGATTACCAAAAATTTAAAAAAAAATGTAGACTTTTGAAGATTTCGAAAAAGAAGCTCCTTATGAACTTTAAAAGGTTTCAAGGAAATACACATTTTTTCTCAGATCCCTGAGAACATTTACAATGATTTTTTTTTCTTAAAATGAATTTTAAGGGAGAATTGCAAAAGATTTCAAGACATTTCAAATAATTTCCCAAAATTTCAAAATCTGGCGTAGAAGATTTTAATGAAAAAGTTTTCAAACCAAAAATTTAAAATCTTTTGAATAATTTGGTAAGGTATGAAGAAAATAACAAAATTTTCTCAAGATTCCTAAAAAATGTTCAATAAGTTGTTTTTAAAAATTAATTTTTATGTTTGAAAAGATATTTAAAAATTCCCAACAATTCAACAACAAAATCCGAAAGATTTTCAGGCAATATTTTCAATTTTGAAAGATTTTTCCAAGATGTTAGGAAAAACTCGAATCAATCTAAAAGAAATTTAGAATGTTGAAAAATATTCGAAAAAAAATAGAAATTTTGAGAAGATTTCAAAAACTTTAATTTTGAAAGTTATACAAAATAAAAAAAAATTCTTAAGATTCCTGAGAATATTTGCAATGAGTTTATGTTTTGAAAAATTCATTTTTTTAGTTTAAAAAGATTTCAAAAATTTTCCAGCAATTTATAAAAATGTCGGAAAACCCCCTGAAAGATGTTTGTTTAATTCATTCAATTTTGGAAGGTGTTTCCAAAATTTTAGGAAAAATACGAATCATTTAAAATAAATTCAAAAGTTTTGACAAAATTTCAAAAACAATTGGAAATTTAAAAATATTACTAGAAGTTTCCAAAAAGATGTAGATTTTTGAAAATTTCGCAATGAAATGTTGAAGCTTTTTAGGAATTTTGAATGGTTTCAAGATAATGAAAAAAATTGTATCAAGATTTCTTTGTAAATTTAAAATGTGTTTCTTTTCAAATGATTTATACGGATATTTGAAAAGATATGTTAATTTTTATAAACATTTTAAATATTGCTAAAAAAGAAACTGAAATGTTCTATAGCATTTTTTTTTAATTTTGCAGAAGTACAAAAACATTTTAGGAAAAATTTGAATTATTTTAAAAGATACTTAGAAGATTGAAAAGTTTCAAAAAGATTAAAACATAAATAGCCTCGATAAAAATTAAAAAAAAAATTAAGAAAAAATGTACCTAAATTTTTTAAGATTAAAAAAATCAATGTTTTTAAAGCTTTTAAATTTTTTTTGAAAATATAAGGAGAATAAAAAAAAAGCTTAAGATTTCAGGAAACTTTTAAAATGATTTTTTATCTTGAAAAACTAATTTTAAAAAAAAATTAAAAAAGATTTCTAAAAATTTCGAATTTTTCAAAATTTCAGGAATAAGTTTAGTAATTTTAAAAGATATTTGAAAATTGATCTCTTTTAATGTGAATAATTTTTCTTTGTAAAAAATACAACTGCTTTTTAACAATTCTTTTTTTTAATTCCTCTCTTTTGGATGAACTTAACTATTTTTTATTTAAAATTAGAATATTTTTTGATGAAAATATCAGTTACAAAATTTTTGTTAAGAAGTCATCTTTTTTAGTTGAAAATTCAAATACTTAGTCAATAGTTAAACTACTTTGTTAAAAATTATTATTTTGTTGTTGTTTAAAAATTGTCTTTTTTAGTTGAAGATTCATTTTTTTTAAATTCGTCTTTTTTCAATGCATTGAACTATTTTTGATTTGGAATCATAATATTTTTTTCATAAAAATATCAATTGTTACATTTTTTGTTGAGAATTCATCTTTTTTAGTTTAAAATTCTTTTGTTTCATTTGTTAAAGATTTATTATTTTAGTTAAAAAATCGTCTTGTTCGTTGAAAATATATTTTGTTAAAAATTCGTCTCTTTTGGTTGAAAATTAATTTTTTCGTCGACATTTTTATTTTATTTGAAATCTTCATAAATCTTTTTGAATTTTCTCCAGATTCTTAGAAAAATGATGATCATATTATCTTTCAAACAAATCAATTTTAAAATATATAGTCATTCTAATTTTATATATTTTTTAAAATTAAAATCGGAATGGAAAATTACAGGCGCGCGATTGGTTATGCTAGTGATTAAAAAAATAAATTGAGAGAATTATTTTGAATATCTGTGAACTTGCAATTAAATATATTTATACAATTTTTCCTAATATATAACATTTCGTGACAAAAAAGAAAAATAAATTGATATGTTTTTGAGCTGATGTGTTTTGCATCCAATCCCCAACGCATTATAAGATTATTCCCATTAAATCCGAAATATATTTTTGTCAACTCCCCTCTTGGATCAAATTGCATGATCTACAGTAGGGAGCAATCCTCCCCTGGATCCAATTTTTCATAGGACGAAAACCGTAAAATTATTTTAAACAAACATTTGTTACATTTATTAGTGCAGTCAGAAAAACTGCCTTAAACTTCCCGCTTGACGTCCTTTAAAAATGGAGGTCGCCGTACGAATTCCTACGTGCCATTTGATTGGTTTTTTTTTTTAGATGCGCGTGGCGAGAGCATAGTTTGTTGGATCATGGCTGGAGTCGTAGTCGGACCACCGTGAGCTGCCTAAGCAGGAGGGCTTTAAATATTAAATGAACGGGTTCTTGGCTTTATTTGCACGGCCCTAGGAAGACAACATCAGCAATCAGCTGATTCCAATCAATGAAAAAGCAGTAGTTAGCAGTCTGATGTTGCCTCACGTTCCTTGAACTATCATAAACCATCATAACCGGAGTTTGTGGGTGTTTGTCTAGCAAAAAGAAAACATAACATCGCAATCGAGAAATCAATTCAAAATCGCAGAATAACATATTATGTTGATCGCGATTGTCCCAGGTGTCAGGACACGTGCTTCCGAAGTAATGAGACTCTCGGAAATCAAATTCTCGACGCATTTCTCTCCCGAGTGAACCTAATAACCTAACCTAAAATTGAGGCGTATGACGATTTGTGTTTCTGGAGTCGAGCGAAGTCAGAGTTCCTGGCGCGATTATAAACGAGTGAGATCGATGTATTTCGGGGAGTGATTTTTTTCCAAGAGGAGTGACAAAATGTCTTGGTTGGGTCGATTTCAATGGACGGAAGGAATCAAGAACACGGCCTGCAGGTACCTTTTGCAGAGGTACCTCGGCCAGTTCCTGGAGGAGAAACTCACCCTGGACCAGCTGACAGTGAATCTTTGCAATGGCACTGGCTCTGTCACGAACGTCAAACTCGATGTCCAGGTATTTGGAATTTTTTCTTTGTTTCATCGTCAACGACCCGCGGAACTGATAACGTTATGTAGTATAGATTTTATGCACGCATGTTTTGAAACGAATTCTATTACGCGTCATTTCGCTTCGGGATTCGGATCTGATATCTTAATTCAAAATAGTGTTTTTATAAAGACAAGCATTTAAAACAAAGGTTTCTTTTTTATTAGGAGTGAATTTTTGTTTACTTTTATAGACAATAGACATAGATTGTTTATTTTTCGAATAGAGATGAATTTGTTGACATTTTAGGGCATTTAAATTTGAATGTTTTGTAATTTTATGCAATTTCTACAATTTCATATTCTATAGAATTTGAAGGTGTCATTTAAAATAATTTCGAATTCAGATATTTTTATTTATAATAAAGATTTGCAGGCTTGTCACAGTTCAGGAAATTTCAGAAAGTTAGGGAATGTCAGGAAAATCCTGACCCTTTTTGCTTTAAAATTAATTTTCAAAATACCATCTTTTTTTAAAAATCGCAACTATTTGTTTGAAAATTAATCTGTTTTAAGAATATTTTTTTATTTTTTATTGAAGATATTAACTATTTTGTTGAAAATTCCTGTATTTTTTTTAAATTCGTCTTTTGTGACAGACTATTAATTTTTACGGTTGAAAATTAGTTTTTTTATTGAAAATTTATCTTTTTTGACGGAAATTGAATCTTCTTGGTTGAAACCTCATCTGTTTGAAAATTTAACTATTTCGTTGAACATTTATTTTATTTGGTTGAAAATTAATTTTTTTACTGAAAATAGAAAAGAAATCTCATCTTCATCTTTTTGTTGAAAATTTAACTATTATGTCGAAAAATCGTGTTTGCTTTTGTTGTTTAAAATTGAGCTTTTTCAGTTGAAAATTCATGTATTTTTTTTTTAATTCTGAAAATGTAACTATTCTATTTCTTTATCATATTTTTGTGTTGAAAATTCAACTTATTGGATAAAAATTAATTTTTTTCGTTGAAGATTTTTTTCATTGCAATATCAACTATTACATTTTACGATGAGAATTAATATTTTTTAGAATTAATTGGCAAAGAATTCATCTTTTAGTTGATGATTCCCTTTTGTTGTTGAAAAACTTTGTATTGTTAAAAATGTAACTATTTTGTTGAAAATTCCTGTTTTCTTTTTAATTCGACTTTTGTGATAGACTATTAATCTTTTTGGTTCAAAATTAGTTTTTTTTTTATTGAAAATCAATTTTTTTAACTAAAAATTTAAGCATTCCATTTTTTGTCGAAAATTCATCTTTTTGCCAGAAATAGAATCTTATTGGTTGAAACCTCAGCTGTTTGAAAATTTCACTATTTCCTTAATCATTAATTTTATTTTGTTCAAAATTAATTTTACTACTAAAAATAGAAAAGAAATCTCATTAGTTGAAACTTCATCTTTTTGGTTAAAAATTCATTTCTTTGATTGAAGATTTTTTTCATTGCAATATCAACTATTACATTTAACGATAAGAATTCATATTTTTTGGAACTGCTTCGCAAAAAATTCATCTTTCTGGTTGATGATTCCCTTTTGTTGTTGAAACACTTTTTGTTGTTAAAAATTTAACAATTTTGTTGAAAATTCCTTTTTTTTAATTCGTCTTTTGTGATAGACTATTAATCTTTTTGCTTGAAAATTAGTTTTTTGATTGAAAATCAATTTTTTTAACTGAAAATTTAAGCATTCCATTTTTGGTCGAAAATTTATCTTTTTTGCCAGAAATAGAATCTTATTGGTTGAAACCTCATCTGCTTGAAAATTTCACTATTTCGTTGAACATTTATTTCATTTGATTGAAAATTCATTTCTTTGTTTGAAAATTTAACTATTGAGAATCGTGTTTTCTTTTGTTGTTCAAAATTTAGCTTTTTTAGTTGAAAATTCATGTTTTTTTTTAATTCTGAAAATGTAACTATTCTATTTCTTCATCATATTTTTGGGTTAAAAATTCAACTTATTGGTTAAAAATTAATTTTTTTTGCTGAAGATATTTTTTATTGAATCCCTTTTTTCGTTGAAAAGCCTCTTTTTGTTCAAAAGTTGACTCTTTTGTTGAAAATTAATTTGTTTACTGGAAATTTAACTACTATGTAATGTTTGATTAAAAATGTATCTTTAGTTGAAAACTCAACTATTTAGTTGGCAATTTCTGTATTTTGTTGAAAATTCTTCTTTTGCAGTAAAATATTAATCTGCTTGGTGATAATTCATCTTTTTGGTTGAAAATTCATGTCTTTGGTTGAAAATTTAACTATCAGATGGAAATTTTCGTTGAAAATTTAAATATTTGGTTGAAAATTTATATATTTTGTTTAAAATTAATCTATTTTGGCTGAAAATTTAACTATTTGTTTGAAAATTTATTTTATAGTCTTGAATCTTTTGGTTAAAAATTCATTTCTTTTGTTAAAAATTCAGTTTTTTTTGTTGTTGAAAATTTATCTTTTATAGTTGAAAGTTTATTTGTTTTGTTGAAAACTCGTCTTTTTGCGTTGAAAATTTAATTATTTTGGTAGAAAATTCATATTTTTGGTTTGGACATTCAAGGTTTTAGTTAAAGATTCACTTTTTTGGTAGAAGATTCATCATTTTAATTAAAAAGTTATTTTCCTCAACTGAAAATTTAACTATTTAATTTTTGCTGGAAATTTATCTATTTTAGGTGAAAATTCAACTATTTTGTTAAAAATTGGTTTCATTGCTTGAAAATTAAACTATTGTGTTAAAAAAATTTTGTTTGTTTTTTGGGTTGAAAATTCTTTTTTTTTTCTTTGGTTGAAAATTTATCTTTTTTAGTTGAAACTTCATGTCTTTTTTTGTATTGATTTTTTTTTAGTTGAAAGTTCATTCATTTTGTTGAAAACTCGTCTTTTTGAGTTGAAAAATTAAATATTTTGGTAGAAAATTCATATTTTTGTTTCACTTTTTTGGTTGAAAATTCATTTTTTGGTTGAAGGTTCATCATTTTAATTAAAAATGAATTACTTTAACTGAAAATTTAACCGTTCCATTTTTATGGCATTTTTTTCTTGTTTTTGACAGAAACTTAAGCTTCTTGGTTGAAAATTCATCTGTTTGGTTGAATATATTCATTTTATTGAGATTTTATGCACGCATGTTTTGAAACGAATTTTATTACGCGTCATTTCTCTTCGGGTGTCGGATCTTATACATGAATTTAAAATAGATTTGACAGTCAATTTAGGAAAAAAAGTTTCTTTTTTATTATGAGTGAATTTTTGTTTACTTTTGTAGAAAATAGATATAGATTTTTTATTTTTCGAATATGTAAGAATTTGTTGACATTTAGAGAATTTAAAATTTGGAGATGTCATTTAAAATAATGTTGAATTCAGATATTTTTATTTATAACAAAGATTTGCAGGGTTGCTACAGGTCAGGGAATTCCAGAAAGGCAGAGAATCTAAGGGAATTTTCGATAAACTGAAGTTATTTTATTATTTTGTTGCTTCAACATTTTTGTTGAAAATTCTTAGTTTTTATTGGTTAAAAATGTATTTTTCTCACATTTTAACTAGTCTATTTTTGGTAGAAAATTTATCTTTCTTATTTTAAAATTCATGTATTTTATTAAAAATTTTTCTTTTTTGTAAAAAGA